>CM061070.1:101242258-101334758 GCA_030762895.1 Sophora flavescens
ACCTTCCTTCCCCTTTCAGGGCCTATCCGAAAAGAAAGAGAATTCGGTACTTCTTGGTCGTGAATATCTGAATAGGACAAACCACCCCGTGGATATCTTTGCTTCGGAACAAAACAATTAGAATTAGGCTCGGTCAACTGGGATGTGTATTATCGATATAGGGGATCTTTCAATTGAGAATATCCATCGAATTGAGACGAAGAGAAAGCAAGGTCTATCTATTTTATTTCGTTATTCAGTTAAACCAATGATTCGTTATTGGAGCAGATAGCAACAACCATTTCATCCGGGAAAAGCCATCTTTTTCTTAACAATGTCTTTGTCATTTGATCCAATAGCGTTCCGTTAGATAGGAACATATTTGATAAATATTGATAACTCTCGGATAGAGTA
Organism: Sophora flavescens; assembly: GCA_030762895.1. Taxonomy (NCBI): domain Eukaryota; kingdom Viridiplantae; phylum Streptophyta; class Magnoliopsida; order Fabales; family Fabaceae; genus Sophora; species Sophora flavescens. The sequence goes on from CM061070.1 coordinate 101,242,652, forward strand.
TTAGAACAGAAAAATCCATTAGATAATGAACTATTGGTTCTAAGCCATCTCTGGCGATGAATCAACAATTCGAAATGCTTTTCTTGCATATTCTTGATAAACCAGCGTTTATATATAGATGTAGGAAGATCTGTTTGGAAAGTAAGTAGCCCCCCTAACATCTCTTCATCTGCAAATAATTCTCGATGTGAAAACACAGACAAAAGGCTGATCTTTGAATAGGAAAAAGAGTGGATCCGCAGGGTCCTAAATGAATTGGCTTATTCGAAAAAAACCTTGTTCTTTGGAAGATCTATCTCAGTATCACTGCATCGCATGGTTCCACCCTGCAAGAACTCCGAATCATTATCTTGAAGCTCATCCTCTTCATCATAAATGATTTGCTTGCCCCGAAATGACCTGGGCCAACAGGGAAATCCCAATTCATTGGGCCTTTCGATACAATCAAATAGAAAGCCCCAATGGTGCCATATTCTAGGAGCCCAAACTATGTGATTGAATAAATCCTCCTCTATCTGTTGCGGGTCGATAACTCCTTCCCCTTCTTCAAACTCCGATTCATATTTTTCATAGAGAAATCTCTGATCAACGATAGAACAAGATCCATTTTGAATCATATTTAAGGGATTCCTTGGTTCGGGCCGAAGAAGCAATGTCACTCGATCATTATCAAACTGACTACAATCTTTTTCTGTCCGCGAGGATCCCACCAGAGCGCCCTCTACTTCTAATAGCCCATGAACTAGATCAGAATCATTCTCAACGAGTCCATAAGAAGTGATCCCATTTTTTTCTTCAGGTACAGATAGAGACAAAAGGTCTTGAGCGACCGATCCGGCAGAACAACTCATAAGATAAAGAAGTATTGTTAATTTCTTCATGCTCGTTCCAAGTTCGAAATACCATTTGTACAAATAAGAATCCCCCTCGTTACATGATTTCTTCTTCATATAGATAGATATAGGATCTATGAAGCAATTACTTAGAAGTACATTTTGTGAAACAGCCCTCCCTATCTGATAGAAAAGGATCCCATGATCCTGAATCGATCTTACCTGGGATCGCAAATCCCAAGTTTGTCTATGAAGAGCAGATCTAATTATATTAGTGTCTATAATGGATTTCTTTTGTATAATACTAATCGACAGGGCCTCATTGGTAAGTGCTGCATGACCTCGTACATTGGAACCCATAGTTATGGACCCGAATCCATTAGTATGGAACATCTTATTTTCCAACTGAAATCCCCTAGTATATGAAAGAGTGAAAAAGTACTTTTGTTGTTGTGGAATAAGAAGCCTTCGTATCTTAATGCATGTATTTAATTTATTCGGAGCTATTAGAGCGGGATCTACTTTTTGGGGAATGTGAGTCGAAACAATAACAAGAATATTTCTAGTAGAACATCTTTCATAATCCCTGGAGTGATAGTTCACTAATAGACCGAGGGATAAGTAATTCGACTCATTCACGTCCAGGTCATGATTGTTCGGAATCCATATTATGCAAGGAGACATTGCTTTTTCTAATTCGAATTAAAGGGGGATATAAAATCGGTCTATTTTCGGCATCATACCCATAGTTAGCGCATTTATCATAGTTAGAAGCTCCAGCTCCGTATCAAGGTCACGGTCGATATCGTCACTATCATCACTATCGTCACTATCGTCAATATCATCAATAAGAAAACCCTTAGGCTTGTTATCCAGGAACTTGTTCAGAAATACTGTAATGAAAGGAAGATAGGAGTTTGTTGCTAGGTATTTGACTAAATAGGATCGTCCAGTTCCTATAGAACCTATCACTAAAATACCCCTAGGGGGTAGGGCTAAATGGAGTGAAAAGGGTTTCCCATGAGATGGGAAATGAAAACTATTAGCTCCACACGGGGTTTGTGAATACGTGATTGTCTGATAATGAGCAAGGAATATCCGTCTTTTTGCTAAATAGGATGTATTGAACTCATAATTCATTAGATACTTTTTATGAATGTCAACTAAGTATCGTAAGTAAATTGCTCCCGGTTGTTCAATCATTTGATAACCAGAGTTATTCTATGATAAATGATCACTATGAGTCAGACTCAATAGAATTTGATCAATCCGTTTTTCTGTCGTTAAGGTAGAGAAATGAACCAAGAATTCTCTTTCTTTATCATCAATCGAATCACTGTTCGAGACCCAGGGTTCTATTTTATCATCAATCCAATCACCATTCACGTTTTTTATTTTTCTTATCAAGGAATAGATCGCTTTACTTGTATGACTTAGATGTCTCATATTTCTCGAAAAAGCGATTCGATTGATGGGATTTGGTATGATACTTATGAGATCGACGAGATTCCAATATTTCTTCTTAGAACATATTGATTTGACCCCACAAGCGGGACCACCACCCCATATCATGTTGCCGCCAGAAGCAGAACCCCATATTTCTTCTAGAGAATCTCCTAATTGTTCCAGAGCAACTAGAAAGAAATTCTTTAACCAAAAAGAATTCAGTTCAGATGTAGGATACTTATCCAGAAGTTTTCGCAACTCAATCATGTATGATGGAATCATCAAAGATTTGACATTTTCGAACTCTGTCTGTGACCGCGCTGTCGCCACGCACCAAAAAGATCGAGCGTTTACAAAATAATGCAGATAGGGAGCGACAACTCGAGTATCGTCTCTCAATGACTCTTTAGTTGTTTGTTGTTATTAACAGAGAATTAGTAAAAGTTAGAAATGGGGGGTTTTGAGATTGAAAAATAAAGAAACAAAACAGAGAAAACATAACAGTTAAAGAGAATAGCAAATAAACTAAAGACGATTAACCTACTGTTCTTGGTTTCCCACTATCATTGGTTCAAATAAATCCAAGCCCTAAGCATATTCTAATCCTCTTTCAGTTGTAGCAACAATTAACAAACGAAATCGCTACTACGGATATATGTTCCTATTCCCGAATTAAACAAACGGGGTTAAGCCCTCATGAACTAAACGAACATGAATGAACACACGCGAATTAAACAAACGCGATTAATTATAGGAACATAGCATCACTGAAACGAATCAATACAATACTATACACTCCTGAATTAAACAAACAGAAACATATAGTATTGCATTGAAAAGAGAAAAGTAAGTGAAAACAGGAATTACAGAACCTCAAATGTAATGGAAACCAATCACAGTAGATTAATCTAGGAGACTAGTTCTCCATTACAGACTTAAACACAAAAGAAAAGAAAGGAAAATAAACTACTACTACTGTCTACCAAAGACTAGCCAAAACTGGCTAACTCTGGCTTTTTTTTCTTCAGTTCTGCCTAAGACTGTCTTATATACACGTTTCTGGAATCAGAGGACTCGCGAGGCGAATATTACGAACAGTCTGCAACCTTTCATCTTCTCGCGAGGCGAGCATATCCTTCGCGAGGCGAATCTCTTCAGATCCCAAACTGTAACGCCCGTGACCTTCAACATGCGCAAACCGTGATGGCTTCTGGTCTTCCAAGGCTCGCGAGGCGAACGAATTCTCGTGAGGCGAACGTTTCAACTTCAAAACTGCCACAGCCGTTATCTTCAACACGGGTAAACCGTGATCGTCTCTGACTTTTCAGGCTTGCGTGACTCGCGGGGCGAGATATCATTCGCGGGGCGAACCAGTTTTATTTCCTTTTTATTAACCTGAAAAACAGAAAATAATATAAGTACTTTATTTAACTCTAAATCAACTAAATTAACATAAAAACACTTTACAGACTCAAAATACTACTTAAGGACAATCAAGTCTAATTTGGGTGAAAATGATATAAAATTAGCACAAAGCCAAGGTCTTTACTAGTTATAAAACCAGTCAAACAGAGGCTCATCAAAATACCCCAAACTTAAACTTTGCTTGTCCCCAAGCAAACTACAACTCAAAAACTTAAAAAGACTCAAGACAGGCAAAACATGGCAAGCTTAAGAATTCAATCAAATTCGCACAAATTTCAAGCAATTTCAACAAAATGATTTTTCCTTCAATGTTCCCCCCTTTCAAACAAAGTAATCCCCACAATCATTTATTCCAAACAATTGAGAATTTCATCATTCAAACAATCATCAATCTAAGCAGGGGATCCAAGTCACACACAAAAGGGAGATCACCAAATTCAAACAACTGCCTTCCTCATAAGGGAAATTTATGTTCACTCAATCGCTCAGTTTGTGTCAGGCTATCAACATTGCACTCAATTTCACTTTTAAGAGCACTTCCCATAAATTTGATTTTCATCTCAAAATGGTTCCCATAGAAAACACGCATGCAACATCAAAAGGTCTTTTATGGGTTGTAATGGGGCCTGGCTAAGGGTAGGATATACAAAGGAACTAGGCTGAAGACCCTAGGAACTAAGAGAGCATGAACATTATTTACACTTTGAAATTCACTCAAGTTCCTTTCTTAATTTTTTCATTATACCTTGGGTGGCTACAGCCTCTCTATTCCTTTTTGGCATTTTTCCACTTTTCATTTATTTTTTATTTTTTATTTTTTTATTTTTTTTAATTTCTGCTTTTCTCTTCTTCTTTTTTTCTATTTTTATTATTTTTTTTCACAATTTTTTTTTTCAATCCCAAACAACACATTACACCTTGCAGCCACCCCAAACTTTAGTTTCTTGCACCCATTCTAAGATTCCATGCTCTCCTAATCCTAAGATCGGGCTAACATGGTTTTCCAGATTTTTGGGTTTATAACATTAGGTTATCAAGAATTAACAGTCTAATCAGGCTCAAAGGGGCTAACTAAGGAACATGCATCAGGGACTGGTTATTTTAGGCTAAGTAGCTATTTACAAAGAAAATGCCTAAATCATATGAAGCAAACACATAATCATGCAAACCAAAAAGAGATTCAAGCAAATTCAGGAAAGTGCAACTTGAAAAGTGATTTTCACACAATTTAAAACATGTTGGAGGCTCAAAACCTCACCTGGACATTTTTTTTTGCAAATTGTTTGACAGAGATTCTATCCCTAGTGTGTGCTTCCTATCACCCCAAACTTATCATAAATCATGCCATCATAATAAAATCTCAAATTTTAGTTTTCAATCACATGGGGATCATTTTTCAAAAAAATTTCAAAATCTAGGGGGAAAACAGTCAACAATATTATGCCATCAATCTATGCAATTCAACCAAATCCATCAAACTTGCCAATACCAGACTCAACACAACTCCTGAGCTTCTCAAATTATTCAGGAGCTTTATTCAAAACAAAACATAAATAAAGCAAGGAAAATAAAATTAAAAAGAAGAAAGGGTTAAGAAAAACTCATTGAAGGGCGGTTCCACCAGGATCCCATTGCTTGTAGCATAAGGCCCACGTGATGGATAAAGAGTAGAAGTTCATTCCATACTTCCCTAACTCGCAGCCTTGATGTGGGGGTGAGCACTTGACAATTATGATGACTTCGCCGAGTGCGGCGGACTTCTCACTCCCCTTCGGGTCACAGCTGACCTCTTTATCTACAAAGTCTCCCCAATAGAAGTGGGGCTCAACCTCTTGGACCGGCCATGGTGCAAAATCCAAGGTTGCAAAATCCAGAGCTTTTGGTTCCACAGGAGGAAGTGGCAAATAGTTAGCTGGGGTTACTGGTGCTGCTTCATTTTCTGCACTTTCTTCATTCACTGCACGAACAAATTCATCACCTGCTATACATGCAGAAATTTCAGCACACACCACACAAAGGTTAGTGTTAGTAGAGTCAGTACATATATCACGATAAAATGAATCAGTAAAATTATGAATGTCTGGAAATTCAGCAATTAGTTCATCATCCACCCCATTACTCTCAACACATGCATCTAAGACCAAAGAGTCTTCTTTATCCTCAAGCACGGTGGAGCAAATGTTCTCCTGATCCTCCTGATGCTCATTTCCTATATGAACATGGCCCTCAACCTCATCTGTCTCCTGTTCCATATGGATGCTTTGCTTAACATACCTTTCAAAATAACATTCTACACACAAAGCAGTGCCAGAACAATAACAATCATCAGGGGATTCAACAACAATTCATCATCAACAGAAATATTATCACAATCATCATCAGAAATATCTTCAAGAATAACTTGTGACTCTGTATGTTCTTCAAGGGGCTGTGGAGTTAGCATTGCAGCCGTGTTGGCGGTAACTTGATCAATTAGAGCGGACAACTTCTGAGATTCAGCTTGGCTCCTCTGGTATTCAGCCTCCATCCTCTGTTGAAATTCAAGAAAGTTTACTTCCATTTGTGCATTTATCTGTGCAGTCATCTGTTTGCACAGGTCCTCTAGGGAAGGTTCGGAAGGTGCAGCTCTGAAGGCAGGATAGTATCTAAACAGGAAGGCTTCCTTTAAATCAAACCAGCTTGAGATGGAATTTTCATCAAGACAATACAGCCAATCTCTTGCAGCGCCTTCAAGTGAGAATTGGAAAGCTTCCATCTGGATGTGGTCTTCTGTTATTCCTGCAGGTCTCAGCATTATAGAACAAAAAGCCTGGAATTCCCTCAGATGCTCCTGCGGATTCTCACCTGCAAAACCACTAAACCTTGGCAACCAGTGTGATAAACCAAGAAAATCAGGAAAATATATACATGGTGGTGGTTCATAGTAAACATTAGGCATATAACCATATCTGTGATTATCCATGGGGGGTGTTAAAATTCACTACCAGACAAAACAGACAAAACTAATTAGCAAAGAGATTTTTTTTTTAAATTTTATTTTCTGCTAATAACAACAAACCAGAGTCCCCGGCAACGGCGCCAATTTTTGACCGCGCTGTCGCCACGCGCCAAAAAGATCGAGCGTTTACAAAATAATGCAGATAGGGAGCGACAACTCGAGTATCGTCTCTCAAGGACACTTTAGTTGTTTGTTGTTAGTAACAGAGAATTAGTAAAAGTTAGAAATGGGGGGTTTTGAGATTGAAAAATAAAGAAACAAAACAGAAAACAGAACAGTTAAAGAGAATAGCAAATAAACTAAAGACGATTAACCTACTGTTCTTGGTTTCCCACTATCATTGGTTCAAATAAATCCAAGCCCTAAGCATATTCTAATCCCCTTTCAGTTGTAGCAACAATTAACAAACGAAATCGCTACTACGGATATATGTTCCTATTCCCGAATTAAACAAACGGGGTTAAGCCCTCATGAACTAAACGAACATGAATGAACACACGCGAATTAAACAAACGCGATTAATTATAGGAACATAGCATCACTGAAACGAATCAATACAATACTATACACTCCTGAATTAAACAAACAAACATATAGTATTGCATTGAAAAGAGAAATGTAAGTGAAAACAAGAATTACAAAACCTCAAATGTAATGGAAACCAATCACAGTAGATTAATCTAGGAGACTAGTTCTCCATTACAGACTTAAACACAAAAGAAAAGAAAGAAAAATAAACTACTACTACTGTCTACCAAAGACTAGCCAAAACTGGCTAACTCTGGCTTTTTTTTCTTCAGTTCTGCCTAAGACTGTCTTATATACACGTTTCTGGAATCAGAGGACTCGCGAGGCGAATATTACGAACAGTCTGCAACCTTTCATCTTCTCGCGAGGCGAGCATATCCTTCGCGAGGTGAATCTCTTCAGATCCCAAACTGTAACGCCCGTGACCTTCAACATGCGCAAACCGTGATGGCTTCTGGTCTTCCAAGGCTCGCGAGGCGAACGAATTCTCGCGAGGCGAACGTTTCAACTTCAAAACTGCCACAGCCGTGATCTTCAACACGGGTAAACCGTGATCGTCTCTGACTTTTCAGGCTTGCGTGACTCGCGGGGCGAGATATCATTCGCGGGGCGAACCAGTTTTATTTCCTTTTTATTAACCTGAAAAACAGAAAATAATATAAGTACTTTATTTAACTCTAAATCAACTAAATTAACATAAAAACACTTTAAAGACTCAAAATACTACTTAAGGACAATCAAGTCTAATTTGGGTGAAAATGATATAAAATTAGCACAAAGCCAAGGTCTTTACTAGTTATAAAACCAGTCAAACAGAGGCTCATCAGTCTGTAACTCATTATAGGCTCGAGAAACAAAGAGAAGATGTGTACGAAAGAGATATCCAGCAACAAGAAGAAGGAAAAGGATTGAATAGAGGAACTCCCGAACATTTAGCGATCTCAGATGTGTCGATATCAATGGTGACTCATTATTTCGATGAATAATTTCTTCGGATAGAAGAACATTATGGAAATACTTACTCGAAATCTCACTTATCATATTCCATTGTGGAAGACACAATTTTTTCTGAAGAATTCACCATGATATATCTGATCCATGCATAATATCATGAAAAATGGATACAAATTTGTGGCTGCTACTTAGTATCGGCAATAGGTCTGAAAAAGTATCTAAAAAATAGGAGATTTAGATATTTGTACCCTGTCGAAGTAAGGAACCATGGTATATATGTTTGGAATAGATTCCATTTGGAGAGAGTTGAAAAAGCACTATCTCGTTGAAAGGTTCTATACATCTGCCCTTTCTCAAGGCATTTTTTTAGACAATGACTCTTTTTTTCCTCTTTTCGGATGGTAAATATTTCTCAGAACATGGAGTGTGAATCAAACCCATGTTTGAATTGAAATTGAGATACTGATGCAAGTTTTTCCCTTCTGAATCAGGTAGATTCATATCTGAAAGAGGTTGACAATAAGTTCTGTCAAAATTGACTATTTGTCCCTCTGTTAGAGGTGTTCCATAAATGTTTGCGATCGAGTAAATAGCTCTACGAACGAATGGATCGGGTCAAATTGGAAAATGGAAAGATTTGTATAAGTTATACCCTTCGTCACCACTTTGCGGAAAATCGTTAGGTATCAATATGTTAGATACCTGTGACTCGATTGGTGAAATAGTATCTCTCTCCAAAAAAGCATGTTTTTTTTACCGCCGCACAAAGAAAATATTTTGTTGCGAATGAACAAGATATTGAGGAATTGTCCATATGTAAAATCATAATTATTGATATAGGCCTTTTCCACATAAAAAGGGAATCTTTTGTTACAATAGAAGCAGAAGAAGTGATATCGATTATTCAAGAATCGAAGTCGATTTACTTTATAAAAAGAGGATATCAACGAACTTCTATGAAATGGTTTCACGGGATTCAGCCAATTGTCTTGATCGTGAGATATCATTGAGAAATAGGAATCCGTGTTATCAAAAGATTTCCTGCGATTCTTTCTAGTATGGAATTAGTGAATCATCCACTTTGGTATCTTATTGAACAAAAATGGTGATATTGTTCCTCCATTGATCAAGAATTTCGATTTTTGGGAAATATCATGGTCATCCAATAAGAAGGGTTTCCATTTTTTCAAATGAACGATTTGAAGACCTATTGATTCTAACAACTAATTACAGAGTGGATCATTCGGACCTTTCAATTCATATATGTGGATCTCGGACCTATGAATGGGGATACTCCCGAAACTCACAAAGAAAAAAGGAAGTGAGTTAGACAAAAAGAGAAAAAACTTGGACAAAAAAAGAAGTAACTTGGACAAAAAGAAACAAAGTGACTTAGACAAATCTTTTTTGTCGATAACCTCAGACCAATCAATCGAATATTTATTAATACGTAATCGATCGAACACTACTTGAAAATGGCTATTCTGCTCAGAAATGAAATGTTCCAAATGTTCCTGGAAATTCTTGCTCCCATTGGACCATTTGTAGCTATATGCATTAGGATCTCGATTCATGGATCTCTTAGTTCGAGAAATCAAAATAAGAGGATCGAACCATTTCTTATGACTCTTTTTCAAATTTGATAAATATTGGTTGATCGTGTATTTCATTATAGTTCTATGATTCCGAGTATCATTTCCTATTTGATACCTTTGAATTCCATATTCGAAGTTGCGATCGAATCGATTCAATACATTTCTTATGTACCCATAGGTGCTATATTGGATTTGAATCAGATTTCGGATCAATCTATATTGATTGACTGCCTCCATTATGTTGTTGCTAGCAAATACCACTATTTTTGGTTTTGGATCTTCCAAATCATTCCCGCAAGAGGTCCGGACCCATTTTTTATGATCCTTTGATAAAAAGATTCATTCTCTTCATAACAAAGAGGAGGTAGAACCAATAAAGATTTATTTTTCGATTCATCCCTGGAGTTGAATACCTCATTCAAGAATTGTTTTTGATCCAATCCGGAGGAATCAATAGAAAAGGCAAATCCCTTATGATACACCAGATTCGGCTCGGTTATTGATAGAGTGAATAGATCTGCCATTTCTTGAAATCTCTCTTCTGATTCAAAATCATGGTGTAACGTGTATCCCCCCATGTTCCGGTCATGGAATAGATGAATTAAACCAAAAAATGGATTTTTGTTCAAGAATGAAATCTTATTGGAATTGTCCAGTTCATCCCTCGGAACCATATCACATCTCGGATCTAATGAAATAGGATGAATTGAGACGGTATTTTGTAAATACATAATTATCTTGAATATATTAACTATTTATTTATCTTTATTTTCCGATCGTCTGGAAAGAACAAAAGAAACATCTTGTTCTTTCTTCAACAATTTCTGATCTCTAGTGGACCTCTCAGTAGGATTCGAACCCAGATGAAGTTCTGACCATCTGTCAGAGAAAAAAGAACGATTGACTCTTGTAGGATTCCATAGAAATTCTTTCGGAAGCAGATGAATAATCATCTGCTTCTCACGTTCCATGAATAGTCGGCACATTGAGGAATATCCAGAAAGGCATTTAGGGAATCGCTCTGATTCTATCTCTGTTCGTTCTGATTCTATCTCTATTTGTTCTGATTCTATCTCTGTTCGTTCTGTTTGAAGAAAGGAAGGATACCAATAAAGAATCGATCTTTCTTTTAGTTGTTGAATCTCTCTTTGATTGATCAATGTGTGATATTCCGAATCCTCATTCCTAATGGAATCGAAATGATCCCTGGATTGATCAGAAGATCCTTTCAATTGGCTAGAATCCGTTACTTGAATGAAACTAGATCTCGTGGAATCATATTGAATATTTGATGATACATTCCGTACCTTGCTAAAAAACCGATATTTGTTTACCAACCACACATTGTCTAACCAAATCCAATTCTCTCTCGATATGTTCCTCAAAAAATCCGATTCGTGCGGATTCTTCCCCCAACTAAAACTAACGAAGAGATCTTGGCGGAATTGCCACATATGAAATTGAGCACAATTTTGCAAAGAAATAGCCTGCTTGTTTCTCAAGAAGAGATGGGAAACATGCTCAATATCATTTGATTGAATAGTTGACCCAGCCCCTTGTTGTTTGAAGAAAACCTCCACTTCAATTGGTATTTTTTCACAAAAAGCAAACACGAGATAATAAATCCAGTCTTTCACTAAGATTTCGAATAGTTGTCCCGAATAAAAGTTGATTATGTTTCGCCTCTTCCTCGGAGAAAGACGATCAAACAATTCCCAATCATGGTCCTTGCGGATCGGATCATCCATATCCATATAATATACAAAAAGAAACTCCAGATATTTGATATCTTTCTCTTTGAATGAGATCTCAATTCCAGCAACGGTTTCATTAGATATCTTACAACTAGAATCCCTCTTTTTTCCGATCCAGTTCCTCCACCATCACGAACCCCAGTTAGATTCAGGCGTGATACACTTTTTAGTTATTGGGAGAACTCGAGTACTCTCTTTCGGATCCAGGAAAGAGCTCTCAGAGATCTTTTTTCCTTTTGGAAGATACAGGAGCGGAACAATCATCCTATTGATATTGGAAGACTCAAAAGATTCTTCCAATGTATCATTTTTGGGTCCAATGGAATTCATAGGTATAGGAAGAAGCCCTGTCAAATAGAGATTTTTTCTTTCGACCATCTTTTGATTGTTAATACGATATATAAGAATGACTACTACAAAGAGTACTACATCCTTGATCGTGAAAAATCGGTTGCTTGTTGAACCCTGTGAAGTGCGTGAAAGTAGGATACTCCAAATTCGGGAGTCCAAGAGTTTTATGAAACTATCATGATGGAAAAAATGTGAATGAAAGATCCCACTGAATTGAATTGGGTCCATGAATCTAGGAAATAGCGAGAATTCTTGATCTCTCTCAATATCTCTCTCAATTCGAAAACCCAGGATTTGAATTGATGTCCTTTCATCGAATCCTCCTAAATTGCATTGGTTTATCCGAAAGATTTCACTTCAATTGGAATTTGGTTATTCACCATGTACGAGGATCCCCGCTAAGCATCCATGGCTGAATGGTTAAAGTGCCCAACTCATAATTGGCGAATTCGTAGGTTCAATCCCTACTGGATGCACGCCAATGGGACCCTCCCTCCAATACCAATAAGTCAATCGGATTTTTGTTCAAGAATGAAATCTTATTGGAACTATCCAGTTCATCCCTCGGAACCATATCACATCCCGGATCTGATGAAATAGGATGAATTGAGATGGTATTTTGTAAATACATAATTATCTTGAATATATTAACTATTTCTTTATCTTTATTTTCCGATCGCCTGGAAAGTACAAAAGAAACATCGTGTTCTTTCTTCAACAATTTCTGATCTCTAGTGGACCACTCAGTAGGATTCGAACCCAGATGAAGTTCTGACCATCTGTTAGAGAAAAAAGAACGATTGGCTCTGTATCAATGGAATCTCATCATTCATACATAACGAATTGGTGTGGTATATTCAAATCATAACATATGAACAGTAAAAACTAGTAGTCTTATTGAGACTAGAACTCATGGGGAAGAAAATAGATTTATGAATGGAATAAAATATGCAGTATTTACAGACAAAAGTATTCGGTTATTGGTGAAAAATCAATATACTTTTAATGTCGAATCGGGATCAACTAGGACATAAATAAAGCATTGGGTCGAACTCTTCTTTGGTGTCAATGTAATAGCTATGAATAGTCATCGACTCCCAGTAAAGGGTAGAAGAATACGACCTATTATGGGACATACAATGCATTACAGACGTATGATCATTATGCTTCAACCGGGTTATTCTATTCCACCACTTAGAAAGAAAAGAACTTAAATCAAAATACTTAATAGCATGGCGATACATTTATACAAAACTTCTACCCCGATCACACGTAATGGAGCCGTAGACAGTCAAGTGAAATCCAATCAACGAAAAAATTTGATCTATGGACAACATCGTTGTGGTAAAGGCCGTAATGCCAGAGGAATCATTACCGCAGGGCATAGAGGGGGAGGTCATAAGGGTCTATACCGTAAAATCGATTTTCGACGGAATGAAAAAGACATATATGGTAGAATCGTAACCATAGAATACGACCCTATTCGAAATGCATACATTTATCTCATACACTATGGGGATGGTGAGAAAAGATATATTTTACACCCTAGAGGGGCTATCATTGGAGATACCATTGTTTCTGGTACAGAAGTTCCTATAAAAATGGGAAATGCCCTACCTTTGAGTGCGGTTTGAACTATTGATTTACGTAATTGGAAGTAACCAATTAGGTTTACGGCGAAACCTAGAAATCGATCACTGATCCAATTTGAGTACCTCTACAGGATAGACCTCAACAGAAAACTGAAGAGTAACGGCAGCAAGTGATTAAGTTCAGTAGTTCCTCATATAAAATTATTGACTCTAGAGATATAGTAATAAGTAATATGGAGAAGACAAAACTGTTTCAAGCACCGACAGAACTAGAAGCGCCCCTTGTTTCTTCAAAGAGAGGAGGACGGGTTATTCACATTTCATTTGATGGTCAGACGCGAATTGAAAGCTAAGCAGTGGTAATTCTAAGGATTCCCCAGGGGAAAATTAGAGATGTCTCCTACGTTACCCGTACTATGTGGAAGTAGCGACGTAATTTCATAGAATCATTCTGTAACATCCTTTCTCAAGAGTATCTTAACTTCTATAACTTTATCACGGGTGTTTTGAATCCTTATATATATTACATAAATGTACAATCTATAATTGATTGATTAGTGAAGTAATAAACTTTCTTTATGTCATATACCAATTTTAAAAGCGGGATAATTATTATTAAACCGTTCAATTTAGTTTGTACAGTGATAATTATTTGTGTTTGCTAATTATAAAATGATATTTTATAATTTAGTTTCAAATCATATTATTTGGCTAAGAGACATTTTAGTAAGAAAATATAATTATTTTGAGATTAATAAAGGGTAGAATTTATTTTATGAAAGTACCTAACTCTAAGATATCGCAAATGTTTTATTTATTTCAAAAAACTGATTTTATTAATTTGCTAGTCACACCCCCTATTTTACTATGCATACCCCTCTCCTCTCTTAAATAAATCACGAAGACTCTCCCTCACTCTCACTTCCCATTTTCTGAAAACACTCCCATCTTCTCCTTCATCAGAACCTCCATGTTTTACCTCTTCAAACCCTAAGCCTAAACCAAGCCTTCATTCTCTACCTTCGAAGCTCACAAATTCGGTCAAGAGAGGGAGTTTAGGGAAGGACAACAAAATCATCATCATTTATACTTGCAGAAACAACACATTCCTTTCCCCCTCTTCCTTCATAATTTCGGCCTCCTCTACCACCTCCTCTCTTCTTCTTCTTCTGTTTTCTTCCAAAATCAACATGAAACAAACATCAATTTTTCCTTGTGAAGTGAATTTGAAGCAGCCACATTTGAGAGCAAGGAGGAGCAAAGTCAGATCAGGGAGGTAATTCTAAGGAAATAAACCTCCACCACACTATCTCCATTCTTTGCTTAGGTGAGTTTCCTTAGTTAGTGCTTGGTAATCATAAATCCAAGCTTAGGAATTTTGATTTGCTTGCTTTTATTGATTGATTTGGTATCTGCATGTTGATTATATGAAGTAAATTGAGTACATGTTGATGATATAAATTATTTCAATTGCATGCATGTAATCTGGTTGTGAAAAGTTCCAAATGAAGTTACTGGTCAGAAACCTGTATAAACATATGTGCAGTATGTTGCTTATAATTATTTCTATAGGGCTTTTTTGGTATGATTCTTGTTTTTTTTAGAAAATAGACTCGAAATGCTACAATTTAGGCACTTATTTTACTGTTTTACACTGAGTATTGATGAAGAAAAACCTGTTATAATTTGGAGTATTGTAACTGTCCTGTTTTTCTGGGTGTAGAAACTTGCATATTAAAACTGTAAGTTTTAGTATACTGTATTCCAAAACTAAAATCTTATTTATAAATTAGACTTATTTATCTTTCCAGGGAGTGGTATTTTGTCCAAATCCGACTTCGTTTGGTATTTTAATAAAATCATCTAAGTTGACTAAAAACCGTACGAATTCTGCATATGTTGCTAATGAATGTTGATTGTTGGGTTTTGGGACCTTAGGGTGTAACTTACATGTTGTTTGTAATACTGTGATTTCAATTGGGAATTACCTGTCATTCAATTGGGAATTACCTGTCAATAGTAGTACTGTATTCTAATTGAGAGATTATAGAATGTTCATGTGAATAGTTTATGTGTTTTGTTTTATGTCATTAGTTGTTAAGTGATAGATTGATTTATCAGTTAAGTTATTCAATCTTATGATGAAATGATTGTGAAACACCATTTGGCATCCAAAGGTAGTAACCATGCTAATTCTGTTGATGATTTTCGAATTAGAATGGTTATCAATGACATTTCAGATGTCAAGCACTGAAGTCCTTTCAGATTGAAAGGCAAGTATAGAAGTCCTTCCGGTTAGGAAAGGCAAGCAAGTAAGTGCAAAGCAAGTGGGACGCCGCTTGTGATCATAGACGTATGATCTGCCTTATCTCCAAGAGCTATTTCCTCTTAAGTACCTCGATGGGCGGGGAGCAGCAAAGTGTTAGTTCCTCTTAAGTACTTCGTTGCGCGGGGAGCAACAAAGTGTTAGTTCCTCATAAGTAACTCGGTGCGTGGGGAATAGCAATGTTTTTCTCTAACAAATTAAAATGGGATGTCCAAATGAGTGGTTCGCAAATATTATGAATGTCATGATAATGCCAGGATTGAACCCAAAGCTAGTCCCTCTTAAGTACCATGGTGCGTGGGGGGCAGCAGTGATGTTTATACTTGATGATATGTATAAGTTTACTAATTTATGTATATGTGTGGGACTGAGTCCACTGTTTGCAGGGAATTCACTGAGATTTCATATCTCACCCCCTCACCCTTTTGTTTCAGGTTTGTTCCTCCTATGTTGGAGAACTGTGAAGTATCCCCGGAAATACTTGGCAGTTGTTCCAATGTAAGCTGTTATGTTATTGGAGACGTTGCCGGATCGGAGTCAAGTGTCATATTGTCATTATTTAGTCTCTAAGTATGACTTTTTTTTTAAATGAATGAGATGTTTAGCGAAAAGCTAATTTCTGTGTATCTTATGTTTTATATCTAGTAGTATCTCAATGTACTTTGGGCTATTACATTATGGTATCAGAGCAGTTCGATCCCATCGGACTGTGAGTATGAGTCTAGAAAGATCCGGCTTAGGGGTTTGTATGTCAGGTTCTGTGGGCTGATATTGTTCCAATTTCTTCATGTGAATTAATGAGGTAGGCCACCTCAGGTATTCGCGAGAAGAATGACGAAGAGTATCATAAAACTATACAATTGAAAGTCACCTTTTTGGAAAGATTTTACAGGTGTCATCTTCTTAGACATTGCTTGGAGATGTCAACTTGAATTTTTGGCCAAATTTGGAAATTGTCATTTGCAATGTCATTTGGAATTTTGGGTCTGAAACAAACATTTTGGGCTAATTATTTGCTCAAATACGAGGCCCATTTACTGGGTATTTAAAATTCAAATTAAAATCCTGCATCTCCAAGTTTCACATGGGTAACCGGGATAATAAATGATAGGTCATTTCAGACATGGACTATAACACATTTCGGTTCTCTCTGATCTGCGAGTTTTTTCGTTTCTATGCTTTCCATCTTACTGTGCAACTGCTGCTCATGAATACCTGTTCTATCGTCTCTTTCTTTCATTTCGGTGTCTTGCGGATTGGTCTTTCCCAGACCATGGAGAGCAGCGCGCAGCCTGACACTGTGGAGTGTCACATAAAAACTGTGGAGCGCGCCGCCTGACACTGTGGAGCGCCCGGGTTAGGGTTTGACAAACATTTCAAATTTTTTCGTTTAGGGTTTTCAAATTTGGCGGTATTCTGAAATTGGGGTTTTTTTTTGTTTTTCAATCCTCTTTCAATCGTCTATATAATTAACTCTGGTTTGCATGTAATGAACATCCTGCTCAACCTAACGAAAAAACGAGTGCTTCCTTTATAATTAAGATCTAACATGTCTATCAACAGTAAACCTAGCTCTAAGATATCTACCAAGTTTAACTCAATCATCGACATCTCTCCTGAGAAGGAGATTTGGGTCATACTTGCTAGGGTCATACGCCTATGGGTGGTATCTGATTACAGTAAGCAGAAGCTACCATTATTCATGGAGATGGTGTTGATGGATGACAAGGTTGTTGTTACATATTTTTAATGTTTGCAATATTATACTGTATTTATTTGTCATTAATTTGTTTTTATTTGTTCTACTTATTTTGTATTTTCACAGGGTGAAAAGATACATGCTTCTGTGAGGAAGACTTTGATTTACAAGTTTCAGAGGGATTTGCGTGAGGGTTGTGTTTATTCGTTTCAGTATTTTGGAATTGCGGCTAATAGTGGAAATTACAGGACCTGCCACCATCCTTACAAGCTTAATTTCCAGTTTACAACTAAGGTTGGATTGGTGGAAAAAAGTATTGTTGGTTTCAGTATCTATGACTTTGTTCCTATTTCGGTGGTTACTGGAGGTGGCTATGATTCTGATTTTTTAGTGGGTATGCTTTTTAAATATTTCTATTATTTTATTTATTTATTTATTTATTTCTATTTTTATGGTTAAAATTGTTTTATTCTTTTGTGTTTGATTTTGTCGAAGATGTTATGGGAATGATGACTGGTGTTGGAACTGAGAGGGAATATGAAAGGAATGGCACAAAGACCAAGCTGAATGTAATTGCTCTTGAGGCTGATGGGTAACCCTTATTTGAACAGCTTGATATTCATGTGTAGTTTTTATGGTTTGTGCTATGCGACTTTTATTTAAACTCACGAAGTTATAACTTATTTATTTTTATAGTCACAAGATTCAATGTACCCTTTTTGGTGATTATGTTGATGAACTTAACAAATTCCTTGCTGCTGGACAAGTGCAAAATGCTGTAGTCATTGTTCAACTTGCCAAAGTCAAGACCTTCCAAGGTTTCCATCTAATTTTTTAAAACACATTAGTTAGAGTGATATGTCATATGTTTTCTGATTATTTTACTGATATTTCTATTTCTATTTCTATTTTCATTTTCATTTTCAATTCGTGAACTATATTAAGATCGTATTCACATTCAAAATTGCTTGGGCTGTACCAAGATAATCTACAATCCACTGTGTGGTGAGGCTGTTCGTTTTAAACAGAGGTTGTTTCACTTTTACCTTAAAAACTTAACTACAATCTGTCACATATTTTTATTTTTATTATAATTATACTTATTAAAATTATACTTAAATGTTGATGTTTTTCAGGATGACCGATAACATGGATTCTCCAAGTCAAGGATTGAGTCAGCTTACTGATAGTGCCCCAGTTGGAATTTCTGAAGATTTCCTTCAAATGACACCAAGAAAAACTATTGAAGAACTAAAAGATTGTAATGAGGTTGGGCACCAACATTCCAACTGTATCATTTTTTATTATTTTCTATTTTTTATTATTATATTATTATTATTATTATTATTGTTATCATTATTATTATTATTATTATTATTATTATTATTATTATTATTATCAATTTTATTATGTCAACTATCTTCAGTTAATCCGACTTAAATGGAGTATTGTTAAAATTTCTCCTTTTTCTGAGGCAGGAAAGTGCTTATGTTGTTTTTGCCACTGTGAAACACATTATAGATGATGAGGATTGGTGGTATACAGGCTGTATTTGCAATAAGGCTGTTTATCCTGACTCCAAGATGTTTTTCTGTGAGAAGTGCAACAAGCATGTGATGAAGGTTGTTCCAAGGTAAAACTCTCCACTCTAAGTTTAAGTGAGTTTATATTTAATATTTTAACCTACCTCAGTAGCAAATATAAATGTCCATCTTGGATTTAAATTTTTATATGACTCTATATATCTATTATGGTAGATTTCGAATCAAGGTTCGTGTCATTGATAACACAGATTCTGCCACATTTGTCATCTTTGACCGTGATGCTACCCTCCTTTTCAATAATAAATCTGCTGCAGACATGTTTGAAGCACATGATAAGGTTCATATCTTAGATTTATTTATTGATTATTGTTTTGTCCTATATCTCATATCGGAAATGTGTGTGTAGAGTGTTGAACCTGGATCCTTTCCTAATGAAATTTCTGGCTTGGTTGAAAAGAGCTTTCTTTTTAAAGTGGAGTTTAAGAATAGTTCTAGCTCTAAGTTTGAGCAATCATTCCGGGTTAAGAAGATTTGTAGTGACCCTGCAATCATCATCAAATTCAATGAATTCGTTCAAAATTCTGCAGTGAGTACATCCATAATGTTGCATGCTCTATATTATATTTTAGTAGTGACACTTTATTGTTATGTTTTGCATACCTAAATCTTCTGTTATTCTATATTAGGATATTCATTCTGAAGGGTGGTTTTTGGGTAAAGGAAAGGAGATAATGGCTGAGAGTTCTATTGGTATTGCACAGGTATGATGAACATTCATATGAAGTTATCTTATTATTTTAAAGTTTTTTTTTATTCTTGAACTAAACGTTGGTTTTACTAAATCTAACAGAATTTGATGCCCAAATTCTCATTTGAAATTGCTGAAAAAGACTCTCAGTTTGATGGACCGGATGGTTGTGATTTGTCCGACGATTCAAATGAAATATCCCCTACTTTGAAGAGGTCTTATGCAACTCAAGAAAGCCAAGCAGAGGTTGTTCAAGTTCCAGAGCTGGAACTTCCACTGAAAATGTTGAAGAAGAATATCAAAATTGAGAAGGAGTAGTTAAATAGGGCCTTCTTATGCCATCCAGTGCTTATATGTATATTTTGAGCAGTTTTCTTCGTTTTAATTGGCCTTTTTGTTATGTTGCGGATTGTTCATGGAAATTGTTTTCATGGGGGATGTCTGGATGGCATTTGTTACATTTGTTATAGGATGTTCCTTATGACAATGGCAATATAGTCCATGTCAAAAATTAGTGTTTAGTGTTTTCTTATAATGAATGGGACTCTCTTTTTTTGTACTCCTTTTTGGATTTGTTTGGTTATTGGACAATATGACCAAACAAATGTTATTGTATCTAACTATGGTTTATGGTATATGTGAATGGAACCAATTACTTTTTAATTTCAACCATTTTATTTTGGACATAAGGATTCTTCTTAAACTTTATGCTTCTTTCCTTAATTCAGTAATACTTATGTTACTTATTTTATGCATTTAATCAGTGAATAGATTTTTAACTGCAATAGAGGTCAATTAAATCAATTATAAAATTCAACTACCCAGATTAATGAATAAAACTTAATTAAATTAAAAGACTTCCATTTGGTAATTGATAATTAATAACTAATTATATTTGGTAATGAATATCCCACAATAAACGAAATGAAACAGGCCATGAAATCAAATTCACCAAACCATACATCAACCACATTCTTCTTAAACTTTATGCTTCTTTCCTTAATTCAGTAATGCTTATGTTACTTATTTTATGCATTTAATCAGTGAATAGATTTTTAACTGCAATAGAGGTCAATTAAATCAATTATAAAATTCAACTACCCAGATTAATGAATAAAACTTAATTAAATTAAAAGACTTCCATTTGGTAATTGATAATTAATAACTAATTATATTTGGTAATGAATATCCCACAATAAACGAAATGAAACAGGCCATGAAATCAAATTCACCAAACCATACATCAACAACATTCTTCTTAAACTTTATGCTTCTTTCCTTAATTCAGTAATGCTTATGTTACTTATTTTATGCATTTAATCAGTGAATAGATTTTTAACTGCAATAGAGGTCAATTAAATCAATTATAAAATTCAACTACCCAGATTAATGAATAAAACTTAATTAAATTAAAAGACTTCCATTTGGTAATTGATAATTAATAACTAATTATATTTGGTAATGAATATCCCACAATAAACGAAATGAAACAGGCCATGAAATCAAATTCACCAAACCATACATCAACCACATTCTTCTTAAAATGTATGATGCTTTCCTTAATTCAAGTAATGCTTATGTTACTTATTTTATGCATTTAATCGGTGAATAGATTTTTAACTGCAATAGAGGTCAATTAAATCAATTATAAAATTCAACTACCCGATTAATGAATAAAACTTAATTAAATTAAAAGACTTCCATTTGGTAATTGATAATTAATAACTAATTATATTTGGTAATGAATATCCCACAATAAACGAAATGAAACAGGCCATGAAATCAAATTCACCAAACCATACATCAACAACATTCTTCTTAAACTTTATGCTTCTTTCCTTAATTCAGTAATGCTTATGTTACTTATTTTATGCATTTAATCAGTGAATAGATTTTTAACTGCAATAGAGGTCAATTAAATCAATTATAAAATTCAACTACCCAGATTAATGAATAAAACTTAATTAAATTAAAAGACTTCCATTTGGTAATTGATAATTAATAACTAATTATATTTGGTGATGAATATCCCACAATAAACAAAATGAAACAGGCCATGAAATCAAATTCACAAAACCATACATCAACCACATTCTATTTTCTGTAACAAATCTGAGATCAAATAATACTGAAGTTAATATATTGAGTATTGAGATATTTTCGACAAATTTTGCCAAACAGGAAAAAAAATTATAGGTTTAAGTTATCTTTTGGTAACATGAAAAAGTGAATCTACATTTAACTAATCTTTTGGTTCATATACGTGACACTGATTTCCAATTTGATCCATATACGTGAAAAGCTATCAATTTGATCCCTTTACGTGACATACATTTTCAATTTCACCCTCACCGCTAACTGGTCCTTATATAAGAGGGACCAGATTGCAAATTATTGTCACATGTAGGGACCAATTCAGCTTAATCAAAATTGATATCGGTCCCTATATGTTACAATTATTTTCACTTTAGTCCCTACATGTGACAATAATTTGCAATCTGGTCCCTCTTATATAAGGACCAATTAGAATATGAGGGCCAAATTGAAAATGTATGTCACGTATAGGGACCGAATTGATAACTTTTTACGTATATGGATCAACTTGAAAACCAGTGTCACGTATAGGAACCAAAAAATTACTTTAACAAAAAATCTATTATACCTCTTCCCAAGATTATCTTTTCATGCATAGGGCATTGAGTCGATACCACTGATCAAGGCACCTAAAACAAATAAATTACAGCTATGGCAGCAACTGTACACAAAAAGGGAAACACTGTAGTCACATGCTTGGAGACAAGTCAACCCATTTCCACACATTCCTCTGCAAGTTTTTTCACTACATGGACGTCTCTTTAGTTCCAACATCATTCTTGCAACACTAATTCCATCCAGCTGTATGGATCCTATGTATTCTAAGATTGCAAGAATGAGGAGGAAGATGATCATTCAAGATAAGTCAGTCAACAAACGTTCTACATATATCGGTATAACACATCTACAACCATTTTTAACTCCATTTGGTATCCAACTTTCTCATTTTTAACTCCATTTGGTATCCAACTCCATCTTTAACATCTTTATTAAATCACAAATCACAAAACAAATACAGATGAGAATACCTTACCAAGGAATTTGCTACATAGTGGTTCAAATTCATCTGAAAATAAACAAACAACAACCAGAAGGCCATTGTCAGCTTTATCTCCTGGTATGTAATTTATCTCTCTATATATCAATATCTATATCTATATATACAGATTAAGGGAGTTATACAAAATACGGATTGAATCCCATATCATTGATATAAATATAAATATAATAAAACTGATGTTTTTTATGTATCTTCTGTTGAAACAGGAACTTTACCAAAACATAATGTTACAGGAAGTTGTAACTCAATCTCGAATGTTACAAGAACAGACAATAGTAAAAAACGAAGTAACTATGATGCATGTACTCCATCTCCTCTTTCCGAAGTTATTAACACTACAAACTCCAAGTCAAAAGCGATGAAGAAAAATATTGTATCAGTCACACCCCTATGTGCAGGTATATATATTTTTATGGTTTGAGGTATTTTTTTATTTCTATGTGACTAATGTAGGTGTTATTAATCACAACTTTTTGAACCCGTTGAGATAATGTTGCACTTGGTGATACTTTAGGAACTTCAAATTCAAGCTCAATTTGGAATGGATCAGCTGCTGATTTATCTACTAACTTATCAGAGGTAGTCAATACTTTGCCTCATTATATCCATGGAAAATCTGTCAATCAATCAGCCAATGTTCTACACTCTATTGGTAGAACTAGATTGAAATTCGACACAAATGAAGGAATCACCCAATGCAAATAGTTATCAAAGTTCATGTAAGTTTATGAACTTATTATGATATATTACTACCTACATAGTATAATTTAATTATCAAGTTTACATTCATTACGTTTAATTTCAGTCAATTTGGCTGAGGATGATACAACGTCTGCGTTTCTTTCTGATTTATATTCAAATGCTGAAACTGAAGGTGCCAATTATAATCACAGATTATAATTTAGATTTCTTATATTTTATAATCATCTTACTAATATCATGTGTCATTACTATGCTGCAGCTTTTGTCAATTTTGGACAACCTTCAATTCAATGTCAATGTCAATACGGTAGTGCTGATGTATGGTTTGAAGAGAGATGTGAAAAGGCTAGGAAGCTCAAGCAACCAGATTTCTCAATCTACTGCTTAAAGGGTGTTGTACAACTTCCTTTTTTGAAAAAACCTCCTAAATTACTGTTCAATCTAATACATGGTATAGATAATAGAAGTAATCATTTCAAGGAAAATATCAGAGCATACAATAGCATGTTTTCATTTACTTCATTGGGTGGTAAAGTACACAATTCAATCAATGATGGAGGTGGTCCTCCTCAGTTTATACTCAGCGGTCAAAATTACCATCGAATAGGGAGTCTGTTGCCAGAAGTTGGAGGTGTTCCAAAGTTTGCACAACTATATGTCTATGATACGTAGAATGAATTGGAAAATAGACTTCGACATTTTGGGTATGTCTCAATACGTTATTCATCAAATATAATTTCAACACATCTTTATATTTTATCATTCTCATATATCCTTACAGGTCCAAAAACGATTTGCAAGTATTTGATAAATCATTGGTTGAAGAGCTAACTAAAATGATTGATAGGTGGAATGAACTTGCAAAGTCATTTAGAAGAGTCAGAAATCTTATGGATAGGGATGGAACGACAAATGTTAGTTTGCGATTATTTCGACATAGATCAAAGGATGCCAGGTTGTACAATCTTCCCACATCAGATGAGTTGGCAATGTTGATAGTTGGTGACTTGAGTAGCATGGATGTTGGAAGAGATATTATTGTCAGGAATATCTCTGGTTATTTTGATAGCCTTCATGAAACTCATACCTCTTTCATTCCATTGCAATATCCATTATTATTTCCTTATGGAGAATATGGTTATAAAGAAGACATCCCAATTCGAGATGCTGAAGATGAATGTAACACCCGTAAAAGAATTCGTGTTACATTCAGGGAGTGGATTTCTTTCAGAATTCAAGAAAGGGATTGTGAATTTGGTAATATTGTCAATGCACGAAGACTGTTTCAACAATTTTTGGTGGATTGTTTCACAATGATAGAAGCACAGCGCCTATCCTTCATAAGACACAATCAAAAGACAATAAGGTGTGAAGTTCTCAATGGGTTACAGGAAGCAGTTGCCAGAGGAGAAAGTGATCCTTCTTCAATTGGAAAACGTATAATATTGCCAGCTTCTTTTACTGGTGGTATGAGATACATGTTCAATAACTGCCAAGATGCCATGGCTATTTGTAAGAAATTTGGATATCCAGACCTATTTGTTACAATTACATGTAACACAAATTGGCCTGAAATTAAGGATTTTGTTTTTGAAAGGGGATTAACAGCAAGTGACAGACCTGATATTGTCTGTAGAGTGTTCAAGATGAAACTTGATGAAATGATGACAGATTTCAAGAAGAGAGAGATATTTGGAACTATTAATGCAGGTAAGTACTCAATTTACTTATCTTTAATATCTATTGCATTCAGATTACTTTATTCATGCTTCTAATCATTATTTACATTACATTAGGGATGTATACTGTTGAGTTTCAAAAACGCGGGCTTCCACATGCACATATATTATTGTGGCTGGCTGGTGACAATAGACTGAGGAATGGAACTGATATTGACAAAGTTATCTCTGCTGAATTGCCTGACCCGAATTTGTATCCAAGATTGGCTGATGCAGTTCAGAAATATACGATACATGGTCCATGTGGAGTTGCAAACATGAAATCACCTTGCATGCAACAAAGAAAATGTTCAAAGTACTATCCAAAGAAATTCCAAGATTCAACAACAATTGATGAGGATGGATACCCATGCTACATGCGTAGAGATTCTGGAATCTGTGTGGAGAAAAATGGAATAAAGATGGATAACAAGAGTGTTGTTCCTTATAGTCCTATTTTGTTGATGAGGTATCAAGGACATGTCAACACTGAGTCTTGAAATAAGTCTAATTCAATCAAATATTTGTTTAAATACGTGAACAAGGGTCCTGATCGAGCTACAATTGAGATAATCGACGATGCTCAAACTTCTGACAAGCCAACTGTTATTGACGAGATTAAACGATATTATGATTGCAGATATATATCACCATGTGAGGCAGCTTGGAGGATTTTTGCCTTCGATATTCATGAAAGGTGGCCACCAGTTCAAAGATTAACATTCCACCTTCTAAATGAACAGTCTGTGATTTTTAACGATGACGACAGAATCGATACAGTTGTTAGCAACAACCAAAATCTTGACACCATGTTTATGGCTTGGTTTGAGGCTAATCAGATTTATCATGAGGGCAGGGATTTAACTTATGCAGAATTCCAAACCAAATTCATATATTTGAGTAAAATTAGAAAGTGGCAACCAAGAAAGCAAGGTTTTTCTATTGGCAGGCTTACTTATGTGCCAGCTGGGATAGGGGAATTGTACTACATGAGAATATTGTTGACAATTCAAAGAAGTTGTGTTGACTATGAAAGTATTAGGACAGTCAATGGCTAAACATACAACAATTTCCATGATGCATGTTATGCTTTGGGTTTACTAACAGATGACAAGGAGTTCATTGATGCAATTAATGAGGCCAGTCAAACAGCTTCAGGAAATCAGTTGAGGAAGTTATTTGTTACATTATTGGTCATGAACACGATGTCTAAGCCAGATGTTGTTTGGGAGTCAACATGGGAATTGTTATCAGATGGAATTATCTATCACAAGAAGAAGGTTTTTAAATTTCCAGGTATATCTTATTTCTTTTACCAATTAAGGCACTTTGTTTCAAGATCCTAACTATTCTATACACACATTATTTTAGGTCTTCAGATTACAAATGATGAATTGAAGAACCTCTGCCTAATAGAATTGGATAAATTGCTAATATCCAATGGAAGATCTCTGAAAGACTTCAGGTGTCTCTCGACTCCACAATATTCAGATAGGTTACATTTTGAAAACAAGTTTATTGTGGATCAGTTGAACTATAATAGAGTTCAACAGACTCAGATACAAGAATCCCTTTTGCAATTACTCACAGAAGAACAACTCAGTGTCTATGATGAAATAATGGCTTCAGTCTTATCTCAGAGTGGAGGATTCTTCTTTTTATATGGATATGGTGGAACTGGTAAAACCTTCCTCTGGACAACGTTGTCTGCTGCCCTTAGATCAGAGGGAATGATTGTCCTCAACGTTGCTTCAAGCGGTATTGCTTCTCTGTTGCTTCCTGGAGGAAGAACTGCACATTCCACGTTTTGTATTCCATTAGTTATCAACGAGGAATCAACCTGCAACATTAGCCAAGGTAGTCTTCGTGCAAAATTGCTGATAGAAACAAGCTTAATAATCTGGGATGAAGCTCCAATGATGAATCGATTTTGTTTTGAGGCCTTTGATCGCACAATGAGGGATCTAATGAGATTTGAAACTGGATATCACAATGACAAACCCTTCGGTGGAAAAGTGGTAGTTTTGGGAGGTGATTTTAGGCAGATATTGCCTGTTTTCGAAGAGGAACAAGAAAGGACATAATTGATGCATCAATAAATTCCTCTGAAATATGGAATACTTGCAAGGTCTTGAAACTCACAAAAAACATGAGGTTAACTACAACAAACAATGATCAATCTGTTAATGAAATAAAAGAATTTGCTGATTGGATCCTTCAAATAGGAGATGGTGACATGGATTCAAATGAGTATGGTCAAGGTAACATTGACATACCAAAAGATTTGGTAATTCCTAAATGTGATGACCCTTTACTTTCATTGGTTGAATTTGTATATCCTGTTATAGTAGAAAATATGAAGAAAAACAATTTTTTTGAAGAAAGAGCAATTATGGCTCCAACTATAGATTCTGTGCGACACCCTACTCTAGGGTTATCCCATTAATACCCAATTATAAATTATAATTATATTACGCTGGTTACTTTCGGAAAATATAATTTAAGGTAACTAACCTTATATAAAAATAGTGCTTAATTTTTTTTTCTTTTCATACAACATATAACTATTATAAACATAAACCACATATATGTACATCCATATATATACATATGCTTCATCGTTTACATATACAACTTCTATACTAGGAGATATCAAAAGCCTTTAGAAACATAAACTATTATCCTTCAAACTAAACAAAGAAGATAAAGATATATACATATCAACAACAACTGGTTCGCAACCATTTCAAAACTAAGGCTCTAAGAAGCCAAAGTAAAACTATCAAGACTCACTACCCCGGAAACTATACCTAAGCTGGTCAAGCTAATGAAACCCATTGGGAAGACCATAAGGATCAATCCCACCTACACCTGACGATTCTGCTGATGCCTCCGCTTCCATTGCTGAAGAATCACCATCATCTACTGCAGGAGGTTGAAACTCCGGATCGTCCTCTAGGTATTCCTCTGGATCTTCTTCCCCTGCTACTAACTCTTCTTCAATTGGAATTTCTCCATTTCCTAATATCTGAAGAGGTTGAAGTTGAGGTAAAGGATCCATCATTCCATGCTCCTCCAGATATTGAAGATACAGCCAGACCGGTGGTAAAGATATCTCGATTGTTTCTACTACATGCGTCCTCTGATTGGGTCCTTCTTCTATCGTGCCAATAACTTCAGTACTAGGGCAATGGTAGGTGGCGCTCAGTGCCCCGATATTTATATCCCAGGCACCACCATACCGTGCCCGATCAAAAGTGAGTGTACGAACCCTCGACCGCACTAAAGGGTACGTCCGGATTCATCTCGAATATGTTGTAAGAGTGAGAAACCAATACTGGATCTTACTCAATAACTACGCTCTAGCCATCAAATACCACATCAACATTTATCACACACAATTAATTATAAACTAACAGTTTATCAATGGGTTCAACACCCCAAACATCATCCATAAAATTATGCATGACACTTCTATTCATCATCTAATTTTCGTCCGAATCTCATGAGATATCACCAACCACGTGTTGAGTTGATCGGACTCCAAAGCCACATCAGCTAACTTGGCACTCGCCAACAGGTCCGCGACCTCTTCCCATCTTGAAAACAACAAAGGCATACACAAACAGGCACTAACACGGCCAAACATTGCTAATGCCCACAATCAGTGGCTCCGCCATTAGCAAGTAAGATGGGGATCCCAAAGTCCTCCAAGGCACAATGAGATAATGCACACCGAATTACCTTTCGCCGCTGGTAATTAATGCATTTAAAACCACAAATCACAAATCGCAGCACGTCACACATGCATGCAAAACACTTTTGTTTTGTTCTTTTCTTTGTGTTCCATCTTTCTCTTGTCGAAGCTCAAAATGGCTTACGACTCACATAGTTTTAAAACACTTTTTAAAACTTTCATTACAACACAGGACCTTCTTGTCCAGAGTGCTCAATCACGACACCTCTCGACTCGGTGCACCAAGACTAGGTTCGTGCTTCTAGAAAACATCTTCAATGTTTTATCACAAGTATACCTCATGTATACCTCATGTATACCTCATGTATACAACATAGGCACTCCAAGTCCAAATGACTGAGTCCATCACAATCACGGAACATTAGTACCCGACGTCTCTGCTACTTAAGTCCAACTGTATTTTCAACGTTGTTAACTCAACTTTCGATTTTTAGAAATTCTTTTCTAATGGTAGAAATTCATTATAAAAATTCTTAACAAATAAAACTTAGTTTTCACAAACCAATGAGTCACTTGAGATTTAACTTTCTCAAAATAGGCACTGCCGTTTTAAAAATACTTGCCGTCTAGATTTTCTAGATTTGCCGTCAAATTTTGTTTTTAAGACTTTTAAGCCAAAAACTTAACTTTTTCCACTTAATTAATCTTCTAAAATCACACTTAACTTGTTTTCATCAATTAATTTAATAAAAGAATATTCTGTAATATTCTGGTTTTCTTACGTAAAATTTAACAATACTAAAATATTTTCACCTTGTTGAACTCATTGTGACTCATAATTCACTTTTCCAAAAACAACTTATTAAAATAATAATATTTTTCAACTCTCTTTATTTTTCTCAAAAGAAATTCTCTTTGATATCATATACCAATAACTTGCCACTAAAACCTTGAATATAATTCGATACAGTTTCTTAAAGCTTTTATCCAACTTTCTTAATTGTGCACTGACCACTGTCAGGCTTCTCACACATCAAACAACAATTATATCACATATATTTCCCAGGCAGATCATGCATCACAGTTCATAATATAATTGCCAATAAACAATTAATGCAAAATAAACCACACAGATATAAATAAAGCAACAATAAACAACATAAACAAACACTAACAAACAATTAATTACAAACAACAATTAGATAGCATATAGCCATTGAATAGAATCCTTCTCGGTACTCCCCCCTTACCTCTTGAAGACTCCTTGTTCAACTTACAAACTCCTTCCGAATTTCCCGTTACCTTGTAAACTTGTACTCAACTAACCTTCAATTATAACCAAAGTGTTACCATTCAATAAACTAGAACATTCTAAACCCTAATACATAGTCACGGCCTCTAGGGTTTTTGAATAACTAAAACTCCTAATCATGATTAAGTTATGGATTAATGATCCTTCATTAACCTAAACCATAGATTATCAACTAAACAACTAAGTTTTAAACTCAAAACTTCCTAACTCTTTTATACATAGGTTCGGCCTTACTAGGTTCATGAAGCTAGGGTTCTTAGATTAACAAATCATCTTGGATTTATAAAGCATACTTACTAAACACTTGATTTCTAAGATCATTTATGAAAATCATGAACAAAACTCAACAAAACTTACCCACTTAGGGTTCGGCCAACATGAACATTTTTGAGTAAAATAGTCATTTTAAGAAACTAACATGGATTAGAGTGTGTAGTCATACATGCCATATAGAATACATGATCATACATGAAAACACATGAACAAAACTCTACCAACCTTAAGGTGATAGATTCGGCCAAGGCTTGTTTTTCAAGAAAGAAATTTTTGATTGCTTCATGCTCTTGGATTTAGAGATTAGACATGATATCTAGAAGATAGAAAGTAGTTTCATCATCATTAGATTTTCCTAGGATTTATTATGATTTTTCAAAGATCTAGGGTTTGAAACTTGAAAATGATGAACTTCCATGATATAAGGCTTGAATCAAGAAACTATCTAAAGAACATAGACATGATTTAAGACAAAGATTAGGATTTACCTCTTGATAATCAATGATGAAGACACTCCAAGAACTTGCTTTGAAAAACTTAGAACTAAGAACTTAGAACTTTAGAGTTTTTGAAGACAAGTAGCCAAAGAACTAAATGTAAAATGAGAGAAAGGTATTTATAGTAGAAGTGGCGACATTTCAAGAAGGATCTAGATAAGATGAGTTGTCATGTTAAAAGGATTAAAGTGCAATTAAGTTCCAAGGACCAAATTGCAAAGATTCCAATAGTTGAAGGACTAGTTTGCAAATAGACAATAGAATGTCATGATGATGGGTTTAATCACATTAAATGCCATCTTATCCTTGACTTACTTGGCTGAGTTTATGAGTGCAAGACAAGTTAAGAAAGTAGATAATTCAATGTATTAGAATAATCAAGAAACTTGTAGACAATTCTAGGTTAAGTAGAAACCTTTAGAAAATTCTAGAATTATCTTGACAATTCCAACTAAAATGGGCAGCCATAATTTACATGGGCTTTCGAAATGGGCTTGAACATTTGGGCTTGATTTCATTTTCTTATGGGTTGTGGGACCCACTTTAAAGATTTTGGCCTTTTAACATAAAATAAGAAAACTTGAATGGCTTTATGGACTCAACTATGGACTAACAAGATTTGGGCTTATAGGCTCGACCATTTAGGATTAGAAAAAGGGATTCTAGCCCAATCCACTTGAAAAAAACGAAAAAACTAATTTAGGGACAAAATGGTAATTTACAGAAAGTTCAGGGACTTAACCGTAAATTTCAAAATTCTCTATTTAATCCTGAAAAACCTTCTAAACTTAAAAATATGATTCATCCCCTTGAATCATCTCAAAATCCTAAACTAAATCCTCTTACTACTCTTAAAATCTCTAATCTCCTTTCCGTCGTCTACCCGATTACACTCTCTGCCCGTAATACTCAAATTATTTTATTTTTTTCTCTGAAAAATTCTAAACATACAAAGTTGTAGAAAATAAAATACTAAGTTTAAGTCTCTCGTTCACGAATTAAAATTAGGTCTTTTGAACAGCATTATTATACTGTCAATGAAATTCGCAGACCGTGTTTCGTCTGAATTTCCAACCTAAATTTTAATCGTAGTTTCCTACGGTCAAGTAGGATTAAATACTATCCTCCGTTCACTTAGATTAACTTTATAAAACTCTAATAAACTTATAAATATATTTATATGTATTTACTGTTATTTAAAACAGTAAAATACAGGGTGTTACATTACTACCCCACTAAAAAAAAAAATTTCGTCCTCGAAATTACGTACCTGTAAATAATTCAGGATACTGTAACTTTATTTTGTCTTCTACTTCCCATGTTGCTTCTTCAGTTACATCATCCCAAATAACTTTAACCAATGAGATTTGTTTACCTCTGAGCTGCTTAATCTTCTTATCCGCAATTCTCACAGGTAAAGTCTCATAAGACATGTTTTCTTTTAGTTGTACTAGATCAGGTTCAATTACGTGAGATGGATCAGAAATATATTTTCTTAATTGTGAGACATGAAAGACATCATGAAGATTGGATAGAAACGGTGGTAAGGAAATTTTATAAGCTACAGGACCTATCCGATGAAGAATTTGATATGGTCCAATGAATTTAGGAGTGAGTTTTCTGGATTTAATTACCCTACCAACCCCAGTCGTTGGCGTGACTCTCAAAAACACATGCTCACCTTCCTCAAACTCAAGAGGTCGTCGTCTCTTGTCAGCATAACTTTTCTGTCGACTCTGGGTTGTTCGCATTTTCTCTTGAATCATTTTCACCTTTTCTGTCGTTTGTTGCACTATGTCTGGTCCAACCATAAAATTCGCACCATCTTGGTACCAACATAAAGGCGTTCTGCACCGTTGACCATACAACGCTTCATAGGGTGCCATACCTATGCTAGAATGAAAACTATTATTATAAGTGAATTCTATCAACGATAGATATTCATCCCAGCTTCCAGTATTTTCCAATACACAAGCTCTCAATAAATCTTCAAGAGATTGAATAGTCCTCTCCGATTGTCCATCCGTTTGAGGATGATACGCAGAACTCAACCTAAGTTTCGTTCCCAACAACTCTTGTAGACTTTTCCAAAAATCTTGATGTAAATCTTGGATCACGATCTGAAACAATACTCAAAGGCACACCATGTAACCTAACAATTTCATCGATATACAACTGAGTTAATCTTTCCAATGAGTATTTCACATTAACTGGTAAAAAGTGAGCTACCTTCGTCAACCTATCAACTATTACCCATATAGAGTCATACCCTTTCCGAGTCTTTGGAAACCTCGACACAAAATCCATTGCAATACTATCCCATTTCCATTCTGGAATATCCAAAGATTGTAGCATTCCCGCTGGTCTTTGATGTTCTACTTTAACCTTCTGACAAGTTAAACACGCAGCTACAAATTCCATTACTTCTTTCTTCATACCATGCCACCAATACAATTTCTTTAGATCCTGCTACATCTTAGTAGCTCCGGGATGCAAACTCAACTTACTCTTATGAGCTTCTTCCGTAATCAACTTCCTTATTTCAACATTATTTGGTACACAAATCCTTTCACCAAATCTTAAAATTCCATCATTTCCTTCTTTAAATTCCTCACACACTCCTTGCCGCACTAACTCTCTTTCTCCTTGTAGGTAATGATCACTTTCTTGTTTCTCTTTAATTTGTTTCATCAATTCATTTGAAACAAGAATCATACCCAAACATAATTTCTCCTAAACATCTCAATTGTCAATCGCATATCTCGGAATTGTTCCAACAACTGTTGTTCTTTAACCATCATTGCCGATATATGCATTGATTTCCTACTCAAAGCATCCGCCACAACATTCGCTTTTCAGGGTGATATTGCAGTTGAAAATCATAATCCTTTAAAAATTCCAACCAACGCCTCTGCTCATATTTAACTCTTTCTCGATCAAACAGGTATTTCAAACTTTTATGGTCACTCAAAAACATTAAAAGTTGCTCCATACAAATAATGTCTCCAGATTTTTAAAGCAAATACCATCACTGCTAACTCCAAATCATGAGTAGGATAATTCCTTTCATGAATCTTCAATTGTCTTGAAGCATACGCCACAACTTTCCGATTTTGCATCAATACACATCCTAACCCTTGATATGAAGCATCACAATACACCTCAAAAAGTTCATAAGGATCAGGTAGTATCAATACCGGTGAAGTAGTCAACCTTCGCTTTAACTCTTGAAAACTTTCTTCACATGCTTCAGTCCATACAAACGCTTGATCCTTTCGAGTCAATTGGGTAAGAGGACCTACTATTTTAGAAAATCCCTCAATGAATCTTCTATAGTATCCCGCTAAACCCACAAAACTATGAATTTCTGTTACCGTCTTAGGCCTTTCCCATTGCAAAACAGTCTCAACTTTTGACGGATCTACATCAATTCCCTCACTCGAAACTATATGTCCTAAGAATTGAACTTGGTCTAACCAAAATTCGCACTTCTCAGGTTTCGCGTAAAGTTGTTTCTCCTTTAAAATTTGGAGAACCACACTGAGATGTTCAAAGATGTTTTTCTTTACTTGGAGAATAGATTAGAATATCGTCGATAAAAACAACGACAAACTGATCTAAGTAAGGACGAAAAATCCTATTCATGTAATCCATGAATATCGCTGGAGCATTCGTAACTCCGAATGGCATCACAAGATACTCGTAATGACCATAACGTGTCCTAAACGCAGTTTTACAAACGTCCTCCTCCTTCACACGAATTTGATGATAACCCGAACGTAAATCTATCTTTTGAGAAAACAGTTGCTCCACACATCGATCCATTAAATCATCTATCCTTGGAAGTGGATACTTATTCTTAATCGCCACCTTATTCAGCCGCCGAAAATCTACGCATAACCTAGAAGTTCCATCCTTCTTCTTCACTAATAACACCGGAGCTCCCCAAGGCGATACACTAGGTCTAATAAATTCCTTCCGCATCGGTTCCACCAATTGTTCTTTTAATTCCTCTAGCTCGATGTCGACATTCGATATGGTGCTATAGATATTGGTCCAAAGGTTCTGAACCGCATCAATTGCAAACTCAATCTCCCGAACAGGTGGTAATCCGTACATCTTCAGAAAACTTCCGAAAAATCGTTGACAACTGGTATACACCGCAAGTCTAACTCACTCTTAATGTCTAAGGAATATAATAGCATGTATCCTTGTGCTCCCTCCTTTAAAGAAGCTTTTACTTGATTAGCGCTTAACAATCCAGAAATCTCATCCGTAGGGAAAAACTAAGGTTTTACGAGTTACGCCTATCAAAATATGATTAGAAGACAACCAATCCATGCCTAGAATTACATCTAACTGTATTAAAGGCAAACAGATCAGGTTAACAAGAAAACGTTTATCCTGAATAATGATAGGACAATTTAAACAAACAGAAGTAACCACAACTGGCTTAGAAGTAGGAGTTGAAACAACAAGATCACACAACAAAGAAGAAACAGGTAATTTCAACAATTTCACACAATCCATCGAGATAAAAGAATGCGTTGCACCTGAATCAAATAGTACAGTTAAAAGATTACCGTTTATATCACACTTACCTTGTATGAGATCGTCAAAATTCGAAGCCTCAGCGCCACTCATCGTATAAACTCTTCCCTTAGGCGTCGGTTTATTTGTTCCAGCATGATTGACAGTCGACTCCCGCTTTGGCATCATACAATACTTTGCTATATGTCCCATTCGATCACAATTGAAACATCTTAATTCCTTATTAGGGCAAACATTTGACATGTGACTGGGATCTCCACAGTTATAGCATCTCCTAATTTGACCTTGATTCAGATTTCCTTGTCCTCCACCTCCTGATACAGCAAAATTCGAACGGTTCTGTTGTCGATTCGGATTATTCACTTGCGAACGAAAATAAGGCTTCCTTTGATTTTGTTTCCCTCTCCAACTCTGATTCTGATTCTTGGATTTTGAAGATCCACCAGCACTTCCTCTAGTATCCTTTCCTTTCTTCATCTCGCTCGATCTTTCGACTCATTTCCACTAGTGCTTGAAAATTACGAAGTTGTAAAGGTAAAACGGACTCCTTAATCTCAAATCGCAATCCCGCTCGAATCGCTCACACTTCCAGCTTTCACTCGGTTGAGCTTGAAAGAAACGAAAGTATTTGGCCAATGACTCAAACTTCGCCACATACTCCTCCACCGATAAATCTCTCTGATATAACCCCAGAAATTGTCGTTCCCTCTCGATCCTTATACTCTCCGGAAAATATTTGTCCATAAACGCACTCAAAAAACCTCCCAAGTAATGTCTTGATGTTCAGCTTCCAACAATAGCCTAGCACCTTTCCACCAATATTCTCGCATCTTCCACCAAAGAAAACAAAGCATAAGTGACCCGAACATCTGCCACGTAGCAACTAACTCAAGATCTTCTCCAACTCCTGAATCCAAAGATCAGCCTTCTCGAATTTGCATCCGCACCAAACGTGAAGGATTTTGACTTCAAACGCAATCAAAGCCTTGCCTTCCGTAGCTTGCAGATTCTGAACATTCATTGCTGCAGTCTGATTTGCAATTGCCGCTGCCATGTTCTCCATTGCTTGAGCCGCATAGTCTACTACTTCTTCATACTCCTCATTCATATTACCACGACCTCCTACACGACCCCCTCTACGGCCTCGTACACGACCACGCCCACGCCCGTATTCTGGTTCTACCACCGGTTCCATAATCGACCTACAAATCCCAATCGCTTAGACCAAAACCCCGAAACTCAAACGCAAACTCACTCGTCATCACACATTACTTCTAATAAGTAATTCAAACAAACCTAAGTCAGAGATCACACAACATAGACATAACAGACCTATTTCCCGACATTCCCGAAAGACTCGACCAGCTCTGATACCAAAAAATGCGACACCCTACTCTAGGGTTATCCCATTAATACCCAATTATAAATTATAATTATATTACGCTGGTTACTTTCGGAAAATATAATTTAAGGTAACTAACCTTATATAAAAATAGTGCTTAATTTTTTTTTCTTTTCATACAACATATAACTATTATAAACATAAACCACATATATGTACATCCATATATATACATATGCTTCATCGTTTACATATACAACTTCTATACTAGGAGATATCAAAAGCCTTTAGAAACATAAACTATTATCCTTCAAACTAAACAAAGAAGATAAAGATATATACATATCAACAACAACTGGTTCGCAACCATTTCAAAACTAAGGCTCTAAGAAGCCAAAGTAAAACTGTCAAGACTCACTACCCCGGAAACTATACCTAAGCTGGTCAAGCTAATGAAACCCATTGGGAAGACCATAAGGATC
Organism: Sophora flavescens; assembly: GCA_030762895.1. Classification (NCBI taxonomy): domain Eukaryota; kingdom Viridiplantae; phylum Streptophyta; class Magnoliopsida; order Fabales; family Fabaceae; genus Sophora; species Sophora flavescens. The sequence goes on from CM061070.1 coordinate 101,280,173, forward strand.
AATCCCACCTACACCTGACGATTCTCACTGATGCCTCCGCTTCCATTGTCAAGAATCACCATCATCTACCGCAGGAGGTTGAAACTCCGGGATCGTCCTCTAGGTATTCCTCTGGATCTTCTTCCCCTCGCTACTAACTCTTCTTCAATTGGAATTTCTCCATTTCCTAATATCTCAAGAGGTTGAAGTTGAGGTAAAGGATCCATCATTCCATGCTCCTCCGGATATTGAAGATACAAACCCAGGGCCGGTGGTAAAGATATCTCGATTGTTTCTACTACATGCGTCCTCTCCGATTGGGTCCTTCTTCTATCGTGCCAATAACTTCAGTATTAGGGCAATGGTAGGTGGCGCTCAGGTGCCCGATATTTATATCCCGGGCACCACCATACTGTGCCCGATCAAAAGTGAGTGTACGAACCTCGACCGCACATGGTACGTGCCCGGATTCATCTCAATATGTTGTAAGAGTGAGAAACCAATACTTGGATCTTACTCAATAACTACGCTCTAGCCATCAAATACCACATCAACATTTATCACATACAATTAATTATAAACTAACAGTTTATCAATGGGTTCAACACCCCAAACATCATCCATAAAATTATGCATGACACTTCTATTCATCATCTAATTTTCGTCCTAATCTCATGAGATATCACCAACCACGTGTTGAGTTGATCGGACTCCAAAGCCACACTGGCTAACTTGGCACTCCGCCAACAGTCCGCGACCTCTTCCCATCTTGAAAACAACAAAGGCATACACAATGTGCACTAACACGGCCAAACATTGCTAATGCCCACAATCAGTGGCTCCGCCATTAGCAAGTAAGATGGGGATCCCAAAGTCCTCCAAGGCACAATGAGATAATGCACACCGGAATTACCTTTCGCCGCTGGTAATTAATGCATTTAAAACCACAAATCACAAATCGCAGCACGCTCACTTACATGCATGCAAAACACTTTTGTTTTGTTCTTTTCTTTGTGTTCCATCTTTCTCTTGTCGAAGCTCAAAATGGCTTACGACTCACATAGTTTTAAAACACTTTTTTAAAACTTTCATTACAACACAGACTCTTCTGTCCGAGTGCTCAATCACGACACCTCTCGACCTCGGTGCACCAAGATTAGGTTCGTGCTTCTAGAAAACATCTTCAATGTTTTATCACAAGATACCTCATGTATACCTCATGTATACCTCATGTATACAACATAGGCACTCCAAGTCCAAATGACTGAGTCCATCACAATCACGGAACATTAGTACCCGACGCCCCTAGCTTATAAGTCCAATCGTATTTTCAACGTTGTTAATTCAACTTTCAATTTTAGAAATTCTTTTCTAATGGTAGAAATTCATTATAAAAATTCTTAACAAATAAAACTTAGTTTTCACAAACCAATGAGTCACTTGAGATTTAACTTTCTCAAAATAGGCACTCGCCATTTTAAAAATACTTGCCGTCTAGATTTTCTAGATTTGCCGTCAAATTTTGTTTTTTAAGACTTTTAAGCCAAAAACTTAACTTTTTCCACTTAATTAATCTTCTAAAATCACACTTAACTTGTTTTCATCAATTAATTTAATAAAAGAATATTCTGTAATATTCTGGTTTTCTTACGTAAAATTTAACAATACTAAAATATTTTCACCGTTTTGAACTCATTGTGACTCATAATTCACTTTTCCAAAAACAACTTATTAAAATAATAATATTTTTCAACTCTCTTTATTTTTCTTCAAAAGAAATTCTCTTTGTTATCATATACCAATAACTTGCCACTAAAACCTTGAATATAATTCGATACGCTTTCTTAAAGCTTTTATCCAACTTTCTTAATTGTGCACCGACCACCGCCCAGCTTCTCACACATCAAACAACAATTATATCACAGATATTTCCCAGGCAGATCATGCATCACCGTTCATAATATAATTGCCAATAAACAATTAATGCAAAATAAACCACACAGATATAAATAAAGCAACAATAAACAACATAAACAAACACTAACAAACAATTAATTACAAACAACAATTGGATAGCATATAGCCATTGAATAGAATCCTTCTCGGTACTCCCCCTTACCTCTTGAAGACTCCTTGTTCAACTTACAAACTCCTTCCGAATTTCCCGTTACCTTGTAAACTTGTACTCAACTAACCTTCAATTATAACCAAAGTGTTACAATTCAAGAAACTAGAACATTCTAAACCCTAATACATAGTCACGGCCTCTAGGGTTTTTGAATAACTAAAACTCCTAATCATGATTAAGTTATGGATTAATGATCCTTCATTAACCTAAACCATAGATTATCAACTAAACAACTAAGTTTTAAACTCAAAACTTCCTAACTCTTTTATACATAGGTTCGGCCTTACTAGGTTCATGAAGCTAGGGTTCTTAGATTAACAAATCATCTTGGATTTATAAAGCATACTTACTAAACACTTGATTTCTAAGATCATTTATGAAAATCATGAACAAAACTCAACAAAACTTACCCACTTAGGGTTCGGCCAACATGAACATTTTTGAGTAAAATAGTCATTTTAAGAAACTAACATGGATTAGAGTGTGTAGTCATACATGCCATATAGAATACATGATCATACATGAAAACACATGAACAAAACTCTACCAACCTTAAGGTGATAGATTCGGCCAAGGCTTGTTTTTCAAGAAAGAAATTTTTGATTGCTTCATGCTCTTGGATTTAGAGATTAGACATGATATCTAGAAGATAGAAAGTAGTTTCATCATCATTAGATTTTCCTAGGATTTATTATGATTTTTCAAAGATCTAGGGTTTGAAACTTGAAAATGATGAACTTCCATGATATAAGGCTTGAATCAAGAAACTATCTAAAGAACATAGACATGATTTAAGACAAAGATTAGGATTTACCTCTTGATAATCAATGATGAAGACACTCCAAGAACTTGCTTTGAAAAACTTAGAACTAAGAACTTAGAACTTTAGAGTTTTTGAAGACAAGTAGCCAAAGAACTAAATGTAAAATGAGAGAAAGGTATTTATAGTAGAAGTGGCGACATTTCAAGAAGGATCTAGATAAGATGAGTTGTCATGTTAAAAGGATTAAAGTGCAATTAAGTTCCAAGGACCAAATTGCAAAGATTCCAATAGTTGAAGGACTAGTTTGCAAATAGACAATAGAATGTCATGATGATGGGTTTAATCACATTAAATGCCATCTTATCCTTGACTTACTTGGCTGAGTTTATGAGTGCAAGACAAGTTAAGAAAGTAGATAATTCAATGTATTAGAATAATCAAGAAACTTGTAGACAATTCTAGGTTAAGTAGAAACCTTTAGAAAATTCTAGAATTATCTTGACAATTCCAACTAAAATGGGCAGCCATAATTTACATGGGCTTTCGAAATGGGCTTGAACATTTGGGCTTGATTTCATTTTCTTATGGGTTGTGGGACCCACTTTAAAGATTTTGGCCTTTTAACATAAAATAAGAAAACTTGAATGGCTTTATGGACTCAACTATGGACTAACAAGATTTGGGCTTATAGGCTCGACCATTTAGGATTAGAAAAAGGGATTCTAGCCCAATCCACTTGAAAAAAACGAAAAAACTAATTTAGGGACAAAATGGTAATTTACAGAAAGTTCAGGGACTTAACCGTAAATTTCAAAATTCTCTATTTAATCCTGAAAAACCTTCTAAACTTAAAAATATGATTCATCCCCTTGAATCATCTCAAAATCCTAAACTAAATCCTCTTACTACTCTTAAAATCTCTAATCTCCTTTCCGTCGTCTACCCGATTACACTCTCTGCCCGTAATACTCAAATTATTTTATTTTTTTCTCTGAAAAATTCTAAACATACAAAGTTGTAGAAAATAAAATACTAAGCTTAAGTCTCTCGTTCACGAATTAAAATTAGGTCTTTTGAACAGCATTATTATACTGTCAATGAAATTCGCAGACCGTGTTTCGTCTGAATTTCCAACCTAAATTTTAATCGTAGTTTCCTACGGTCAAGTAGGATTAAATACTATCCTCCGTTCACTTAGATTAACTTTATAAAACTCTAATAAACTTATAAATATATTTATATGTATTTACTGTTATTTAAAACAGTAAAATACAGGGTGTTACATTACTACCCCACTAAAAAAAAAAATTTCGTCCTCGAAATTACGTACCTGTAAATAATTCAGGATACTGTAACTTCATTTTGTCTTCTACTTCCCATGTTGCTTCTTCAGTTACATCATCCCAAATAACTTTAACCAATGAGATTTGTTTACCTCTGAGCTGCTTAATCTTCTTATCCGCAATTCTCACAGGTAAAGTCTCATAAGACATGTTTTCTTTTAGTTGTACTAGATCAGGTTCAATTACGTGAGATGGATCAGAAATATATTTTCTTAATTGTGAGACATGAAAGACATCATGAAGATTGGATAGAAACGGTGGTAAGGAAATTTTATAAGCTACAGGACCTATCCGATGAAGAATTTGATATGGTCCAATGAATTTAGGAGTGAGTTTTCTGGATTTAATTACCCTACCAACCCCAGTCGTTGGCGTGACTCTCAAAAACACATGCTCACCTTCCTCAAACTCAAGAGGTCGCCGTCTCTTGTCGCATAACTTTTCTCGTCGACTCGGGGTTGTTCGCATTTTCTCTTGAATCATTTTCACCTTTTCTCGCCGTTTGTTGCACTATGTCCGGTCCAACCATAAAATTCGCACCATCTTGGTACCAACATAAAGGCGTTTCGCACCGCTTGACCATACAACGCTTCATAGGGTGCCATACCTATGCTAGAATGAAAACTATTATTATAAGTGAATTCTATCAACGATAGATATTCATCCCGCCTTCCAAGATTTTCCAATACACAAGCTCTCAATAAATCTTCAAGAGATTGAATAGTCCTCTCCGATTGTCCATCCGTTTGAGGATGATACGCAGAACTCAACCTAAGTTTCGTTCCCAACAACTCTTGTAGACTTTTCCAAAAATCTTGATGTAAATCTTGGATCACGATCTGAAACAATACTCAAAGGCACACCATGTAACCTAACAATTTCATCGATATACAACTGAGTTAATCTTTCCAATGAGTATTTCACATTAACTGGTAAAAAGTGAGCTACCTTCGTCAACCTATCAACTATTACCCATATAGAGTCATACCCTTTCCGAGTCTTTGGTAAACCTGACACAAAATCCATTGCAATACTATCCCATTTCCATTCTGGAATATCCAAAGATTGTAGCATTCCCGCTGGTCTTTGATGTTCTACTTTAACCTTCTGACAAGTTAAACACGCAGCTACAAATTCCATTACTTCTTTCTTCATACCATGCCACCAATACAATTTCTTTAGATCCTGCTACATCTTAGTAGCTCCGGGATGCAAACTCAACTTACTCTTATGAGCTTCTTCCAGAATCAACTTCCTTATTTCAACATTATTTGGTACACAAATCCTTTCACCAAATCTTAAAATTCCATCATTTCCTTCTTTAAATTCTGTCACAGCTCCTTGCCGCACTAACTCTCTTTCTCCTTGTAGGTAATGATCACTTTCTTGTTTCTCTTTAATTTGTTTCATCAATTCATTTGAAACAGTAATCATACCCAAACATAATTTCTCCGGAAACATCTCAATTGTCAATCGCATATCTCGGAATTGTTCCAACAACTGTTGTTCTTTAACCATCATTGCCGATATATGCATTGATTTCCTACTCAAAGCATCTGCCACAACATTCGCTTTTCCAGGGTGATATTGTAGTTGAAAATCATAATCCTTTAAAAATTCCAACCAACGCCTCTGCCTCATATTTAACTCTTTCTGATCAAACAGGTATTTCAAACTTTTATGGTCACTGAAAACATTAAAAGTTGCTCCATACAAATAATGTCTCCAGATTTTTAAAGCAAATACCACTGCTGCTAACTCCAAATCATGAGTAGGATAATTCCTTTCATGAATCTTCAATTGTCTTGAAGCATACGCCACAACTTTCCGATTTTGCATCAATACACATCCTAACCCTTGATATGAAGCATCACAATACACCTCAAAAAGTTCATAAGGATCAGGTAGTATCAATACAGGTGAAGTAGTCAACCTTCGCTTTAACTCTTGAAAACTTTCTTCACATGCTTCAGTCCATACAAACGCTTGATCCTTTCGAGTCAATTGGGTAATAGGACCTACTATTTTAGAAAATCCTCAATGAATCTTCTATAGTATCCCGCTAAACCCACAAAACTACGAATTTCTGTTACTGTCTTAGGCCTTTCCCATTGCAAAACAGTCTCAACTTTTGACGGATCTACAGAATTCCCTCACTCAAACTATATGTCCTAAGAATTGAACTTGGTCTAACCAAAATTCGCACTTCTCGGGTTTCGCGTAAAGTTGTTTCTCCTTTAAAATTTGGAGAACCACACTTGAGATGTTCAAAGATGTTTTTCTTTACTTGGAGAATAGATTAGAATATCGTCGATAAAAACAACGACAAAACTGATCTAAGTAAGGACGAAAAATCCTATTCATGTAATCCATGAATATCGCTGGAGCATTCGTAACTCCGAATGGCATCACAAGATACTCGTAATGACCATAACGTGTCCTAAACGCAGTTTTACAAACGCCCTCCTCCTTCACACGAATTTGATGATAACCCGAACGTAAATCTATCTTTGAGAAAACAGTTCCCGCAGAATCGATCCATTAAATCATCTATCCTTGGAAGTGGATACTTATTCTTAATCGTCACCTTATTCAGCTCAGAAAATCTACGCATAACCTAGAAGTTCCATCCTTCTTCTTCACTAATAACACCGGAGCTCCCCAAGGCGATACACTAGGTCTAATAAATTCCTTCCGCATCAGGTTCCACCAATTGTTCTTTTAATTCCTCTAGCTCGATGTCGACATTCGATATGGTGCTATAGATATTGGTCCAAGGTTCTAAACCGGATCAATTGCAAACTCAATCTCCCGAACAGGTGGTAATCCGGTACATCTTCGGGAAAAACTTCCGGAAAATCGTTGACAAATCGGTATACACCGCAAGTCTAACTCACTCTTAATGTCTAAGGAATATAATAGCATGTATCCTTGTGCTCCCTCCTTTAAAGAAGCTTTTACTTGATTAGCGATTAACAATCCGAAATCTCATCCGTAGGAAAAACTAAGGTTTTACGAGCACGATCTATCAAAATATGATTAGAAGACAACCAATCCATGCCTAGAATTACATCTAAGCGTATTAAAGGCAAAACGATCAGGTTAACAAGAAAACGTTTATCCTTGAATAATGATAGGACAATTTAAACAAACAAGTAACCACAATCGGCTTAGAAGTAGGAGTTGAAACAACAAGATCACACAACAAAGAAGAAACAGGTAATTTCAACAATTTCACACAATCCATCGAGATAAAAGAATGCGTTGCACCTGAATCAAATAGTACAGTTAAAAGATTACCGTTTATATCACACTTACCTTGTATGAGATCGTCAGAATTCGAAGCCTCAGCGCCACTCATCGTATAAACTCTTCCCTTAGGCGTCGGTTTATTTGTTCCAGCATGATTGACAGTCGACTCCCGCTTTGGCATCATACAATACTTTGCTATATGTCCCATTCGATCACAATTGAAACATCTTAATTCCTTATTAGGGCAAACATTTGACATGTGACTGGGATCTCCACAGTTATAGCATCTCCTAATTTGACCTTGATTCAGATTTCCTTGTCCTCCACCTCCTGATACAACAAAATTCGAACGGTTCTGTTGTCGATTCGGATTATTCACTTGCGAACGAAAATAAGGCTTCCTTTGATTTTGTTTCCCTCTCCAACTCTGATTCTGATTCTTGGATTTTGAAGATCCACCAGCACTTCCTCTAGTATCCTTTCCTTTCTTCATCTGCTCGATCTTTCGACTCATTTCCACTAGTGCTTGAAAATTACGAAGTTGTAAAGGTAAAACGGACTCCTTAATCTCAAATCGCAATCCCGCTTCGAATCGTTCACACTTCCAGCTTTCACTCGGTTGAGCTTGAAAGAAACGAAAGTATTTGGCCAATGACTCAAACTTCGCCACATACTCCTCCACCGATAAATCTCTCTGATATAACCCCAGAAATTGTCGTTCCCTCTCGATCCTTATACTCTCCGGAAAATATTTGTCCATAAACGCAATTCGAAAAACCTCCCAAGTAATGTCTTGATGTTCAGCTTCCAACAATAGCCTAGCACCTTTCCACCAATATTCTGCATCTTCCACCAGTAAGAAAACAGCATAAGTGACCCGAACATCTGCCGGCGTAGCAACTAACTCGAAGATCTTCTCCAACTCCTGAATCCAAAGATCAGCCTTCTCAGAATTTGCATCCAGACCAAACTGTGAAGGATTTTGACTTCGAAACGCAATCAAAGCCTTGCCTTCCGTAGCTTGCAGATTCTGAACATTCATTGCTGCAGTCTGATTTGCAATTGCCGCTGCCATGTTCTCCATTGCTTGAGCCGCATAGTCTACTACTTCTTCATACTCCTCATTCATATTACCACGACCTCCTACACGACCCCCTCTACGGCCTCGTACACGACCACGTCCACGCCCAGATTCTGGTTCTACCACTGGTTCCATAACTGACCTACAAATCCCAATCAGTTAGACCAAAACCAGAAACTGAAACGCAAACTCACTCGTCATCACACATTACTTCTAATAAGTAATTCAAACAAACCTAAGTCAGAGATCACACAACATAGACATAACAGACCTATTTCCCGACATTCCCGAAAGACTCGACCAGCTCTGATACCAAAAAATGCGACACCCTACTCTAGGGTTATCCCATTAATACCCAATTATAAATTATAATTATATTACGCTGGTTACTTTCGGAAAATATAATTTAAGGTAACTAACCTTATATAAAAATAGTGCTTAATTTTTTTTTCTTTTCATACAACATATAACTATTATAAACATAAACCACATATATGTACATCCATATATATACATATGCTTCATCGTTTACATATACAACTTCTATACTAGGAGATATCAAAAGCCTTTAGAAACATAAACTATTATCCTTCAAACTAAACAAAGAAGATAAAGATATATACATATCAACAACAACTGGTTCGCAACCATTTCAAAACTAAGGCTCTAAGAAGCCAAAGTAAAACTATCAAGACTCACTACCCCGGAAACTATACCTAAGCTGGTCAAGCTAATGAAACCCATTGGGAAGACCATAAGGATCAATCCCACCTACACCTGACGATTCTCGCGATGCCTCCGCTTCCATTGTCGAAGAATCACCATCATCTACTGCAGGAGGTTGAAACTCCGGATCGTCCTCTAGGTATTCCTCTGGATCTTCTTCCCCTGCTACTAACTCTTCTTCAATTGGAATTTCTCCATTTCCTAATATCTGAAGAGGTTGAAGTTGAGGTAAAGGATCCATCATTCCATGCTCCTCCAGATATTGAAGATACAGCCAGACCGGTGGTAAAGATATCTCGATTGTTTCTACTACATGCGTCCTCTGATTGGGTCCTTCTTCTATCGTGCCAATAACTTCAGTACTAGGGCAATGGTAGGTGGCGCTCAGTGCCCCGATATTTATATCCCAGGCACCACCATACTGTGCCCGATCAAAAGTGAGTGTACGAACCCTCGACCGCACTGAGTACGTCTGGATTCATCTGAATATGTTGTAAGAGTGAGAAACCAATACTCGGATCTTACTCAATAACTACGCTCTAGCCATCAAATACCACATCAACATTTATCACATACAATTAATTATAAACTAACAGTTTATCAATGGGTTCAACACCCCAAACATCATCCATAAAATTATGCATGACACTTCTATTCATCATCTAATTTTCGTCCTAATCTCATGAGATATCACCAACCACGTGTTGAGTTGATCAGACTCCAAAGCCACATCAGGCTAACTTGGCACTCGCCAACAGTCCGCGACCTCTTCCCATCTTGAAAACAACAAAGGCATACACAACAGGCACTAACACGGCCAAACATTGCTAATGCCCACAATCAGTGGCTCCGCCATTAGCAAGTAAGATGGGGATCCCAAAGTCCTCCAAGGCACAATGAGATAATGCACACCGGAATTACCTTTCGCCGCTGGTAATTAATGCATTTAAAACCACAAATCACAAATCGCAGGCACGTCTGCCACATGCATGCAAAACACTTTTGTTTTGTTCTTTTCTTTGTGTTCCATCTTTCTCTTGTCGAAGCTCAAAATGGCTTACGACTCACATAGTTTTAAAACACTTTTTAAAACTTTCATTACAACACAGGACCTTACTGTCCGAGTGCTCAATCACGACACCTCTCGACCTGGTGCACCAGTACTAGGTTCGTGCTTCTAGAAAACATCTTCAATGTTTTATCACAGTATACCTCATGTATACCTCATGTATACCTCATGTATACAACATAGGCACTCCAAGTCCAAATGACTGAGTCCATCACAATCACAGAACATTAGTACCCCGACGTCTCGGTTACTAAGTCCAACTGTATTTTCAACGTTGTTAATTCAACTTTCGATTTTTAGAAATTCTTTTCTAATGGTAGAAATTCATTATAAAAATTCTTAACAAATAAAACTTAGTTTTCACAAACCAATGAGTCACTTGAGATTTAACTTTCTCAAAATAGGCACTGCCATTTTAAAAATACTTGCCGTCTAGATTTTCTAGATTTGCCGTCAAATTTTGTTTTTAAGACTTTTAAGCCAAAAACTTAACTTTTTCCACTTAATTAATCTTCTAAAATCACACTTAACTTGTTTTCATCAATTAATTTAATAAAAGAATATTCTGTAATATTCTGGTTTTCTTACGTAAAATTTAACAATACTAAAATATTTTCACCGTGTTGAACTCATTGTGACTCATAATTCACTTTTCCAAAAACAACTTATTAAAATAATAATATTTTTCAACTCTCTTTATTTTTCTCAAAAGAAATTCTCTTTGATATCATATACCAATAACTTGCCACTAAAACCTTGAATATAATTCGATACAGTTTCTTAAAGCTTTTATCCAACTTTCTTAATTGTGCACTGACCACCACAGGCTTCTCACACATCAAACAACAATTATATCACAGATATTTCCCAGGCAGATCATGCATCACAGTTCATAATATAATTGCCAATAAACAATTAATGCAAAATAAACCACACAGATATAAATAAAGCAACAATAAACAACATAAACAAACACTAACAAACAATTAATTACAAACAACAATTGGATAGCATATAGCCATTGAATAGAATCCTTCTCGGTACTCCCCCCTTACCTCTTGAAGACTCCTTGTTCAACTTACAAACTCCTTCCGAATTTCCCGTTACCTTGTAAACTTGTACTCAACTAACCTTCAATTATAACCAAAGTGTTACAATTCAAGAAACTAGAACATTCTAAACCCTAATACATAGTCACGGCCTCTAGGGTTTTGAATAACTAAAACTCCTAATCATGATTAAGTTATGGATTAATGATCCTTCATTAACCTAAACCATAGATTATCAACTAAACAACTAAGTTTTAAACTCAAAACTTCCTAACTCTTTTATACATAGGTTCGGCCTTACTAGGTTCATGAAGCTAGGGTTCTTAGATTAACAAATCATCTTGGATTTATAAAGCATACTTACTAAACACTTGATTTCTAAGATCATTTATGAAAATCATGAACAAAACTCAACAAAACTTACCCACTTAGGGTTCGGCCAACATGAACATTTTTGAGTAAAATAGTCATTTTAAGAAACTAACATGGATTAGAGTGTGTAGTTATACATGCCATATAGAATACATGATCATACATGAAAACACATGAACAAAACTCTACCAACCTTAAGGTGATAGATTCGGCCAAGGCTTGTTTTTCAAGAAAGAAATTTTTGATTGCTTCATGCTCTTGGATTTAGAGATTAGACATGATATCTAGAAGATAGAAAGTAGTTTCATCATCATTAGATTTTCCTAGGATTTATTATGATTTTTCAAAGATCTAGGGTTTGAAACTTGAAAATGATGAACTTCCATGATATAAGGCTTGAATCAAGAAACTATCTAAAGAACATAGACATGATTTAAGACAAAGATTAGGATTTACCTCTTGATAATCAATGATGAAGACACTCCAAGAACTTGCTTTGAAAAACTTAGAACTAAGAACTTAGAACTTTAGAGTTTTTGAAGACAAGTAGCCAAAGAACTAAATGTAAAATGAGAGAAAGGTATTTATAGTAGAAGTGGCGACATTTCAAGAAGGATCTAGATAAGATGAGTTGTCATGTTAAAAGGATTAAAGTGCAATTAAGTTCCAAGGACCAAATTGCAAAGATTCCAATAGTTGAAGGACTAGTTTGCAAATAGACAATAGAATGTCATGATGATGGGTTTAATCACATTAAATGCCATCTTATCCTTGACTTACTTGGCTGAGTTTATGAGTGCAAGACAAGTTAAGAAAGTAGATAATTCAATGTATTAGAATAATCAAGAAACTTGTAGACAATTCTAGGTTAAGTAGAAACCTTTAGAAAATTCTAGAATTATCTTGACAATTCCAACTAAAATGGGCAGCCATAATTTACATGGGCTTTCGAAATGGGCTTGAACATTTGGGCTTGATTTCATTTTCTTATGGGTTGTGGGACCCACTTTAAAGATTTTGGCCTTTTAACATAAAATAAGAAAACTTGAATGGCTTTATGGACTCAACTATGGACTAACAAGATTTGGGCTTATAGGCTCGACCATTTAGGATTAGAAAAAGGGATTCTAGCCCAATCCACTTGAAAAAAACGAAAAAACTAATTTAGGGACAAAATGGTAATTTACAGAAAGTTCAGGGACTTAACCGTAAATTTCAAAATTCTCTATTTAATCCTGAAAAACCTTCTAAACTTAAAAATATGATTCATCCCCTTGAATCATCTCAAAATCCTAAACTAAATCCTCTTACTACTCTTAAAATCTCTAATCTCCTTTCCGTCGTCTACCCGATTACACTCTCTGCCCGTAATACTCAAATTATTTTATTTTTTTCTCTGAAAAATTCTAAACATACAAAGTTGTAGAAAATAAAATACTAAGCTTAAGTCTCTCGTTCACGAATTAAAATTAGGTCTTTTGAACAGCATTATTATACTGTCAATGAAATTCGCAGACCGTGTTTCGTCTGAATTTCCAACCTAAATTTTAATCGTAGTTTCCTACGGTCAAGTAGGATTAAATACTATCCTCCGTTCACTTAGATTAACTTTATAAAACTCTAATAAACTTATAAGTATATTTATATGTATTTACTGTTATTTAAAACAGTAAAATACAGGGTGTTACACTGTGCAGCAGGTTAATGACTTTGTTCTATCATTACTACCTGGAGATCAAAAGGACTATTATAGTTCTGACACACTATGCCAGTCTGATCAAGATCATGACATTCAGGGTGATTGGTTTACCTCTGAATTTTTGAATGATATCAAATGTTCTAGGATTCCAAATCATAGGTTGACCCTAAAAATTGGAGTACCTGTGATGCTTCTTAGAAATATTGATCAAGCAAGTGGTCTGTGCAATGGAACAAGGCTTCAGGTTAATGATTTGGGAACTAATATAATAACAGCAACTATAATGAGTGGCAAGAATACTGGGGAGAGAATTCTAATTCCAAGAATGGATATGGTACCTTCCGATCCTGGAGTTCCGTTCAAATTTCAGAGAAGGCAATTTCCCATATCTTTATGTTTTGCTATGACAATAAACAAAAGTCAATGACAATCACTTTCCAGAGTAGGATTGTATCTTCCACGACCGGTGTTTACACACGGTCAGCTGTATGTTGCAATCTCAAGAGTAAAATCAAAAAAGGGATTGAAGGTTTTGATTTTAAATGAAGATGGAAGTGTATGCACATCAACAAAAAATGTGGTTTTCAAAGAAGTTTTTTGTAACACCCCGATTTTCGCTGCTTTGTAATGTCGGTAATAAATATATAAATATAAATTTTTTATCCGAGACTTAGAAAATGATTTTGGATAAACCAAGGTCATTTCCTTGTTATACTTATTTTCATAAGGTTACGGGGAAGTTTTTGGTTGAAAATTCAGACGAAAATCGGTCTGCGTTTTCTGTGTTTTCACTGACAGTAAAAGTTTACTGCTCAGAAGACCTAATTTTAATTCGTGAACGAGATGAAAAATGTTTTTATCGTATTTACTACGATACTGGAAGTTTTGACAATTTTGGTAAAAAAGTTAAAATATTATATTTGTTGCGGGCGTATACGTCGAGATATCTCTAGGAAAAGCTTGCACCAGATGAACTAAGGAGTCGGCAACGTAGCAGAGATGATGGATTTGACCGACTTGACGAGCATTTATGACGAGTTTATCCGAGTCATAATGGCCATAATGGCACATTTATGACAAAGTGAAATTTTGCTATGAAATGACCATTTTGCCCTTGTCTTTTTATGACAATTGCAAGCAAATGCCATTGGAAAAGTTGACCAAAACCTTACCCAAAACTCACGGCTCACTCTTTCCTTCTTCATTAAGTGTGTTGTCTTTTTCATTAAGACACTTTTTCTTTCATTTCCATGTTTATCTTCTTAAAAACCTAAGCTTCTTCAAAGTGTTCATAATTCGTCAGATTTTTCCTAGCAATTCTGACCAGTTTCTATTTTTAATATCGGAAAACTTTCAACATGAAAGTTGTGCATCTTTCTCTCTTCTTTCCAACGACATAAATATCATCCAAAACGGATAAGTATGTTTAGAGATCTACCCAAAATACTAAAACTATTCTAAACCCTAACTATGTCCATCTTTCTCTTCAAGTTTCTTAAGAACACCATAAGAAAACCTTGAAGAACATCATCCAAATCTTGTTCTCCTTGGATCATCAAGAGGTAATAACTTATTCTCTTGTCATTTAAATCATTTCTCTTCATCACTTTTGTAGATCTATGACTTAAATCCATATGTTCTTCATTTGTTCAAAGTTCATGGAACTAGATTCAAAAATTCATAACTAATTCTAGAAAAATCCTTTTGACATGAAACCAATTGCTATGATCTTATAATCATCTATATTTTCATCATCTAGAAGAACAAGATCATGAGAAATTTCTTTCCCTAAAATCTGGACTGGGCCGAACCTAGGTTAAAATTGTGTTCTTAGGTTTTGTTTCAATTTCATGTCTTGATTCATGATTATATCTTGATAGTTCTTGTATTCAAGTATATAGAAGATCAAAAATCAAACTTGAGCGTATTTGTTTCTTCAAAAACCGAAACCCTAGGTATGATCACTTAATGATTTTGTGATTCAAAAGTTGTTGTAATCTTTGAATCCAACTCTAAGCTTTGTATGTTGATTAAATCCAAGAGTTGATGAAATTTTAAAACTTCTAGCCTGTTGATCTTTGAGAAAACCGAACCCTAGTTCTTAGAACTAGATGGGTTTAGTTCATGATTTTTAGTTCATAATCATGGTTAAAGTGATTAATCATGCTTAAGTAACTTATGGATCATTATTCCCTAAGTTAATCAAATTTTAAGTTTCCTAACCTAGAAAATTTTGGTGAAGCCGAACCCTAACCTCCATGAGCCAAGTATATTGTTGTTTGATTTGATTTGATTTATTTTATTTGCAATTCGTTTGAAGGAAACAACCGAGTTAACTTATTTACGCTGACAGGGAGAAAAATCGGATTGGGATCAGGAGATTAACAGGAACTATAGTTTAATCTTCAAGAGGTAAGGGCAGCTTGCCTGAGGGATTTTTCTCAATAACCATTTGCTTGTAGTGTAGTCTGTATAATTTATGTGGTTGTGGTTATCTGTTTAAGTGGTTTATGTTGTGTTGTTGATCTGTGTATCGATGTTTGATATGCTTTTAAACTATTTGATTATCTGCAGTTGTATCTGCAGTTGTATATTATAATGCTATGATGCATGATCTACCTGGTGATATTATTCTGATAATTGTTGTTGAATGTTGTTTGCGAGTGTTGTTTGAGAAGCCTGACAGTGGTCAGTGCACAACTGATTAATCAGATAAAAGCTTTAATAAGCTGTGAACATTATATTCAATGTTTTATGGGAAATGTTGAAATATAATGGTGGTGGAAAATATTATTTTTGGAAAATAAGGAGTTTTGAGAAATATTATTATTTTAATTATTTATTAGTGTAAAAGTAATTTATGAGTCACAATGAGAGCGAAACCGTGAAAATATTTTTGCACTGCTAATTTTTATGTAAGGAATTACGGGATATTAGAAAATGTAACTTTATGAAATTAACTGGTGAAAATAAGTTAATTACGATTTTAGAAAATTTTTTAAGTGGAAAAAGCTAAGTTTTGGTTTAAAAAGATTTAAAAGTGATAATTGACGGTAAATTTGGAAAAGTGTCGACGGCAAGTATCTTGAAATGGCAAATCATATTTTAAGTAAGTTTAAAATCTCAAGTGACTCACCTTGTGAAAACTAAGTTTTAGTATTTAAAGACTTTATTGAAGAATTTTCCATGTGAAAAGATTCTCCGAAAATAAAATTAATTTAACCGTGTTGAAAGTGGTGTGGAACTTAGTAACCGAGACGTCGGGGTACTAAGGTTCTTTGTTGTTATGGACTTGGGGTCCTTTGGACTTTGAGGTCCTGTAGACTTGGTGTCTACTGTATACGTTGTGTATACTGTGTTTAGACATTTAAAATGTTTTCTACTACCACGAACCTGAGACTGATTGCAAGGTCGAGAGGTGTCGTGATTGAGCACTCGGACTGTGAGGTCCTGTGTTTTAATAAAAGTTTTAAGGATGTTAAAACTGTGTGAGTCGTAAGCCATTTTGAGCTTCGGCAAGAAAAGATTGAACACAAAGAAAAGCATCCAGAACATAGTGTTTTCCATGCATTTGGCAAATGTAACACCCCCCTTTGGGGCATTACTTACGTAACACGTGCGGAAATAAAATTAAAAGATAATTTGATGGTGCTTTCGGAAAATAATTTATGTAAGTACATAAGTGTCTGAAATTGGGTATAAAAATTTTGTCACGACTCCTAAGCCTTGATCGGCACACAAACTTACTATCATAGCTTGACAAGCCTATTTAATTTAAAGGATATACTTAAATACAAGATAGTAGTTTTACCAAAATTTCGACAGAGTCTCCTCTGTAATTCGGACATCCCAGGGTAAAATAACACCTGTAAAAATATTTACATTTTCTCTCCAGAATTCCAGTTACACCAAATTCAACCAGGCATCAATACATAAAAATAATAGTTATAGCCATAAGCTTTACAAGACCAAAAGAAATAGCTTAGATTTTCATTCAAAAGATATGCTCTCCGAGCTATAGACATTCTATTTTAAAATAAAGGCTCTCTGAGCCAAACTTGTACATACTATCAAAATAATCTAAGTCTCAACCCTAAGCTGGTCGTTCTAAAAGTTATTCCGCAAGTAATACCTCATCAAGCAACTACATCTAAGTCTCTGAATGACTTAGAAAGACTCCTCTGCACCATCTGTGTTAGAGTACCCAGGGTACAATATCGAACTTAAAAGAATCCTGAAATGTTTGTAAGGGTGAGATACCGACAAATGGATATATCATACAACAACCATACACATGATACATGCATCACATAATCATATAAGCATTTTAAATCATGCATATACATAACATAACAGTGTTATATCAAAGGGTCTCAAACCCGAACAATCGGTTTTATAAAGAGAATGCATGGCACTTCAATATTCAACTCTATTTTGATACCTAATCTCCGGAGATCCCACAACTTTCTGTTTCGTTTCAAGCTGATCAGGCTCGCACATGGCGCATTGTAAAAACGAACAAAACAATGCCCAAGAAAATAAATGGTGCACATCCCCATTCCCGATAGGATGTTCATGCCAACACCTAACACAATTGTGCACATCCCCATTCCCGTTAGGATGCTCATGCAAAGCAACTACACAATTGTGCACATCCCCATTCCCGTTAGGATGCTCATGCAAAGCAATGACACTATTCCATAATTAGAAAATAGCGGCACATATATACAATCTGGACACAAAGTCCTATCAATTTGGACACAAAGTCCTATAAAAGATACATTGATCCACTCCGGACCTCAATGATCATCATCACCTGACACGTCTGTCATATACATTGATTCCCTCCGGATTCAATGCCATTTACATGACACAATGGCCATTAAATGCATGAGAAAAACTTTTATTCTCGTTTGTTTTCTTTGTCGTAATAATCTTTCCTCGTCGAAGCACAAAGCTTAACGACCATGCTTAATTCTTTTAATTAAGACTTTTCACTTAAAACAAATACAGGACACACAGTCCAAATCTTTTAATCCCAACATAGGACATACAGTCCGAATGCTCAATCACGATGCCCTTAAACCGATGCACCAGTTTTAGGCTCGCGGATATGGAACTCACACTATCCACATCAACTTAGGACACACAGTCCAAAAACAAAACTTTACAGGACACTCCGTCCCATGACACAGATCCTTGATCTACGTGTCCATACAACACTAGAATCCCGACATCTCGGTTCTAGGCTCATTTATCGACTTTTAAAATATTTCGCTCAGTGAAAATCAAAACCAAAACAAAACCTTGGTCACTTATCCAAGTAACCGGAACGTTTCCAAAATTATTTGGGAGAAAATCCTTTTCCTTTGCAAAAATCTTTTCTAAAACATCTAGGAAATTCCTTTGTATTTGAAATTCATTGATGGAATAAAGTTAAATATTTTCAAAAGGTCTTTCCTTCATAATAAATATTTTCAAAGGGTCTTTCCTTCATAAAGCACACCGTTCGAAAAGGTTTTCTCTCGTACAAAACTTTTTATCATAAAAATATAGTTTCCTTCAACTCAAAATCACTTTAAAATTTTTCTAAAACAAAAGAATCTTATTCTTCTGACGTAAGCACTTTATACAATGAACTTTTATAAGTGAACCCAAAACTTTCAAAATTCTATTCAAGGCTTATTAAGGCTTTTAATCCTTATCATTATTAGGCACAGACTCAAGTCTGGCTTCTCAAACTTCAATCAACAACAATAACATCACAGTTAATCATGTATATATAATTCATATATATCACAGTTAATCACATATATATATAATTCATAATACTTTAAAGCAACAAATATTCAACTCCAAGTAATAACCACAATGGTTCAAAATAAACAAGTTATTCAAGTATTGGCTAAACATCACAATAATTTTCACAGCAATCTATTACACACATGCATATAGTTATTGAATATCCCTAGGTAACTCCCCTTACCTTTGAAGACAAGTAAAGGATCCTCGTCCTAAGGCTCACGTTAGCTCATATCTACTCCATCAAACAAGCATAGCCGTGTCCAAACGTCTCAGAGGGTAAATCCAACAACGCACAACAACCAGAAATCAAGAAATCAATTTCACATGATCAAACACACATCCTAACTTTATCTAAACACTTAATCTAATTACCAAACAAGGTTATTTTTAAAGAAAATCATGTTTGAAGCTCACGCTTCCTAATACCCTTTTAGGAAACTTTGTTTTGATTAAAAGATCTTGAAAAAGAACTTTGGAAATCATCCATTAAGAGTCCTAATTGCACTAAATCATAATTAATTTCACAAAAACATACCCAATTCAAATAAAATTAAATTGGGGGTTTAGGGCTCCTTATTAAAATTTTGGGGAAACTCAGAATAATGAAATTGGTTTAGGGAAACACAAACTCACAGTCCCAATCTCATAAAACAACCTTAAATTTCAAAGTTAAAATCTGAAATCAAAGGGTTAGGGTTAGGGTTTCAAATCAGATTTTGGGGGTTTTGAATCTGAGACACAAGAGAGGGTTTTGAATCACCCAAGATTGGAGACAACTTGAAGGTGGTGTTGTGGTGCTCCTTGCGGCGGCGGACGTGATTCCGGCGAGGTGGCAGTGGCGGTTCTACAGTGAACAAGAGCAACAGAGTTGAAAGAGAGCATAAAAGGAAAGAGAAAAGCTTAACCAACGAGTTGGGTTCGAAACCACCATGGAAGGCGGCTGATCAGACTTACCATGGCGGAGAGACGATCGCGCGACGGCGGACCGGATGCATGGGTCACGCGGCATGATCACGGCAGTCGCGGCTGTGCTGAGGTGGTGGTCGCGGTTCCGGTATGCTCCCCAAGCGGCGCTGCCATGGTGAGAGGAAGGAGGAAGAAGAAGTTAAGGTGGAAGGAAGAAGAAGAAAAGAAAAAGAAGAAAGAAAGAAGAAAGAAAAAGTTGCAGAGAAGAAAGAAGAAAAGAGGGGGAAAAAAGAGAGAGATATCGTCGAGTGAGTGAGAGAGAGAGAAAAGATAACTTTAGTTTTTATACTAATTATTTAGTAATAGGTACAAAATGAGTGATAAATATTAGGCCTAAAATAAACATGTTTTTACTTTTTAGAATCTAAAAATAAAGATTGATAAGGATATGTTTTCGAAATTCAGTTAGAGTAAAGATTAATAGTTGAACTGATCCACTAACAAAATACTCAGTCCAAAATTTAATCTCTGATAATTGTCAAACCAAAATATTTTTAACTCTAAAATTAAATAGGATAAGAATATGAAAATGCTTTTCTCTTATTTACATTATTTAAAATATTTTTCTCAGATCTTGTATAATAGTGACAATAACGTAAATTATTGTCTAGTAAACGTGCATTCACTGAAATAAGTCAGTGCTAACACACCTAATAAAATAATTTGAAGAGAGTAATTTAATTACTCAAACTAAACCACCTAACATAATAAACATAAACATCCAAATAAAATAATTAATCCTAGGTGTAAAAACTAGGGTGTTACAGCAGACGTGCCTGGTATTCTCGCCTTCCTGCGTGCCCGGTATTCTCCTGCAGGCTGCGTCACGGTATTCTCGTTCCCGCTGCGTGCCTGGTGCTCTGGCTGCGTGCCTGGTATTATTTTGTTCTGGCTGGGTGCCTGGTATTCTGCCTGCGTGCCTGGTGTTCTGCCTGCGTGCCTGGTGTTCTGGCTGCGTGCCTGGGAGTCTGATCAACTCATTACTTGTTGGGATATCTCATGAGATTAGGTGTGAATGTTTAGATGATGTATAGAAGTGTTCATGCATAGTTTTCCAATGTTGATGTTTGGGGTGTGAAACCCACTGATAAATTGTATGCTATAATTGGGATGTTTATGTATATGTGTATGTGTCTTCTTTTGTGCGAGCATTTAGTTATTTTGTTAAATCCATATATTGGTGTCTCACCCTTACAACCCATATCAGAGACGTACAAGGGGTAGGATTTCTACAAGAAGGAGAAGGCTGTCTAGTTCAAGGCATGCTGTGCTGCTCCAGTTGGTGGTAGTGTTGGTTAGTTACGACCAGCTTAGGTCCTATTTTGATATATTGTGTTTAGGAGAATAAAACTGATAATGATCTAGGTGTGAAGACATATGAGGCAGTATAGTTGTATGACTTATATACATTATGTATTTAAGTGTGATTTGATTATGTTGTTGTGGTTGTGAGGTTAAAAGAAAGAAAGAAAAAAATTTATCACCATATTTTGAAAAAATGAACGTTGACAAAACATTATTTTTCGAAAGTAACCAGCAAATTAAGTTTTATTTTCCCAAACGGGTAACCATGTGATGACCTGGGCTAGGGTGTCACATTAGTGGTATCAGAGCTGGTCGAGTCTTTCGGGAATGTTGGGAAATAGGTCTGTTAGGTTTTTGTTGTGTGATCTCTGGTCGAAACTTGTTTGAATTGTTTCTTGGTTGAAACAATGTGTGTTGACACACAAGTAAGTATGTTTTGGTGGGTTCTTATTGGGTTGAGACCTTGTGAGAACTCATGTTTAGGAAAGGGTACTTATGTTCATGTTGATATATTCGTTTATCCTTTAGGACGGTATCAGACATTTGAATAAGGTACCTGTCATTGAAAGTTTTTGGGGGAAATATTCTGAGAATGTCCCAAGTTTGTACGGACGGATAGATGTTGAGTTTCTGATTGATCTAGTTTCTAGATTTAGCCAGATCTCAACTGCTTTGTGTAGGATATCACCAACGAAGTTAGTTGGGTTAGACTTCAAGAAATGGAATTTTGGTCCATTTCTTGATAAGTTAATCATCATCTTCATCGATGATGTTCACGTTTACTCTAAGAGTCACGAGGAGTATGAGAGACCTCTACACCAAGTGTTACAGATCCCTCGCAAGGAGTTGTTATATATTCAAGGATCGACTTGAGAACAAGTTACCACCAGATTGGAGTTAGGACTTATTAAAGATTTTGTACTGTAAACTCATCTTATGAGGAAAGATCAACTGTTCGCGTGTCTGAGTGATTGACTAAGTCATCAGAAATCGTGCCGATTCAGGGTGACCACACTAAGTGCGTCATAAAAGACCATTGTGCTTGTGAGAAACCAAGGAGAATAGATTTAAATCTTCAACCTTAGATGAGGGTCTCAGGATTCAGAAAAATTGTTCCTTATGGACAAATTGCTTTGCAAATTCCTACGGTTGTATTATACAATCATAGCGGTACATTTTGTACAGGCCAAATTCATTTTTCTGACCTTGATTTAAAATCTATCCTGACTTTGGTTCTGACAGTCTGGATATTTTCATACTTCTTTGGGAATGTATTATGAGTATTTCTTGAGTTATGTGACATATATGAATTCTTGATGATAGAAGTTTCTTGATGAGACTTAGTCAATTCACTTTTACTTTTGGTGGAAGTGACCCAGTCTAAATTTTGTCGGACTGATGTTCTTTTAAATCGTTGTGTAGTAAAGTTCTTGTGAAGGAAGAAACTTTGTTAGACTCATGTTTGTAAACTTGTATTAGCTATGCATTTTTACACTCACGAACCTATTGAAGAATCTTTTTACATATTGGACACTTGTATCTTTCAGATTGGTCAAATTATTCTTTGTGCTTTCTTGTGAAAGAAAAATCAAGAAATTTATTGTCTTTAAAATCTCTTTTCAAATTATTGTGAGTAGATTGACGAAGTCGACATCTTTTTACTGCTTAGGTCCACGGTGTAATGGAAAAACTAACAGAGGTATGTATCAGAGGACTGATCCAACGTGATAAGGAATTGATCCTTAGAAGGTTAGTTGAGAGTAAGTGTAATATATAAGCACGACAAGAAGTGAGTGGATTTTTATGGAGGTGTAGATGTGACTAGTAAGCTTAGAATTTCTAGAATTAACATCAGTAAATAAGATGATTTTGGCAGATTTTGTTATGATCGAGGTAGAGTTTGCTAAAGGAACCAGGATAATGATAAAATGATCATCGTTAAGATTTAATCGTATGATTGGAAGGAATTATAGAAATATGTCTATGGTAGTTTTACCTAAGTTGAATGTAAGCGGAAAAGAGAAGTTCTTGAGTAAAATTAAGTTGTTAGAAAAGTTCGAAAGTTAAGGATTAGATAATTCTATTCTATAATCCATTTTGGTTTAATTGCATTAAGATATGCAATGAAGTTATTTTGAGGATGAGATGTGTGAGGTGATGTTAAATTGGAGTGGTGAATTATAATCAAGAGAAACTAAGACTATGATTAAATATTTTGAGTAGGGAGTTGATGCGTGGTACTGTGAAGATAGTGTTAGTATTAATGATAATATTCAGAGTGAGATGATTAGAATAAGGTTTCTGTTGGAATCATGTTGATAAGAGAAGTAATTAAGTTTTGATTTTGTTTTTTTTCCAAGTGTGGTAGACTCTGATGAAATTTTGAGGATAGTACGGATATGTAGAAATGACATAAGAATGAATTGTGTTATGGAATATAGAATAAGAGGAATGAAGTGATGTGGAGGACAATGTAAAATCTTAAGGTTAAGATGAGGTTACAAAATACTGTTTAGCTTCGAGTCTCGAAATTTCGAGGTCGAAATTTTTTTTAAGAGGGGTAGTAATGTAACACCCCGATTTTCGCTGCTTTGTAATATCGGTAATAAATATATAAATATATATTTTTATCCGAGACTTAGAAAATGATTTTGGATAAACCAAGGTCATTTCCTTGTTATACTTATTTTCATAAGGTTACGGGGAAGTTTTTGGTTGAAAATTCAGACGAAAACCGATCTGCGTTTTCTGTGTTTTCACTGACAGTAAAAGTTTACTGCTCAGAAGACCTAATTTTAATTCGTGAACGAGATGAAAAATGTTTTTATCGTATTTACTACGATAATGGAAGTTTTGAAAATTTTGGTAAAAAAATTAAAATATTATATTTGTTGCGGGCGTATACGTCGAGATATCTCTAGGAAAAGCTTGTGCCAGATGAACTAAGGAGTCGGCAACGTAGCAGAGATGATGGATTTGACTGACTTGACGAGCATTTATGACGAGTTTATCCGAGTCATAATGGCCATAATGGCACATTTATGACAAAGTGAAATTTTACTATGAAATGACCATTTTGCCCTTGTCTTTTTATGACAATTGCAAGCAAATGCCATTGGAAAAGTTGACCAAAACCTTACCCAAAACTCACGGCTCACTCTTTCCTTCTTCATTAAGTGTGTTGTCTTTTTCATTAAGACATTTTTTCTTTCATTTCCATGTTTATCTTCTTAAAAACCTAAGCTTCTTCAAAGTGTTCATAATTCGTCATATTTTTCCTAGCAATTCTGACCAGTTTCTATTTTTAATCTCGGAAAACTTTCAACATGAAAGTTGTGCATATTTCTCTCTTCTTTCCAACGACATAAAGATCATCCAAAACGGATAAGTATGTTGAGAGATCTACCCAAAATACTAAAACTGTTCTAAACCCTAACTATGTCCATCTTTCTCTTCAAGTTTCTTAAGAACACCATAAGAAAACCTTGAAGAACATCATCCAAATCTTGTTCTCCTTGGATCATCAAGAGGTAATAACTTATTCTCTTGTCATTTAAATCATTTCTCTTCATCACTTTTTTAGATCTATGACTTAAATCCATATGTTCTTCATTTGTTCAAAGTTCATGGAACTAGATTCAAAAATTCATAACTAATTCTAGAAAAATCCTTTTGACATGAAACCAATTGATATGATCTTATAATCATCTCTATTTTCATCATCTAGAAGCACAAGATCATGAGAAATTTCTTTCCCTAAAATCTGGACTGGGCCGAACCTAGGTTAAAATTGTGTTCTTAGGTTTTGTTTCAATTTCATGTCTTGATTCATGATTATATCTTGATAGTTCTTGTATTCAAGTATATAGAAGATCAAAAATCAAACTTGAGCCTATTTGTTTCTTCAAAAACCGAAACCCTAGGTATGATCACTTAATGATTTTGTGATTCAAAAGTTGTTGTAATCTTTGAATCCAACTCTAAGCTTTGTATGTTGATTAAATCCAAGAGTTGATGAAATTTTAAAACTTCTAGCCTATTGATCTTTGAGTAAACCAAACCCTAGTTCTTAGAACTAGATGGGTTTAGTTCATGATTCTTAGTTCATAATCATGGTTAAAGTGATTAATCATGCTTAAGTAACTTATGGATCATTAATCCCTAAGTTAATCAAATTTTAAGTTTCCTAACCTAGAAAATTTGGGTGAAGCCGAACCCTAACTTCCATGGGCCAAGTATATTGTTGTTTGATTTGATTTATTTTGGTTGCAATTCGTTTGAAGGAAACAACCGAGTTAACTGATTTACGCTGACGGGGAGAAAAATCGGATCGGGATCAGGAGATTAACAGGAACTATAGTTTAATCTTCAAGAGGTAAGGGCAGCTTGCCTGAGGGATTTTTCTCAATAACCATTTGCTTGTAGTGTAGTCTGTATAATTTATGTGGTTGTGGTTATCTGTTTAAGTGGTTTATGTTGTGTTATTTATCTGTGTATCGGTGTTGATATGCTTTTAAACTATTTGATTATCTGCAGTTGTATCTGCAGTTGTATATTATAATGCTATGATGCATGATCTGCCTGGTGATATTATTCTGATAATTGTTGTTGAATGTTGTTTGTGAGTGTTGTTTGAGAAGCCTGACAGTGGTCAGTGCAAAACCGATTAATCAGATAAAAGCTTTAATAAGCTGTGAACATTATATTCAATGTTTTATGGGAAATGTTGAAATATAATGGTGGTGGAAAATATTATTTTTGGAAAATAAGGAGTTTTGAGAAATATTATTATTTTAATTATTTATTAGTGTAAAAGTAATTTATGAGTCACAATGAGAGCGAAACCGTGAAAATATTTTTGCACTGCTAATTTTTATGTAAGGAATTCCGAGGTATTTGAAAATGTAATTTTATGAAATTAATTGGTGAAAATAAGTTAATTACGATTTTAGAAAATTATTTAAGTGGAAAAAGCTAAGTTTTGGTTTAAAAAGATTTAAAAGTGATAATTGACGGCAAATTTGGAAAAGTGTCGACGGCAAGTATCTTTAAATGGCAAATCATATTTTAAGTAAGTTTAAAATCTCAAGTGACTCACCTTGTGAAAACTAAGTTTTAGTATTTAAAGACTTTATTGAAGAATTTTCCATGTGAAAAGATTCTCCGAAAATAAAATTAATTCAACCGTGTTGAAAGTGGTGTGGAACTTAGTAACCGAGACGTCGGGGTACTAAGGTTCTTTGTTGTTATGGACTTGGGGTCCTTTGGACTTTGAGGTCCTGTAGACTTGGTGTCTACTGTATACGTTGTGTATACTGTGTTTAGACTTTTAAAATGTTTTCTACTACCACGAACCTGAGACTGATTGCAAGGTCGAGAGGTGTCGTGATTGAGCACTCGGACTGTGAGGTCCTGTGTTTTAATAAAAGTTTTAAGGATGTTAAAACTGTGTGAGTCGTAAGACATTTTGAGCTTCGGCAAGAAAAGATCGAACACAAAGAAAAGCATCAAGAACAGAGTGTTTTCCATGCATTTGGCAGACGTGCCTGGTATTCTGTTCTGGCTGCGTGCCTGGTATTCTGTTCTGGCTGCGTGCCTGGTATTCTGTTCTGGCTGTGTGCCTGGTATTATTCTGTTCTGGCTGCGTGCCTGGTGCTCTGGCTGCGTGCCTGGTATTATTCTGTTCTGGCTGCATGCCTGGTATTCTGGCTGCGTGCCTGGTGTTCTGGCTACGTGCCTGGGAGTCTGATCAACTCATTACTTGTTTGGATATCTCATGAGATTAGGTGTGAATGTTTAGATGAAGAATAGAAGTGTTCATGCATAGTTTTCCAATGTTGATGTTTGGGGTGTGAAACCCACTGATAATCTGTATGCTATAATTGAGATGTTTATGTATATGTGTATGTGTCTTCTTTTGTGCGAGCATTTAGTTATTTTGTTAAATCCATATATTGGTGTCTCACCCTTACAACCCATATCAGAGACTTACAAGGGGTAGGATTTCTACAAGAAGGAGAAGGCTGTCTAGTTCAAGGCATGTTGTGCTGCTCCAGTTGGTGGTAGTGTTGGTTAGTTACGACCAGCTTAGGTCCTATTTTGATATATTGTGTTTAGGAGAATAAAACTGATAATGATCTAGGTGTGAAGACATATGAGGCAGTATAGTTGTATGACTTATATACATTATGTATTTAAGTGTGATTTGATTATGTTGTTGTGGTTGTGAGGTTAAAAGAAAGAAAGAAAAAAATTTATCACCATATTTTGAAAAGATGAACGTTGAGAAAACATTATTTTCCAAAAGTAACCAGCAAATTAAGTTTTATTTCCGCAAACGGGTAACCATGTGATGACCTTGGTTAGGGTGTCACATTTTTGACAATCTGTAGCAGAGTCAGTATATCAGGTTCATGTTTTTTGACCTATCATCCAACTTTAATGCGTTACTCTAGACAGGATTAATTACGATTTATATTATAGTTTGTTATCTAACTTTGTTATCTATCATCAAAGAATATTTTTGTACCACTGTAACACCCCGACTTTTCGCTGTTTTCTAATATCAGAAATTTATATAATTATGTTTATATTTTTATCTGAGACTTAGAAAATTATTTTAAATAAACGGATTTTACCACTTAATCCTACTTGAATGTTGGAAGCTACGATTAAAATTTAGGTTGGAAATTCAGGCGAAACCCGGCCTGCTAATTCCATTGACAGTATAATAATACTGCTCAAAAGACCTAATTTTAATTCGTGAACGAAAGACTTAAGTTTAGTATTTTATTTTCTACAATTCTGTATTTTTAGAATTATTTTCAGAAAAATAAAATAAAATAATTTACGTATTACGGGCGGAAAGCGTAATCGGGTAGACGACGGAAGGGAAATTAGAGTTTATAAGAGTAGAGAGAGGGTTTATCTTAGGATTTTGAGATGATTCATGGGGATGAATCATAGTTTTAAGTCTAGAAGGTTTTTCAGGGTTAAATAGAAAATTTAGAAATTTTACGTTTAAGCCCCTGAACTTTCTGTAAATTACCCTTCTGTCCTTAAATTAGTTTTTTAAGTTTTTCCAAGTGGATTGGGCTAGAATCCTTGTTTCTAATCTTAAATGGTCGTGGATTAGAAGCCCAAACTTTTCTAGTTCATAGTTTGAGTTCAAAAAGCCATTAAAGTTTCCTTAAGTTTCCTATCTTAAGCCTAATGCCTAAATTTTCAAGTGGAACCCACAAGAATGAACCCAAGCCCAAAATAACCCAGCCCATGCGCAAGCCCATGAGAATTGTGACTGCCTCATTGTTGTTGAATGCATCATGTTGATTCTAGAGTTTTCCATAAGTTTCTACAAGTTTCTACTTTATCCTTGATTTTTCCACAATGTTCTTGATTCTTCCTAAATACATTGAATTATCCTAACTTGTCTTTGACTCATAAATTCAGCCAACAAAGTCAAGATAAGCTAGCATTTAATGTGGCAAAATCATCATCATGACACTTTATTGATAAATTGCAAACTAGTCCTTCAACTATTGGAATCTTTGCAATTTGGTCCTTAGAACTTAATTGCATTTTGATCCTTTAACATGACAACTCACCATCATCTAGAGTCTTCCTAATAGGACGCCACTCTCACTATAAATACCCTGCTCTCACTTTTCATTTAGTTTCTTTTGTCATTTGCTTCCAAAACTCTAAAGTTTACAAGTTCCTTAGTTCTAAGTTTGTAAGCAAGTTCTTGGATTTCCTTGGTCATTGATTTTCAAGAGGTAAATCCTATTCTTTATTCTTAATCATGTCTATGTTCTTTAGCAAGTTTCTTGATTCAAGGCTTATATCATAGTTGTTCATCACTTTAAAGTTTCTAACCCTAGAACTTTGAAAAGTCATAATAAATTCTAGAAAAATCTAATGATGATGAAACTACTTTCTATCTTCTTGATATCATGCATATTATCTAAATACAAGAGCATGATGTAATAAAAATTTTCTTTCTTGAAAACCTAGCTTTGGCCGAACCTATCACCTTAGGGTTGGTAGAGTTTTGTTCATGTGTTTTCATGTATGATCATGTATTCTATGTGACATGTATGACTACACACTATAATCCATGTTAGTCTCTTAAAATGAATATTTTTCTCAAAATATCTTTGTGTTGGCCGAACCCTAAGTGGGTGAGTTTTGTTGAGTTTTGTTCATGGTTTTCATAAATGATCTTAGAGATCAATCTCTTAGTATGTATGCTTTATGAATCCAAATTGATTTGTTAAACTAAGAACCCTAGCTCTATGAACCTATTAAGGCAGAATCTATGTATAAAAGAGTTAGGAAGTTTTGAGTTTTAAACTTAGTTATTTAGTCACTAATCTATGATTTAGGTTAATCAAGGATCATCAATCCATAACTTAATCATGATTAGAAGTTTTAGTCATTCAAAAACCCTAGAGGCCGTGACTATGTATTAGGGTTTAGAATGTTTTAGTTTCTTGAGTTGTAACTATTTGATTGTAATGGTTGAAGATTAGTTGAGTACGACGTTTACGAGATAACTGAAATTTCGAAGGAATCTGTAAGTTCATCAAGGAGTCTTCAAGAGGTAAGGGGAGCTTACCTGAGGGATTTTTCTCAATAACTATTTGCTTGTGGTGTGGTTTATATGATTTATATGTGGTGTGGTTTATCGGTGTATTGGTGTGGAGTTGTGTTTAATTTATTTAATTATTTGCAATTGTATATTATACTGCTATGATGCATGATCTGCCTGGGAAATATCTGTGATATAACTGTTGGTTGATGTGTGAGAAGCCTGACAGTGGTCAGTGCTCAATTAAAGTTAATCGGATAAAAGCTTTAATAAGCTACACAAATTATATTAAATGTTTTAACGGCAAAATATTGATATATAATATTAAAGGAATTTTATTTTGAGTAAAATAAGGAGTTTTGGAAAATATTATTATTTTAGTAATTTATTTCTGGAAAAGGGAATTATGAGTCACAACGAGCGCAAAATCGTGAAAATATTTTAGCACTGCTAAATTTTACATAAGAAACCCAGAATATTACAAAATATTCTTTTATAAAAGTAATTGGTGAAAATAAGTTAATCATGATTTTAGAAAATTAATTAAGTGGAAAAAAATTAAGTTTTTGGTTTAAAAGTCTTAAAATAATATTTGACGGCAAGTTTGGAAAAGTGTAGACGGCAAATATTTTCGCAACGGCAGTGCCTATTTTGAGGAAATTAAATCTCAAGTGACTCATTGATTTGTGAAAGACTAAGTTGTTATTATTTAAGGATTTTATAATGAATTTCTACCTTGGAAAAGAATTTCCAAAAAAATCAAAAGTTGATTTAACCGTGTTGAAAGTACAGTTGGACTTAGTAACCGAGACGTCGGGGTACTAATGTTCTGTGTTGTGATGGACTCTGTCATTTGGACTTTGAGGGATTATATTGTATACATGAGGTATACTGTGTTGGAACATTGAAGATGTTTTCTATTACCACGAACCTCTGACTGGTGCATCGGTCGAGAGGTGTCGTGATTGAGCACTCGGACTATAAGGTCCTGTGTTGTAATAAAAGTTTTAAAAGATGTTTTAAAAGATGTTTTAAAACTATGTGAGTCGTAAGCCATTTTGAGCTTCGGCAAAGAAAGATTGAACACAAAGAAAAGAATGAAACAAAAGTGTTTTGCATGCATTGGCAGACGTGCCTGTATTCTGGCTGCGGGCCTGTATTCATGCATAGTTCCTGTATTCTGGCTGCGGTCCTGTATTCATGCATAGTTCCTGTGTTCTGGCTGTGGGCCTGTATTCATGCATAGTTCTGGCTGCGTGCCTGTGTTCTGGCTGTGGGCCTGTATTCATGCATAGTTCTGGCTGCGTGCCTGTGTTCTGGCTGTGGGCCTGTATTCATGCATAGTTCTGGCTGCGTGCCTGTGTTCTGGCTGTGGGCCTGTATTCATGCATAGTTACGTCTGCGTGCCTGTGTTCTGGCTGTGGGCCTGTATTCATGCATAGTTCTGGCTGCGTGCCTGTGTTCTGGCTGTGGGCCTGTATTCATGCATAGTTCTGGTTGCGGGCCTGTATTCTGGCTGTGGGCCTGTATTCATGCATAGTTTTCCAATGTTGATGTTTGGGGTGTGAAACCCACTGATAAACTATATGCTATAATTGAAATGTTTAGGTATATGTGTATGTGTCTTCTTTTGTACGAGTATTTAGTTATCGTGTTAAATCCATATATTGGCGTCTCACCCTTACAACACATATCAGAGATGCACAAGGGATAAGATTTCTACAAGAAGGAGAAGGCTGTCTAGTTCAAGGCATCTTTGTCTTGCTCCGGCTTGACGGTAGTGTCGATTGAGTTACGACCAGCTTAGGTCCTATGGAGTTATGTTATGTTTTGAGAGTCACTAAACTGATAATGATATAGGTGTGAAGACATATGAGGCAGTATAGTTGTATAACTTATATACAGTATGTAATTATGTATGGTTTGACTTCGTTGGTGTTGTCTTAATGATTAAAAGAAAAAAAAATTATCACCATATTTTGAAAAGAGGAACGTTGAGAAAACATTATTTTTCGAAAGTAACAAGCAAATTAAGTTTTATTTCCGCAAACGGGTAACCATGTGATGACCCGGGTTAGGGTGTCACAACCACCATCTCATCAAATCCACCATGTCAATTCCAGATATACTAACAAAATATCAGTTGTGGCAATTTTGGTATGTCTATATGTAAGATATTTGATTAATTAATGAAGTTAATGATTTTTTAATGATGATTATGGTATTGCAGGAATTTTTTTTCCACAACATACATTCACTCAACCTGTCAAGGCTGGTGAGGTGAAGAACTACTTAACTTTTATAATGCTGCTATATAATCATTAGCTTAATCCATAGGTGATTTTCATAGCCCTTATATAATTGATTAATCTTATTTGCAATCTTTATTGAAGGTAAACATATTTTCTCATATTTTTCCCCTGCATATCTGAAGTTACAGGTAAGGTCATTTTGGCATCAACATCAATAATCTCTACAAGTCAATATTGCAGCCACTTCCCAAATGTAATATCCCCCTCTCAGCAGATTTTTGAATATAATTATACAGGAATGGTGTGTCATGCAAGTGTTGATGATCCATTATTGCCAAAAGATTGATAGCCTGTATAACTGTTGATGTACAACGAAACACTGCCTTTTTATGCTATTGACTCATTCAGTTATTGTTGATGATCCATATTGCTGAAAGATTCATTTTATTTCATTTTCTTTCAAATTTATATGTTTGTTATTTCATCACCTACAACAGAAAATCATTTTATACATGTTAATCCCAAGTTGCCTTCGTGTTGCAAAGTTCTCGCAGGAAGTATTAACATAATTAGCCATCAATTGATGTTTCCAATTAAGCATAACTTGCTTTTACTTTTGCCATAAAAAGTATGGATGCTATCATCATGTACAAACCATCCATGATCCAAGTTTACCAAACTGTTCAGATAAGTATACAAAAATACATGGACCATTCAAATACTAACCTAAAGTACCTACAGCAAACCCCTGGACAAACATACAATGCAGCTTGCATGAATATACTATCATTAACAACCATAACAAAAGAAACATCTCCTAATGTTGATGATCACTATGTAGCAACTGATCTTCTCCAACATCTTCATTGATCTATCCTTGCCTTTTCACCCTTGCATGAATGATTGTCACATCTACTGCATCAACTCCCAACACAATGCAGCTTCCATGTTTAAGATGATTCTTGAAGCAGAATTTCTTCCACTTTTTTCCCATCTTCACTTCAACATTTCTTCTTTTCCCCCAATTCAGGTTGCACTTGAATTCCTTCCCATTTTTATCAACCAGATAAACAGCAGTTGGCTTAGAATCTAGCAGCCCTTCCCTAACAAACCTTGCAGGCAAATTCTGCAACATTAAAATCAATTTGTCAAGTCTCATATTTGCATAACAAATAACAAAACTATATTAAATCAAAGACTTAATACGATTAATCTCTAAAAGCAATTACCATTTTTTCCGCTTTTGCTTGCTTGGCAGTGAGTATAATCTCACATTTGGTCCTACATTCAACATTGTTCAGATTTGGATCATCATCATTCACTTCTTCCATACCAGGGATGATGAAAGTTTCATAATGTAACACCCTAGTTTTTACACCTAGGATTAATTATTTTATTTGGATGTTTATGTTTATTATGTTATGTGGTTTAGTCTGAGTAATTAAATTACTCTCTTCAAATTATTTTATTAAGGTGCGTTAGCACTGACTTATTTCAGTGAATGCACGTTTACTAGACAATAATTTATGTTATTGTCACTATTATACCAGTACAGAAAAATATTTTAAATAATGTAAATAAGAGAAAAGCATTTTCATATTCTCATTATATTTAATTTTAGAGTTAAAAATATTTTGGTTTGACTTTAATCAGAGATTAAATTTTGGACTGAGTATTTTCTTAGTGGATCAGTTCAATTATTAATCTTTACTCTAAATTGAATTTCGAAAACATATCCTTATCAATCTTTATTTTTATATTCAAAAAAGTAAAAACATGTTTATTTTAGGCCTAATATTTATCACTCATTTTGTATCTATTACTAAATAATTAGTATAAAAACTTAAAGTTTCTCTCTTTTCTCTCACTCACTCGACGCTAATCTCTCTCTTTTTCACGTTCTTCTCTGCTTCTTTCTTCTTTCTTCTTCCTCCTCACACCATCTTCTTCCTCCTCCTTATCCTTAGACGCGACATCGCCGACCACCAGCGCGGAGCACTGCCGGACTGCCACCTGGACTAGGGGAGACAACCGCGCGTGCTGTTCCAGCGTCCCTGCCATTTCACGTCGCGCCTCCGCCGCTGGTAAGTAGTCTGACCGCCATCTATGGTGGTCTTCAACCATAGTTATGTTGCAAAAACTTCTCTCTCCTTCCTTAAAGCTCACCTCTGCATGTTCTTGGTTCTAATTTTTTGGTCTTGGTCAGTACAGAGATCTCCACCGCCGTCCTCCGCCATGGCCGCTGTTTGCCGCCGCGAGGAGCACCACAGCACCACCTTCAAGTTGTCTCCAAGCTTGGGTGAGTCAAAACCCTCTTATGTGTCTCAGATTTAAAACCCCAAATCTGATTTTTGAAAACCCTAACCCTAACCCTTTGATTTCAGATTTTAAATTTTAAATTTAAGGTTGTTTTATGAGATTGGGACTGTGAGTTTGTGTTTCCCTAAACCAATTTCATTATTCTGAGTTTCCCCTAAATTTTAATAATGAGCCCTAAACCCCCAATTTGATTTTATTTGAATTTGGGTTTGTTTTTATGAAATTAATTATGATTTAGTGTAATTAGGACTCTTAATGGATGATTTCCAAAGTTCTTTTTCAAGATCTTTTAATCAAAACAAAGTTTCCTAAAAGGGTATTAGGAAGCGAGAGCTTCAAACATGATTTTCTTTGAAAATAACCTTGTTTGGTAATTAGATTAAGTGTTTAGATAAAGTTAGAATGTGTATTTGATTATGTGAAATTGATTTCTTGATTTCTGGTTGTTGCGCGTTGTTGGATTTACTCTCTGAGACGTTTGGACACGGTTATGCTTGTTTGATGGAGTAGATATGAGCTAACGTGATCATTAGGACGAGAATCCTTTACTTGTTTTCAAAGGTAAGGGGAGTTACCTAGGGATATTCAATAACTATATGCATGTGTGTAATTGATTTCTGTGAATATTATTGTGATGTTTAGCCAATACTTTAATAACTTGTTTATTTGAACCCTTGTGGTTATTACTTGGAGTTGAATATTTGCTGCTTTAAAGTGTTATGAATTATATGTATGTGATTAACTGTGATATATATGAATTATATATATATGATTAACTGTGATGTTATTGTTGTTGATTGAAGTTTGAGAAGCCGGACTTGAGTCATGCCTAATAATGATAAGGATTAAAAGCCTTAATAAGCCTTGAATAGAATTTTGAAAAGTTTTGGGTTCACTTATAAAAGTTCATTGTATAAAGTGCTTACTTCAGAAGAATGAGATTCTTTTGTTTTAGAAAAATTTTAAAGTGATTTTGAGTTGAAGGAAACTATATTTTTATGATAAAAAGTTTCGATGCGAGAGAAAACCTTTTCAACATTGTGCTTTATGAAGGAAAGACCCTTTGAAAATATTTATTATGAAGGAAAGACCTTTTGAAAGTATTTAACTTTATTCCATCAATGAATTTCAAATACAAATGAATTTCCTAGATGTTTTAGAAAAGATTTTTGCAAAGGAAAAGAATTTTCTCCCAAATAATTTTGGAAACGTTCCGGTTACTTGGATAAGTGACCGAGGTTTTGTTTTGGTTTTGATTTTCACTGAGCGAAATGTTTTACAAGTTGATAAATTAGCCTAGAAACCGAGACGTCGGGGTTCTAGTGTTGTATGGACACGTAGATCAAGGATGCATTGTCGGGGACGGAGTGTCCTGTAAGTTTTGTTTTTGGACCGTGTGTCCTAAGTTGATGTGGACAGTGTGAGTTCCATATCCGCGAGCCTAAAACTGGTGCATCGGTTTAAGGGCATCGTGATTGAGCATTCGGACTGTATGTCCTATGTTGGGATTAAAAGATTTGGACTGTGTGTCCTGTATTTGTTTTAAGTGAAAAGTCTTAATTAAAAGAATTAAGCATGGTCGTTAAGCTTTGTGCTTCGACGAGGAAATACTATTACGACAAAGAAAACAAAACGAGAATAAAAGTTTTTCTCATGCATTCAATGGAAATTGTGTCATGTAAATGGGCATTGAATCCAGAGTGGATCAATGTATATGGCAGACGTGTCAGGAGATGATGATCATTGAGGTCCGGAGTGGATCAATGTATCTTTTATAGGACTGTGTGTCCAAATTTATAGGACTGTGTGTCCAAAAGTTTATGCGTTAACTATTGCAATCTGTGTGGCGCAATAGGTTATGGAAAATAAATTCCATAATTCGCAGTGACCATTGTGCCTCTGTACATGTGTGAGACAATGAGTCAAACTTTGATTTATAACCCTGGCATATCTGTGTGAGACCAGTGTGTTATGTGATGTGATTTATAACCCTGGCATATCTGTGTGAGACCAGTGTGTTATGTGATGTGCTTGGGCATTGTTTTGTTCGTTTTTACAATGCACCATGTGCGAGCCTGATCAGCTTGAAACGAAACAGAGAGTTGTGGGATCTCCGGAGATTAGGTATCAAAATAGAGTTGAATATTGAAGTGCCATGCATTCTCTTTATAAAACCGATTGTTCGGGTTTGAGACCCTTTGCTATAATACTGTTATGTTATGTATATGCATGATTTAAAATGCTTATATGATTATGTGATGTATGTATCATGTGTATGGTAATTGTATGATATATCCATTTGTCGGTATCTCACCCTTACAAACATTTCAGGATTCTTCTAAGTTCGATATTGTACCCTGGGTACTCTAACACAAATGGTGCAGAGGAGTCTTTCTAAGTCACTCAGAGACTTAGATGTAGATGCTTGATGAGGTATTACTTGCGGAATAACTTTTAGAACGACCAGCTTAGGGTTGAGACTTAGATTATTTTGATAAGTATGTACGAGTTTGGCTCAGAGAGCCTTTATTTTAAAATGGAATGTCTATAGCTCGGAGAGCATATCTTTTGAATGAAAAATCTAAGCTATTTCTTTTGGTTTTGTAAAGCTTTTGACTATAGTCATTATTTTTATGTATTGATGCCTGATTGAATTTGGTGTGACTGGAATTCTAGAGAGAAATTGTAAATATTTTAGCAGGTGTTATTTTACTCTGGGATGTCCGAATTACAGAGGAGACTCTGTCGAAATTTTTGTAAAACTACTATCTTGTATTTAAGTATATCTTTTAAATTAAATAGGCTTGTCAAGCTATGATAGTAAGTTTGTGTGCCGATCAAGGCTTAGGAGTCGTGACAAAATTTTTACCCAATTTCAGACACTTATGTACTTATATAAGTTATTTTCCGAAAGCACCAGCAAATTTTATTTTAATTTTATTTCCGCACGTGTTACTTAAGTAATGCCCCAAGGGGGGGGGGGGGGGGGGTGTTAAAAATAATCAATGGTTCTTGAAGGAGGGTGCATAATATTCTTCAGATTAAAATCTTGAATGTTGATGTAAAACTTATTTTCTCCTAGATATAGCAGTCGTACCCAGCAGCCTTGTGGCCTGTCATAGTGATACATTACATTCCTTATCCGAGTAGTCAAATATCCTTTACACAATTCCTTTTCAACACGGATGCTGATCCAACTTCCACGAACGTGATTCAGATATACTTTGTCACCCAACTCATTTTTGAAATGACGATAGAAATATTTAGGCAAGGCTATCTTCTCCTGTCGTATAGGAACAATTAATCAAGTTATAAAAAATACATTTAGATTAGATAACATAAATAAATCAATAATCTATCTATAAATTTATATCAAATAGAAGACTCACAACTTCGGGTTCAATGAGAAGGTAAAATTGTTTACAGTTTTCTTCATTGGCAGACATTTCGGAAAATAAAAGTAAATTAAAACAGATTTATACACAATGTTTATCTCAGTTCATAATTTCATACCAATTATTGTATTGACCACTATAATCTAACTAAATCCTTCTACACATAGCAGTGTATACTGCAACGGTAATAGCATTTGGAGTTTAATGAAACTTCAAACTGAGCATCCAACATTTAAGACATACAAAGTTACTAACTCTAAAAATATAAAAATTTACTGTTGGGTGACATGCAAAGACAAACAAAACAAACTCACTAATGTTGAAACTAACATAAATGATACGTACAAATATATGAAATGTATATGTACATTATCCATTTTCAGAAAATGTAAAAGTAAGGAACAATATTGAAGGGTATCAAGAAAGTAACATATCAGAGGGAAATACATTCAAATACTAAAATTAACATAAACGCATCAAATGAAAAATTCAGAGAATAAAAAAAAACAAACAGTCATCCTCAATCATTTTTTACTAATGTTAGCGAAACTGAACAAAGGAAAACCTCAGAGGGACATGCATCCAAACACTTAAATCATCATATAACACCGGAAACGAGAACCTCAGCCAAACATCATACACAATAATATAAAGTCAACTTCATCATTGTTTAGCAATGTGAATGATACTGACGAAACCAAACCGAGAAACGAGAAAGGCCTATAAATTCAAAAAACAAAGTAATCATATAACACAGGAATCATTCTAAAATGAATAAAACGTTGTAATAAAATAAAACAATGAATGAGAATGGTAACACAACTTGCCGTTTCGGAATACTCTGCAACCTCTCTTCTCAGTTTACAGAAGTGGAGAAAAACAGGGGTTGGTGGACGGTTTGCTTCTTTAACCAAAGATAGGTTTCAAGAGTTGTCATCATTTCTTTTGAAGTGTATCTGTACACAAAAGATCCTTTCAAATCCCGTCTTTTCATTGATTGCACACGTTCAGAAGAGAGACATGCATTTTTGTTGACAACCGTGTACCATTAATGGTTGATTACAAATATAGGAGTACTGATAAATGAACACATTTTTTTTTAAATGAACACATTTTTTGAACATAAAATAAAGACACCGTATATTTTGAATTGTTTTCAAGTACTAAATATAGATACTGAGATAGAAAACATATTAACAAGTATAAACATGTATATATATATGAGCCGTGCTAATTGTACACAACCTTCACCAGATATTTCTACCGAATTCACCAGATATTTACACATACTTAATCAAAAAACCATTTTTATAACAAAAAAACACTTTTTTTTAATAACTGGACCCGCTACAGTTCTGCACAGTACAGCTACAGTGCCGCACTGTACACTATTCATACAGTGTTGCCGTATATATATATATATATATATATATATATATATATATATATATATATATATATATATATATATATATATATATAGTTCCACACCAAAACTGTGTTCATTTATCATTATTCAAAATATATATACTCCCTCCGATCCATGTTATAAGCAACAAATTAATGTAGCACACATTAAGGTGGTTAGTTAATTTCATATAATTTGGTTAAAAAATTATGTTTTTACCTAAATTCTGCTTTATGATAATGAGAGGTTGCTTGTGTTGTTGAGAATAAAAGGAGTCATTGAAAACCAAATTTATCAAATAAATAATATTTTAGGAATACTGTCATTACATTAGTCATACAACCACAAAAATTTCTTGTCTTTTTGATCAAAAGCTTTGTCACTTTTTTATTATAATATAGATTTGAGGGAGTTGAAACTTTTGTAACCTGCCCAATATTACTTAATTTTCCAACGCATCAATATATATATATATACACTAAAGTTTCATTTTTCCTGAAATAATCAATAAATTATATAATCACTCTATACTAAATACATTAATATTCTTAAGTTTGTTTACATTATAAACCAATGAGACAGAGACAAAAATAAAACACCATATCCGTTTATTAGTCGACAAATTATACAAATAAATACTTAATCTTCTTTGACGAAACAAGTAACAACTTAATCCATTTTTTACATAAATCATTTACTCATCTATTAAACTCAATTATTCATATAAATTAGCTTTCTTTAACCCCATGAACCAAAACTTTTAAATCTAACACATCAAACTTAAAATCTCCTGCCAGACAATTAATTAAATAACAAAACAGTTCGTTAAAATTTTTAAATTTATGTACTTCTTCGTTTGTCCAATCATATCATATAACTATAATCTATACCAAAAAATTATATTTTTCAACTTCAAATTGGCTCGTGCATTGCACGGGCTCAAAACTAGTTATCTCACAAGGACAAGTCTTTTGTACAAGTCATCTTTTGAAAATGTTTTAATTGTACATCCTTCAAACCCGTAATGCACCCTTGTTAGTGTTTTATCCATAACTTCCTCCATAGGGCTTATTTCTAAGTGATCTTTATACCATCAGAAAATAGACTTGATTTCCTTCAAAATAGGCTTTGGAACGATTCAATTTCATTAACTATTGAATGATAAAAATGATATTTAATTTGCTGCTTGTACTGAGAATTATGAACTGGAACTGTCTTAATATTTAAATTGTATTAAATTGTACAAATATTGGTTTGAGTTGATTCATATTCTAATAGAAAGTAGACAGAATTTTTAACAACCTAGGCTTTGGAATTTTTGAATTTGAGTTGGTATTGGTGTAAGAATCTCCATTTCAACTTACTGAAAATTTTGCTGCCAGTTTTCAAATTTAATAACACTTGAATTTTTGCATGATCTTTCTTGGTTTTGGACACTTGAGACTGGTTTATAATGTATTTTTCACATGCT
This sequence comes from Sophora flavescens, assembly GCA_030762895.1. NCBI lineage: Eukaryota > Viridiplantae > Streptophyta > Magnoliopsida > Fabales > Fabaceae > Sophora > Sophora flavescens. The sequence goes on from CM061070.1 coordinate 101,321,145, forward strand.
TAGTTTTGATTAGTGTCATATGAACTCGTAACTGTTTGAGATTTGACGTTTAGACAGTGGAATAAATGGTGGGAATGGTAACTTTAGTCGTTATCCTCCAAATTGTGATAAATTAAGTTTTATTGAATTGATGGCTTAGGTTTTTGATTTAATTTCACTCTTGATGTCCTAACTGTGTTTGGATTATTTCTCTTAATCATGATAAAGTAAAGTATAGCAGGGCATTAAAGGTCTAAAATGGTCTACATTATGGTTAGACAATTGTTTCATAACCAAATTAGCCATTAAAGCCACATAAGTAATTGTGGGTGAGATATGTTTTTGTAAGTTCTTCAATTCCTTGAAGGTTAGGATATGGTACTAGCAATTAAGGGATGCCAAGATGTGATAGAGATGATAACTCAGATTACTTGAGTATGGAAATAAATGCAAGTTAAGTTATCTCTTATTATATGCTGTTGTTTTGAGAATAGACAGGGAACTGGTTGCCTTGTTCGATGCATTCTTTTGATTGTAAACATGAAGGTCAACTGAACATGATATGTAAATGTGAAAGAAGCATGCACTATCTTTTCAGTATAAAGCTAAGTAATTGTTGCTATATGAGAAATTTAACCGAATGGATTAGCCTTGTATGTCTTAGACTTGAATTGTGTTTTGTTTAAGATGGTAGTAAAAATGGATACACATGCACATTATTTTATGTTTCACTCGTTTAATCTAATAAAATTGATTGTTTTTATAAAGTTTCATCCTTTGTGCGGTTCTGACTTGTTAGGGGGAATGCGGTAAAACCATGTACACTAAAAGTAAACAAAGTCTATAATTTAGCTTCTGTGTTTCTTTACATAATCTAACATATGGTGCATGTGATATACCTATTATGGCCTTGTACCCTAGGATTTTTCATATTATATATGAGCTACCACTAAGATCAAATATCTATCCATGTTTGTGTTTTCTCAACGCTTTCCTTTTTTTTTTTTTACATTAAGTCAAACTGAGTTCCATGCATGAGAATCTTTTAATATTCCTTAGTGATGTCTTGGGGTGTGAAAATTGATGCAAGATTGGGAAGGTTTAATTTGTTTGGTTCTACATGTAAATCATTTAAGATGCATTGTTGTATGTTCTTGGTTTCAAGTCATAGAATCATCAATGGCCCAAATTTATCGTGTTCTTTAATAAGTTCAGGGAAATGGTTTAGTATATAGGTAAAGTAGAATCAAATTTTAGATAAACCTTGTTGAGGAGGATATTACATGCCATATTTTGTGAATGGTAACGAGCTTGTTAATTACTTGATTTATATTGTTAATGGAAAAGAATGAATGCATGCAAATACATGACTTGTACCTGATTGATTATTTTAATATTATTTAAGAGGACCGCATAATGCTTGTTTGTTCTTGAACTAGTTGATGAGTTCATAAGACTTTTATTTTGAGAATGTGAACCTCATAAGATGTTTAGGACGTCTAATCAAATCAGATTAGCAGTTGTGTAGTATGCTGTAATGTGGTGTCGGTTGACTCACTGTTTATTATAACATTCCTTTGAACTGTTTTGTTACCCGTTTTGAAAAGTGAAATTTTTCTAGGCTTCAAGATTTGTAAATGGATCCTTGCATGTTTTAACTGCATAGTGGTTATGTTATTGATTGCATGTTTACTAGTAGTATCTTTTATGGTACCCGAGCAGCATTGCACAATTCCTTTTGTTTTAAACTTGACATACTGTGTTAGCATTGATGAGACTAGCAACCATAGTCCATCATGTTATTGGCTGTCTTTAGTTTAGTTGAAAGTAAAATAAAAAATAAAAAATAAAAAATAAAAAAGAAATAAAAAAATAAAAAAATAACGATAATAAAAAAAATAAAAAAAATAATGAAATAAATAAAAATTTGATGTTTAATGCAAATTGAATCATAGTATATGTGATCAAGTTTGAGACAAGGGCATATAGGTTTGGGTTAGTAGAGTTGAAGCCCATATCGGTAGTTACATTTTATAGTTCTAGTTTCGTATTCAAAGAGCGAGGACTTCTAGACTTTAGAAATCAGAGTCCGCAGCAGAAGCTAAATGAGTTTAAGACACAACTTAACTTTCAAAACTATGCTGGTTCAAGTGGTTGACCACAATTTGAACCCGGAAGTTTAGTAGCTACTAGATGAAGGATCTTGTAGAAACCATCCTAGGAACCTAAATGCAAACTGAAGTAGTTTTGTGTTTTCAATTATCACTTGCATGCTTTTAAATGTCATGAGGTGGGAAGGTTGCTAAGCCAACTACTGTTATTGTTTGATCAATCATTGCTAATGCATTTCTCTCAGGTAGGTTTTACTAAATTTTGAGGACAAAATTTCTTGTAGGGGTTAGAAATGTAACATCTTTTCTCAAGAGTATCTTAACTTCTGTAACTTTATCACGGGTGTTTTGAATCCTTATATATATTACATAAATGTACAATCTATAATTGATATATTAGTTAAGTAATAAACTTTCTTTATGTCATATACCAATTTTAGTAGCGGGATAATTATTATTAAACTGTTCAATTTAGTTTGTACAGTGATAATTATTTGTGTTTGATAATTATAAAATGATATTTTATAATTTAGTTTCAAATCATATTATTTGGCTAAGAGACATTTTTGTAAGAAAATATAATTATTTTGAGATTAATAAAGGGTATAATTTATTTTATGAAAGTACCTAACTCTAAGATATCACAAATGTTTTATTTATTTCAAAAAGCTGATTTTATTAATTTGCTAGTCACACCCCCTATTTTACTATGTATACCCCTATTCTCTCTTAAATAAATCACGAAGACTCTCCCTTACTCTCACTTCGCATTTTCTGAAAACACTCCCTTCTTCTCCTTCATCAGAACCTCCATGTTTTACCTCTTCAAACCCTAAACCTAAACCTAAACCAAGCCTCCATTCTCTACCTTTGAAGCTCACAAATTCGGCCAAGAGAGGGAGTTTAGGGCAGGACAACACAATCATCATCATCTATACTTGCAGAAATAACACATTCCTTTCCCCCTCTTCCTTCATAATTTCGGCTTCCTCTACCACCTCCTCTCTTTTTCTTCTTCTTCTGTTTTCTTCCAAAATCAACATGAAACAAACATCAATTTTTTCTTGTGGAGTGAATTTGAAGCAGCCACATTTGAGAGCAAGAAGGAGCAAAGTCAGATCAGGGAGGAAATTCTAAGGAAATAAACCTCCACCACACTATCTCCATTCTTTGCTTATGTGAGTTTCCTTAGTTAGTGCTTGGTAACCATAAATCCAAGCTTAGGAATTTTGATTTGCTTGCTTTTATTGATTGATTTGGTATCTGCATGTTGATTATATGAAGTAAATTGAGTACATGTTGATGATATAAATTATTTCAATTGCATGCATGTAATCTGTTTGTGAAAAGTTTCAAATGAAGTTACTGGTCAGAAACCCGTATAAACATATGTGCAGTATTTTGCTTATAATTATTTCTATAGGGCTTATTTTGGTATGATTCTTGTTTTTTTAGAAAATAGACTCGAAATTCTATAATCTAGGCACTTATTTTACTGTTTTACACTGAGTATTGATGAAGAAAAACCTGCTATAATTTGGAGTATTGTAACTGTCCTGTTTTTCTGGGTGTAGAAACTTACAGATTAAAACTGTAAGTTTTAGTATACTGTATTCCAAAACTAAAATCTTATTTATAAATTAGACTTATTTAGATTTCCAGGGAGTGGTCTTTTGTCCAAATCCGACTTCGTTTGGTATTTTAATAAAATCATCTAAGTTGACTAAAAACCGTACGAATTCTGTATATGTTGCTAATGAATGTTGATTGTTGGGTTTTGGGACCTTAGGGTGTAACTTACATGTTGTTTGTAATACTGTGATTTCAATTGGGAATTACCTGTCATTCAATTGGGAATTACCTGTCAATAGTAGTACTGTATTCTAATTGAGAGATTATAGAATGTTCATGTGAATAGTTTATGTGTTTTGTTTTATATCATTAGTTGTTAAGCGATAGATTGATTTATGAGTTAAGTTATTCAATCTTATGATGAAATGATTGTGAAACACCATTTGGCATCCAAAGGTAGTAACCATACTAATTCTGTTCATGATTTTCTAATTAGAATGGTTATCAATGACATTTCAGATGTCAAGCACTGAAGTCCTTTCAGATTGAAAGGCAAGTATAGAAGTCCTTCCGGTTAGGAAAGGCAAGCAAGTAAGTGCAAAGCAAGTGGGACGCCGCTTGTGATCATAGATGTATGATCTGCCTTATCTCCAAGAGCTATTTCCTCTTAAGTATCTCGGTGCGCGGGGAGCAGCAAAGTGTTAGTTCCTCTTAAGTACTTCGTTGCACGGGGAGAAACAAAGTGTTAGTTCCTCATAAGTAACTCGGTGCGTGGGGAATAGCAATGTTTTTCTCTAACAAATTAAAATGGGATGTCCAAATGAGTGGTTCGCAAATATTATGAATGTCATGATAATGCCAGGATTGAACCCAAAGCTAGTCCCTCTTAAGTACCATGGTGCGTGGGGGGCAACAATGATGTTTATACTTGATGATATGTATAAGTTTACTAATATATGTATATGTGTGGGACCGAGTCCACTGTTTACAGGGAATTCACTGAGATTTCATATCTCACCCCCTCACCCTTTTGTTTCAGGTTTGTTCCTCCTATGTTGGAGAACTGTGAAGTATCCCCGGAAATACTTGGCAGTTGTTCCAATGTAAGCTGTTATGTTATTGGAGACGTTGCCGGATCGGAGTCAAGTGTCATATTGTCATTATTTAGTCTCTAAGTATGACTTTTTTTTAAATGAATGAGATGTTTAGCGAAAAGCTAATTTCTGTGTATCTTATGTTTTATATCTAGTAGTATCTCAATGTACTTTGGGCTATTACATTATGGTATAAGAGCAGTTCGATCCCATCGGACTGTGAGTATGAGTCTAGAAAGATCCGGCTTGGGGGTTTGTATGTCAGGTTCTGTGGGCTGATATTGTTCCAATTTCTTCATGTGAATTAATGAGGTAGGTCACCTCAGGTATTCGCGTGAAGAATGACGAAGAGTATTATCTCACAAGGACAAGTCTTTTGTACAAGTCATCTTTTGAAAATGTTTTAATTGTACATCCTTCAAACCCGTAATGCACCCTTGTTAGTGTTTTATCCATAACTTCCTCCATAGAGCTTGTTTCTAAGTTATCTTTATACCATTAGAAAATAGACTTGATTTCCTTCAAAATAGGCTTTGGAACGATTCAATTTCATTAAGTATTGAATGATAAAAATGATATTTAATTTGCTGCTTGTACTGAGAATTATGAACTGGAACTGTCTTAGTATTTAAATTGTATTAAATTGTACAAATATTGGTTTGAGTTGATTCATATGCTAATAGAAAGTAGACAGAATTTTTAACAACCTAGGCTTTGGAATTTTTGAATTTGAGTTGGTATTGGTGTAAGAATCTCCATTTCAACTTACTGAAAATTTTGCTGCCAGTTTTCAAATTTAATAACACTTGAATTTTTGCATGATCTTTCTTGCTTTTGGACACTTGAGACTGGTTTATAATGTATTGTTCACATGCTTAGTTTTGATTAGTGTTATATGAACTCGTAACTGTTTGAGATTTGACGTTTAGACAGTGGAATAAATGGTGGGAATGGTAACTTTAGTCGTTATCCTCCAAATTGTGATAAATTAAGTTTTATTGAATTGATGACTTAGGTTTTTGATTTAATTTCACTCTTGATGTCCTAACTGTGTTTGGATTATTTATCTTAATCATGATAAAGTAAAGTATAGCAGGGCATTAAAGGTCTAAAATGGTCTACATTATGGTGAGACAATTGTTTCATAACCAAATTAGCCATTAAAGCCACATAAGTAATTGTGGGTGAGATATGTTTTTGTAAGTTCTTCAATTCCTTGAAGGCTAGGATATGGTACTAGCAATTAAGGGATGCCTAGATGTGATAGAGATGATAACTCAGATTACTTGAGTATAGAAATAAATGCAAGTTAAGTTATCTCTTATTATATGCTGTTGTTTTGAGAATAGACAGGGAACTGGTTGCCTTGTTTGATGCATTCTTTTGATTGTAAACATGAAGGTCAACTGAACATGATATGTAAATGTGAAAGAAGCATGAACTATCTTTTCAGTATAAAGCTAAGTAATTGTTGCTATATGAGAAATTTAACCGAATGGATTAGCCTTGTATGTCTTAGACTTGAATTGTGTTTTGTTTAAGATGGTAGTAAAAATGGATACACATGCACATTATTTTCTGTTTCACTCGTTTAATCTAATAAAATTGATTGTTTTTATAAAGTTTCATCCTTTGTGCGGTTCTGACTTGTTAGGGGGAATGCGGTAAAACCATGTACACTAAAAGTAAACAAAGTCTATAATTTAGCTTTTGTGTTTCTTTACATAATCTAACATATGGTGCATGTGATATACCTATTATGGCCTTGTACCCTAGGATTTTTCATATTATATATGAGCTACCACTAAGATCAAATATCTATCCATGTTTGTGTTTTCTCAATGCTTTCCTTTTTTTTTTTTTTTTACATTAAGTCAACTGACTTCCATGCATGAGAATCTTTTAATATTCCCTAGTGATGTCTTGGGGTGTGAAAATTGATGCAAGATTGGGAAGGTTTAATTTGTTTGGTTGTACATGTAAATCATTTAAGATGCATTGTTGTATGTTCTTGGTTTCAAGTCAAAGAATCATCAATGGCCCAAATTTATCGTGTTCTTTAATAAGTTCAGGGAAATGGTTTAGTATATAGGTAAAGTAGAATCAAATTTCAGATAAACCTTGTTGAGGAGGATATTACATCCCGTAGTTTGTGAATGGTAACGAGCTTGTTAATTACTTGATTTATATTGTTAATGGAAAAGAATGAATGCATGCAAATACATGACTTGTACATGATTGATTATTTTAATATTATTTAAGAGGACCGCATAATGCTTGTTTGTTCTTGAACTAGTTGATGAGTTCATAAGACTTTTATTTTGAAAATGTGAACCTCATAAGATGTTTAGGACGTCTAATCAAATCAGATTAGCAGTTGTGTAGTATGTTGTAATGTGGTGTCGGTTGACTCACTATTTATTATAACATTCCTTTGAACTGTTTTGTTACCCGTTTTGAAAAGTGAAATTGTTCTAGGCTTCAAGATTTGTAAATGGATCCTTGCATGTTTTAACTGCATAGTGGTTATGTTATTGATTGCATGTTCACTAGTAGTATCTTTTATGGTACCCGAGCAGCATTGCACAATTCCTTTTGTTTTAAACTTGACATACTGTGTTAGCATTGATGAGACTAGGAACCATAGTCCAGCATGTTATTGATTGTCTTTAGTTTAGTTGAAAGTAAAAAAAAAAAAGAAATAAAAAATAAAAGAGATTTTATTATGTTTTATTTTCCTTGAACCTGGGCTGATTTGGACGGTGAATTCCCTAGAAGTGCTCTGCTAGGGTTTGCATGCATGAAGGCCTAGGGTTGGTGCTTCTTGATCATGGATGCGCCTCCTTGGCACCTTCTTTTCCCAGAATCCATTGCCCATGGGCCCCCGCTGCCTTCCTCCTCTCCTCCTCCCATTCCGGTTCAGCCCCTTCCCTCTGGTCCGCCCCTTGATCCCTGTGCTGATCAGCCGCAACTCAACCAGAAGAAGTCCTTTGCACAGGTTGTTAAGAATGTATGTGACTTCTCCTTGAGTCAACTTCCGGTACCTTGCCTAAAAGGAGATGATCTACTGATTGAAATTCTAGAAGATGAATATTTGGCTGGTCTGGAGGCGTCAAAAAACAATCTCCATGGCAGAATTCTTCTGGCAAAAGGTGAAAAACCTCTTAAGATTGATGCCTTGAGAGCCAAGCTTTCGTTGTTATGGAACCCTATTGCTCTTTGGAAACTGACACCTATCGGCAGAGGCTTATTCGAGTTTTCCTTTGCGTCTTTCGAGGATATGCGTAGGGTGTTGGCAGCGGGTTCTTGGAGTCTGGATCCGGGGGTTCTTAGACTCTTTCCTTGGACGCCAGATTTCAATCCATCTCTTGTTAAGCAAACCAATGCGCAATGTTGGATCAGAATATTCAACCTCCCTCTTGAGTATTGGCGTCCTAAAATTCTTTACTCTATTGCAAGGGGGGTGGTCACTCCATTGGCTTTAGATGATGCTACTAAGAACAGATCTTTAGGTCACTATGCCAGGATCTTGGTGGATATTGACCTTGCTGGGCATATTAGAGACCAAATTATGGTAGTTAGGAAAGGTTTTGCCTTTCATGTGAGAGTGGAATTTGAATTCCTTCCTTCTTTTTGTGATTCATGCAAACTCATTGGCCACTCTTTGTCCAACTGTAAAAGAAGCCTCTCCAAGCAATCCACTGGTGCTGCAGTGGATCTTCCTAAAACTAATAGAAAAGTGGTTGCTAAATACGTGGAAAAAAAAAGAGAAGCCATGTTGGGGAAGTTAGTCTCGAAGGAGGTTCCAAGCTTTGCTGATAAAGGAAAGGCTGTGGTTTCTGTGGATGTAGATCCCAACTCAGGTGGTAGTAATATGGGTGCTGGTCCGAGTGGAGCAACGACTTTGGCCCAGGTTCCCTCCCCCCCCCCCCTCCTCCTGCACTTCATGTCTCCCAACATGTTGACCAAATTCGTGTTGAAAAGGAGTCTGTTTGGAATGATCGGGATGATAATTTTCTACCCTCAAATGTGCCACATGTGATTGAGGAGATCCCTGGTAGATTGGTCTATTCTGCCCCAGTTCATGGTAATTCGAACATCTCTCAGGTTTCTGCAGTTCTTGGAACCTTCGATGTTGACCCTTCCTTAGAACCGGCTCCTAGTCCTCCTCATGGTGCAAGTGCTAGGGAAGGTGTCCTACTTGGTTTACCCATGCAGCAAAATTTAGATGGTCTGGCTGAAGCTATTCAACCATCTCCTGCTAATTGGATCTCCAATCCAAATGTGGCACGTGATATGAACATCCTAGGGAGGTTTTGGGCTGATGATACTGAAGAGGAAATTGAGGTTGATTCTCCCCCTCAAGCCATTCTGCATGATCTGCATAAGGACGTTAGTGTTGATGCTGAATCTGGCTCAAGTTCAGGCTTTGTCAAAGTCCTTTCCAAATCGCAGAAGAAGAAACTCAAAAGAGCAAACAACCAGCAAACCAGAAAACAGAAGGCGTCTGTGGTTGGAGCCCATGCAAGGGCTGGTCCCAGGAATTTTGCCTAATGAAAGTAATCTTCTGGAATGCTCGAGGGGTTGCCAACCCTGAGACTAGATTGGTCCTTAAAAGGTTAATTACTGTAAATAACCCTGACTTTTTGTTTATTGCTGAACCTTGGATACTCTGGGATCAATTTCCTGCTTGGTTTTGGCAAAGGTTAAACATGAAACTGTTTGCTGTCAACTGTAGGGGTAACTTGAAACCTAATCTTTGGTGCATTTGTAAATTGGCTATCTTTCCTAACATTATTGCAACTTCCTCTCAGCATGTTTCTTTCTCCATAACTTTGGACAACATGACTTTATATTTCTCTGCAATTTACGCCTCTACTAATTACTCTAGTCGAAGGCAGCTTTGGAGTGAATTGGAGAGTTTGCAATGATCTCATCTTTGGAGCATGGTGCTGCATGGGTGACTTTAATGCTATTCTAGGATCTCATGAGCATAGAGGGCGTGGGGTCCCCAACATGATCTCTTGTAATGATTTTAAAAGATGGTCTGACAATTGTAATTTAATCCATCTGCAAACCAAAGGTGCCCTTTTCACTTGGGGTAATGGCAGATGTGGTGCTGCTAGGTCTGAAAGAAGGCTTGATAGAGTCTGCTGCAACGATACCTGGCTAACACACTGGACTAAACTTTCCTGCTGCACTCTAGTAAGAAATCACTCGGACCATTATCCTATTTTGTTGTCTCTTGATAAGCATGATGGACCTCATCCCTCCTCCTTTAAATTTATGAAGATCTGGACTGAGCATGAAGACTGTTTTAATGTCATTTCTAATGCTTGGAACATTTGTATTCTTGGCTGTCCCATGCACATACTTAGCCAGAAATTAAAGCACTTGAAAGGCATTTTGATCTGCTGGAATAAGGAGCAATTTGGGGATGTTAATGTCAAGGTAAAACTGGCAGAGGCAGATCTGGCTGCCATCCAGAACCAAATAGTCATCTCTGGTTACACTAATGAGTTATCTCTTAAAGAGACTGCTGCTGAAGGTAATTTGAATCTGGCTTTGCATCTGCAGAATTTGTTTTGGCAGGAAAAATCTCGTGTTAGCTGGCATATTGAGGGGGATAGAAACACCTCTTTTTTCCACAAAGTCACTAAGATTAGACAGTCTTCAAAAAGTATGGCCATGCTGCGAAAGGATGGTGTTATCTTGGACAAACCTGCGGACATAGAAGCTCATGTGCTGGACTTCTACTCAACTCTCTTCTCCTCTGAGAACTTCTGCCAGGATAATGGACTTATTGAACAGGTAATCCCTCATTGTGTTGATAGAGCTGATAATCTGATGTTAACTAATCTTCCTTCCATTGAGGAAATTAGGAATGTTGTGTTCTCAATGAATGCCAGTGGTGCTCCTGGTCCAGATGGCTTCAGTGGTCTTTTCTTCCAAACTTACTGGGAGATTGTTGGTAAGGACATTTGCAATGCTGTCTTGCAGTTCTTTCAGCAGGGATGGCTTCTCCATAACTTCAACTCCAGCTTGGTGGTGTTGGTCCCTAAGTATCCGGAAGCTGACTCCATTGATAAGTACAGACCCATTGCTTTGGCCAACTTTAAGTTCAAAATAATCACAAAGATCTTAACTGACAGATTGGCCATTATTGCTGCTAAAATTGTTTCGATCGTAAGAAAGAGGCTTTATAAAAGGCGAGCAAATTTGGATCAGACGTGTTGCTTCTGAAGCTATCAACCTGTTGGACAAGAGATCTTTTGGGGGTAATATTGCTCTCAAGATTGATATTAGGAAGGCTTTTGACACTCTGGATTGGAATTTTCTTCTCAAAGTGTTGCACCAATTTGGTTTTGACCCTATCTTCTGTAATTGGGTGAAAGTAGTGCTCCATTCGGCAAAAATTGTCTATTAGTGTCAATGGTAAAGCAGTTGGTTTTTTCTCCTGTAAGAGAGGAGTGAGGCAAGGTGATCCTCTATCACCTCTTCTTTTCTGCATTGCTGAGGAGGTTCTTAGCAGAGGTATCTCTAAGCTTGTACAAGATAACAAACTGCTCCCTATAGCTGGTCCAAGGGGTTCCAATGTCCCTAGTCATGTTCTCTATGCAGATGACATCCTCATTCTCTGCAGAGGTACAAAGAAGAATTTAGATAACTTGATGTCTTTGTTTTCACATTATGCTCAAGCCTCTGGTCAGGTTATCAACAGGGAAAAATCTACCTATTATACTGGCTCTTCATGGTCATCTAGGTTTGGTGTCTTGTTTAGCAATTGGGGGTTTAAAGCTGGCCATCTTCCTTTTATTTATTTAGGTGTTCCCATTTTCATAGGGAAACCTAAGAAAGCCTACTTCATGCCTTTGGTGGACAGGATTAAAACAAAGCTCCCATCTTGGAAGGGTAGTATGCTCTCTATCATGGGTCGTGTTGAATTGGTAAAGTCTGTTGTCCAAAGCTCTTTGATTTACTCTTTCCAGGTGTATTATTGGCCCTTGCCCTCCTCAAGCTTCTAGACCAAGACATTAGAAACTTTATTTGGGCTTGGTAACATTGAGACTAGGAAGATTTGCACGGTTTGCTTGGAAAAAGGTTTCTTTGTCCCATTCTTTGAAGGTGGCCTTGGACTGAGGTCCTTTAGATATATTAATGAAGCCTTCATGCTTAAGCGATGCTGGGAATTGATTTCCTCAGACTTGGATTGGTCTATCCTTCTTCGGTCTAGAGTGCTCAAGCACGCATCCTTCATTAACTACAGCATTTCCTCCTCAATTTGGTCTGGTTTAAAAGGGTTCCTCTCCACGGTTCTTGATAATGTCTCTTGGCTTTTAGGAGATGGAAGAAGCATTAACTTTTGGTGTGACTCTTGGCTATCTAAACCAATTGTTGACATGATGAATATTCCTGCCTTCCTGCATAATTCCCTTTCTGCCTCTGTTAGTGATTTCATCAGGGATGGGAAATGGTGTATCCCCCAAGAGTTTACTCTCAGGTTTCCTGCTGTTATAGATGAAATTGGAAAAAGTGGTTATTCCTTGTTCTGAGTCTCCTGATCTTTTGGTTTGGAAGAACTCTGACTCTGGTTGCCTTTCTGCAAGGGAAGCTTATAGTTTTTTAAATCCGGATAGGTTCTCTTGCCCCTGGGGGAAGTTGATCTGGTCAAAGGCAATTCCCCCTTCAAAATCCTTTCTCCTCTGGAGGTTGCTCCACAACAAAGTCCCAACGGATGATCATCTCTGGTCTAGAGGATGCATTGTTGTCTCCATGTGTTCCCTTTGTGGCTGTAGTTATGAGACTTCGGACCATCTCTTTCTTTCCTGCCCCTTTGCTGGTAGAGTTTGGATGTGGTTGAGTTGCTGCCTTGGTTGCCACCTAGACACTATTTCAATCCATTCTCTCCTCTCAATTTTAAACCAAGGATGGTGCCCTCAGGTTAAAGAGGTAATTTTATTTGCCATCTGCTACTCTCTTTGGGGCATTTGGTATTGTAGGAACAGCATCAGATTTGATTCTAAGTCAATCTCAGTGGCTGCCATTTGCAATGCAATTGCTGCCAATGTCTCCTTTGCTGGGAGGTTTTGTAAGGGATCCTTTTCCTCTAATGTTCATCAGTTGATGATCCTTAAGAAATTTAACATCCAGGTTAACCTTTCGAAGGCCCCATCCATTAAAGCAGTTATGTGGCTGCCCCCTAGATTCAATTGGATTAAAGTAAATACTGATGGGGCTGCTAAGGGAGCTCCAGGTGTGGCAGGTTGTGGTGGTATTTTCAGAGGGGTAAATGCTTCTTTTCTTGGCTGCTTTGCTCTCAATGTTGGTGTCTCGTTTGCTTTCCATGCTGAATTACTTGGAGCTATTATTGCCATTGAACTAGCTCACAAGAATGGTTGGAAGAAGCTTTGGTTAGAATGTGACTCCTCTTTAGTAGTCAATGCCTTCAACTCTAATGGTTTGGTCCCTTGGCATCTTAGGAATAGGTGGCTAAACTGTATTGCTCTTACTAGGGATATGTCCTTTTTTTGCTCTCATTTGTATAGGGAGGGTAATGCTTGTGCTGACAAGCTAGCCAATTTTGGTTTGCGTCTTGATGGTTTTTGTTGGTGGAGCTCATTGCCCTCCTTCTTATTAGAGGATTTTGGCAGAAATAGGATGAGTCTTCCTACTTTTAGATTTACTTAACTTTGTGGGTCAGGTTGATGCCCCCCCACGTTTCTGTTTTCCTTGTTTCCTTTTTTTATCAATAAATTGGGTGTGCTGCAAATGATTGGCTTTGCTTGAGGTGCCAGCCTAGCTGGGATGTCTTGCTTGGCAGTGATGCTTTTGCACACTTCTTTATTTAAAAAAAAAAG
>CM061070.1:101335258-101790258 GCA_030762895.1 Sophora flavescens
GCTAACCGATATTGCACACCATCATTTAGCTATTGCAATTCTTTTTCTCGTTGCTGGTCATATGTATAGAACTAACTTCGGGATTGGGCACATTATAAAAGATCTTTTAGAAGCACATATTCCTCCGGGGGGTAGATTGGGGCGTGGGCATAAGGGTCTTTATGACACAATCAATAATTCAATTCATTTTCAACTAGGTCTTGATCTAGCCTCTTTAGGGGTTATTACTTATTTGGTATCTCAACACATGTACTCTTTACCTGCTTATGCATTTATAGCGCAAGACTTTACTACTCAAGCTGCGTTATATACTCATCATCAATACACCACAGGATTCATTATGACAGGAGCTTTTGCTCATGGAGCTATCTTTTTTATTAGAGATTATAATCCAGAATAGAATGAGGATAATGTATTGGCGAGAATGTTAGACCACAAGGAAGCTATCATATCCCATTTAAGTTGGGCCAGCCTCTTTCTGGGATTCCATACTTTGGGACTTTATGTCCATAATGATGTCATGCTTGCTTTTGGCACTCCGGAGAAACAAATCTTGATCGAACCTATATTTGCCCAAGAGATACAATCTGTTCACGGTAAAACTTCCTATGGGTTCGATGTACTTTTATCTTCAACGAATAGTCCGACCTTCAATGCGGGGCTAAGCATATGGTTACCTGGTTGGTTAAATGCTATTAATGAAAATAGTAATTCTATATTCTTAACAATAGGGCATGGAGACTTCTTGGTTCATCATGCTATTGCTATAAGTTTACATACAACTACATTGATCTTAGTAAAAGGTGCTTTGGATGCACGCGGTTCAAAGTTAATGCCGGATAAAAAGGATTTTGGTTATAGTTTTCCTTATGATGGTCCGGGACGAGGCGGTACTTGTGATATTTCGGCTTGGGACGCATTTTATTTGGCAGTTTTCTGGATGTTAAATACCATTGGATGGGTTACTTTTTATTGGCATTGGAAGCACATTACACTATGGCAGGCTAATGTTTCACAGTTTAATGAATCTTCTACCTATTTGATGGGATGGTTACGAGATTATATATGGTTAAATTCTTCACAACTTATCAATGGATATAACCCCTTTGGTATGAATAGTTTATCAGTTTGGGTGTGGGTGTTCTTATTTGGACATCTTGTTTGGGCTACTGGATTTATGTTCTTAAACTCCTGGCGCGGATATTGGCAAGAATTGATTGAAACTTTAGCATGGGCTCATGAACGCACACCTTTGGATAATTTGATTCGATGGAGAGATAAACCAGTAGCTCTTTCCATTGTGCAAGAAAGATTAGTTGGATTAGCCCACTTTTATATAGGTTATATATTTACTTATGCAGCTTTCTTGATTGCCTCTACATCGGGCAAATTTGGTTAATTTAATTCTTTATTGTATCTGCGAAAATCTCATTTTATTTCTTTCTATGGAGAAGGGAAGGGGACCACCTTCTCATATTTCTTAAATTTCTACATCTAGGATCGTACTTGTATCATTGATACTAATAGGAAATGAACCATTATGGCAAGGAAAAGTTTGATTCAGAGGGAGAAGAAGAGGCAAAAATTGGAACAAAAATATCATTTGATTCGCCGATCCTCAAAAAAAGAAATAATCAAAGTTCCGTCGTTAAGTGATAAATGGGAAATTCATGGAAAGTTAGAATCACTACCACGTAATAGTGCACCTACACGTCTTCATCGACGTTGTTTTTCGACCGGAAGACCGAGAGCTAATTTTCGAGACTTTGGGTTATCTGGACACATACTTCGTGAAATGGTTCATGCATGTTTGTTGCTCGGTGCAACAAGATCAAGTTGGTAAGGACGAAAAATTCTCTTCATTTTTTTATTCATTTTTATGATCATCGATCATAGCAAGGCCCCTTTACCATTCTGTATAAATGGTTTATTCTATTTTTACAGATATGGTGGAGGGGCACATTCAATCTTTGTTTGTCCATTAGTTGAGTGGTCAATTCTTCTCTTTATCGCGGGGTAGAGCAGTTTAGTAGCTCGCAAGGCTCATAACCTTGAGGTCACGGGTTCAAATCCTGTCTCCGCAACATTTTTTGACAAAAAAAAAACTGGGGTTCAAAATCAAAGCGGGTAGTACCAGTACTATCCACTTTCAACTCTATAAAAAATTTTATACTATTACTTATTTACTTATCTAAATACATAAAAGTAGGGGGGCGGATAGCGGGAATCGAACCCACGTCTTCTCCTTGGCAAATAGAAATTTTACCATTCGACTATATCCGCATTTTTTATGGTACTCGATACGTAATATATCGATTCGATTTATGCAGAGCTGGGTCTGATACTCTGTTAGGGGTAATTCGAAATAAAGTCGAAATCAAAAAAATGGAATATTTTTAAATATTGAAAATATCAATATTAAAAGAATATATTTTTTTTTTTAAGTAAAGAGGCATGCAAAAGCATCACAATAGAGACTAACATCCTAACTAGGTTGGCACCTTAGCCACTATCCATCATCTGCAGTACACCTCAATTTATTAAAAAAAGAACAAAACCAAACAATACAAAAGCATGGGGGGGCAACACCAAACCCATGAAATCACCTAAAACGAAAATTAGGGAGACCTATTCTGTTTTTATGGAAATCATCCCTAATGAAACTAGGTATCAAATCCCACCAAACAAAGCCATTAATCAGCAAGCCATGATTGGCAATCCTATCTGCACAAGTGTTGCCTTCACGAAAGATGTGGGAGGAACCAAAACGTATATCCCTTATAATGGACAGGCAATTTTTCCTTCTATTTCTTATTTTCCAAGGGACCATAGATGGAGAGGAGATCGCAGCTAATACCATTTGGGAATCACATTCCAGCCATAACGACCATCCTCTTTTGTGGGCAATTTCAATAGCCAAGATTGCACCCATTAATTCCGCATAAAAAGCAGAATTGACACCAAGATTGGCTGCAAAACAACCAAGGGTAGCAGCACTATGATCACGAAAAATGCCACCACAAGCAGAAGGACCCGGGGCACCTCTAGCAGCTCCATCAGTGTTGCACTTAACCCAGTAACAAGGAGGAGGATGCCATTTAACTTCAGTGATTTGGGGGGCACGATTAAGATGGCAGCTGACTTTAAACTCGTGCAAAATCCTGAGTTCCTGAGAGGATGCAGAAGTTGTACCCTTGCTCAAGTTACCTGCCAGTCTAACCTTTGCAAGGATCATGTTTTTGGCAACCTGCAAAGGGATGGATCTGTCATCAAATCTTGATTTGTTTCTGCAGTGCCAGATTGCCCAGATGATACATGATATTGCAGCAGTCAAAAGGTCCTTAACTTGAGAGCTCCATTGATTCTCACAAATTGCAAAAACAGTGAGCATTGAAGATGTATCAATAGTCAAGTTAAGCATGCTGCTCAGCCAGGACCACAAATTATTTGCGAAGGCACAATGTAAGAACAGGTGAGTAGTTGTTTCATAACTACAACCACATAAATTACATCTTGAGACAACCATGCAGCCATTGGCCCAAAGATTATCATCAGTAGGCATACGGTTGTGAATGATTCTCCAAACCAAGAAGGAAATGGAAGGAGGAACACAGTTGATCCAAAGAGATTCAGCCCAAGGAACTGTTTGGCCATTATTGTGGAGGAACTGATATGCATCCTTCAGTGTTAGGGACCCCGATTCATTCCTACACCACACACGGGTATCCTTACAGGGAAAAGATGGAATGCTGATATGCATGAGTTCAGCAGCAATAGCAGGGCAATGCTGTAAAATGATGCCTAGAATATTCCAAGAATTATTGAACCAGAAGTCCCTCACCTTTGCTTTTAAAGCAGACTGTAACTGAGATGGGAAAGCAAGCAGTGAGTTTAAGGGTTTAGACAACCATATATCATTCCAAAAGTTGATATCAGCACCATCACCTAGCATCCAGGCTGAGCTTTCCACAACTACATTCAGATGATGCTTGATTCCAGTCCAGATTGAGGAGGAGATAGAATACTGGATCACTGTGTTTCTCCTCAGAACTCTTGCTCTCAGAATACGAGCCCACTGCTCAGATGAAGAGATGAATTCCCAACACAACTTGAGCATAGAAGCACTGTTGACAGATCTAAAAGATCTAAGGCCAAGACCTCCCTCAGCTTCAGGCACTAGTGCAGAAAAGGGATTCTACATCGGAGTTTACACATCGGTTTCTATTAACCCGATGTGTAAAAGGAGGCGGTGGCATTTTTGAAATTAAAATCAAAGTATTACACATCGGTTGAAGAATAACCGACGTGTAAAACCTTTCCACATCGGTTATTTCTAACCGATGTTTAAAATTAAAATAAAAAAAACTTAAAGTCAGAAATTTTTAACATTTAACATCGGTTGTATTAGAACCGATGTGTAAAACAGTCATTAACCACATCGGTTTCTAATAACCGATGTATAAAACTATAAAAAAAATTAGAAATTAAAATTTTATTTTTAAACATCGGTTTTGTTATTAACCGATGTGTTAAAGTTTACCACATCGGTTTTGTTATTAACCGATGTGTATTATTACTTCCTCCCTTTTCATTTGGCGCTGAGAATTCATCTGAGCTCTCTCCCTCCCAAGTCTCATTCTTCTTTTCCCTTGCCCTAATACACAAATAGCTGCTATCAGTCTCCAACTCTCCCTTTCCCTTTTGTTGACCTACGTTCTCCACCGCTCTCCACAGCTCTCCGTCGCTCTGCATTGTCTCTCCACAGCTCTCCACAGCTGACCCTCTCAACATCAAACAAAGGTAAGCTCCTGTCATTGTCTCTCTTCCTTTCCAAACTTCCCTTCTCATTCTTCTCTTATTGTTTGTCATTTTCTCTAAAACTCAGCCCTCTCCTCTTCACAAGAACCACCAAGGAAGCCACCACCGTCCTCTCCTCCGGCGCCCTCGTGAGTGAACAAAAACCTCTGCCTTCTCTCTGTTTTGGTAAAAAACCCCTTCTCTTATCTTTTTTTTTCTTTCTTTATTCTTCTCTGTGACCTATTTTTTTGTTGGTTGTTTAGGGTTTTGGTTGTAAGTGCTGAGGAAAAGAAGCATTGAGTTTAAGGTTTTGGTTCTCTGTGACCCATTCCTTTTTTTTTTTTGGGTATGCTTTCACTGTTAGACCGTAATCCCATGCTCCATGCTCCTTTTTTTTCTTCATTTTGCCCGTGAATGTTAAGTTTGACGAACAATGGACTTTTGCATTTGCCTTCTAATTTAGAATTGATGAGCTTAACTGATGCATTTAGCTACATTGGTTGGTCTTGAGTTTTTGGTTGGTCTTGGTTAGCTACATCTTCAGTACATGGAATACATATCATAGCCCAAAACTTCTGTTTGATGCTTTGTAGTGCCTTCTATTAATGCCCATTTTCCTTAGAACTGTTGGACATCTTCTAGTTGCTTCCACACACATCACCTTTATTTTAAATTTATGATTTTATACCTTTTTTTACTAAGAAATATTGCTTTTCTTTTCCTATTTCAATATGTATTTCGTGTTGATGAAAAGCTACAGAGATCTGATTGGATTCTTGGTGCCTGCAAAGTAGACTTTTTGCAACACCCTTTTCTTTTGGCACGGGGTTCCTGGAATTTTGACTATTTTATATTTTGAGTTTAACCATGAGTTCCGAGTTCTTACTATTTTTAGTGTAAACTTTGTAAGCCATAGTTTTGGTGATCCTCTTGAGGAACTTTGTGATTAGACATGAGTTCAAGAATCTCTCCAAACCCTCTAAGAACCTCTTATTCTCTTTTCACTTGTTTTCAAATTTTGCTTCAAAATATATTTTTGTTTGTTTGTTTGTTTTTATTTGTTAGGTTTTCTCTTTGTACATGGAGCAGCTTGTTACAGTTTCTTTAACATTTAGACATATTTTGGTACTTATGTACAGCATGGTATAACTCTACTTTGTTTTACTATTATAATATAATTATAATTTACTATCACGGTGGCACCATTGATAAAGCTATAGAAGGATAAGGGATACTATGAATGTTGTTTCTTGTTGATATATCCTTTGATTCATATGGAGTGTCGATTAATGATATCAGGCCTGGGGTTGGATTTATCGTTTTCATGAGGTTAATCTTTGTCATGTTTTGTGATAGATCAATTTAAGTAAAGGCTATGAGGATTGCCCACAAAAGCAGTCGATTTCTTTTTAAAACTTTAAAGGATGTTTTGTTGGTCTTTCCTCATTACGTTCATCACATAAATGTTTTCTTTCTCATAGCTGATGACAACCTCATGTCCAAGAGGACTGAATGCAACATGACTAATTGCATAATCTTTCTGAAATTGAAACAAGAAACAAGAGAATCAAACGAGTAGTAGTACACTCACACCTTTAGACAGAATAGAATTCCCAATATAAAAAAGCAATGAACTAACCTTAGATCTTGTTTTTACACTTTTCATCTCTCGTGTTTTGGTAAGTGACTTTACAAAGACCTTATAGTGTCTGTCAATTTTATGGTTTTCATTAGAATTCTTAGATGTTCATTTTGCTGCAGGGTGATCTACACTTCATTGCATAGTGCTACTGCCTCTGCTTTGTTCACTTCTCTGCTGTCTTTGCATAATAACAACTAGGCGTGTCTGTCTCTCAGAAGGTACGTTTTGGCTGAAAAGCTTTCATTGGAGTTTTAATGTATTTTCTTGAAAATT
Organism: Sophora flavescens; assembly: GCA_030762895.1. Taxonomy (NCBI): domain Eukaryota; kingdom Viridiplantae; phylum Streptophyta; class Magnoliopsida; order Fabales; family Fabaceae; genus Sophora; species Sophora flavescens. The sequence continues at coordinate 101,341,971 of CM061070.1, forward strand.
TATTTGATTCGATAATATGCCCTCAATAATTAGTAAAGCCTTAGTTTCCCGTTTGAGATGCAATACTAATGAGCGTACGTGTACTTGTACGTGCTTAATGTACCGCTCATTGTGTTGGATCTTGAATTGTCCAAAGTTGGACAGTTTGGGAAAAAACTTTTTGTTAATTCAGTTATAATAGTTATTCATTGATTCTAATGTTATATACTTGATGAAAGTTCGGATTGATACATTTCCTTTTGTTCTCCGGGTGTATACTTTATCGTGGTGGATGTCATCGCGTTCAAGTAGTGTACGTCGGAGACCGCGGGGAAATGCTGCCGAAATTTTGTCGAGTATGAGCATGAGAGTTAAGGACTAACTGTTAACCGAATGTTGAAAAAGTTTCTTCTCGAATGGGATAAGGCCATACCCTGTCATAAGAAGTGGTTGATGAATATGTTGGACTAAGTACGAAGGTATTGGTTTAGTCATGGATCGCGGTTGGATGAATGCTAGACGGACAAGTGATGAGTATGAGAATGGAGTGGAAGATTTTCTACAGTTTTCAAAAACAAATGCTCCTGATAGTGGTAACGGAAGGTTTTATTGTCCTTGTGTTAACTGTTTGAATGAGAGACGACTAGAAGCTGAGGAGATACGTGATCATCTTATTTGTGAGGGGATTTGCAAGAGTTATACAACATGGATATGCCATGGTGAATCGTTAGACAGGCAGAGGGTGTCGGATAGAGAGGAAGTTGATGACGTGGAAATGGACGATGGACTAGAGGACATGATCCGTGATGTTGGGCAAGAGTCTTTTCGGCGCGCACATGTGTATGATACTTTGTGCAGTGATGCGCAAGTGGCTTTGTATCCGGGGTGCACTAATTTCACATGGTTGTCAGCGGTGTTAAGATTGTTCAATGTGAAGGCGAGAAATGGGTGGAGCGATAAAAGCTTTACTGAATTGCTTGAGTTGTTGAAAGAAATGCTTCCAGAAGACAACACATTGCCATCTCGAAACTATGAGGCGAAGAAGATATTGTGTCCGATGGGTATGGAGTATAAGAAAATACACGCTTGCCCCAATGATTGCATATTGTACAGGAAAGAGTTTGAAGAGATGCACGAGTGCCCCAGGTGTGGGGTATCACGCTATAAAGTGAAGGATGGTGATTCTAGTTGTGATGTGGTCACCAAAGGTCCTCCTGTGAAGGTGTTATGGTATATTCCCGTGATTCCGCGGTTCAAGCGATTGTTTGCTAATGTAAATGACGCAAAGAACATTAGATGGCATGCAGATGAGAGGAAGTGTGATGGACAGCTTCGCCATCCGGCCGATTCTTTGCAATGGAATAGAATTGATAGTTTGTTTCCGGATTTCGGCAATGAGCCCAGAAACCTCAGGCTTGGACTTGCTATCGATGGAATGAATCCATATGGAAACTTAAGTAGTATTCATAGTTCATGGCCTGTTCTCCTTGTAATTTACAACCTGTCTCCTTGGTTGTGCATGAAGCGCAAATACATTATGTTAAGTATGATGATTTCGGGTCCTAAACAGCCAGGAAATGATATTGATGTTTATCTGAGTCCCTTGATTGAAGACTTGAGAATGATGTGGGATGAAGGCGTTGATGTGATCGACGGGTATTGCCGTGAGACATTCAGATTGCGTGCCATGTTATTTTGCACCATCAATGACTTTCCAGCATACGGGAACCTGTGTGGGTATAGTGTTAAGGGGCATAAAGCATGTCCAATATGTGAAGAAGGCACATGTTACCATCAACTGCAACATGGAAGGAAGACGGTTTACCTTGGGCATCGGAGATTTCTCCGACGTAATCATCCTTATCGTAGATTGAGGAAAGCTTTCAATGGACTTCCGGAGAATGAAATTGCTCCGGTGGCCTTGACTGGAGAGCAAGTTTATGAAAGGATGAACAACACTAATTTATCTATGGGAAGACCCAGAAGAAGGCTACAGAGAAGAAAATATGGAAGAAGAGGTCGATCTTCTTTGATCTTCCATACTGGTGCAAGCTTGATGTAAGACATTGTATTGATGTGATGCATGTAGAGAAAAATGTGTGTGACAGTTTAATCGGAACGCTTCTCAACATTCAAGGCAAGACAAAGGATGGTGTGAATGCTCGTCTGGATCTAGTTGCGATGGGTATACGAGAGCAGTTAGCTCCACTTAAAGTGGGGGGATAAGAAGACTTATTTGCCCCCAGCATGTCATACTTTATCAAAAAAAGAGAAAAGAAGTTTCTGTGAATGTCTACGGGGAGTCAAAGTGCCACAGGGTTACTCTTCAAATAACAGAAGACTTGTCACAATGAAAGATAACAAATTAGTTGGCTTAAATTCTCATGATTGTCATTTCTTGATGCAACAACTACTCTAGGGTGGCCATTCGTGACATATTGCCTAAAAAAGTTAGACATGCCATTACTAGGTTATGCTTATTCTTCAATGCTATATGTAGCAAGGTCATTGACACTAAAAATTTGGATGAGTTGGAAAATGAGGCAGCCATTGTATTGTGCCAATTGGAGATGTATTTTCCACCTTCATTTTTTGACATCATGGTTCATTTGATTGTTCATCTAGTGAGGGAGATTAGATTGTGCGGTCCCGTTTATTTAAGGTGGATGTACCCAGTTGAGCGATACATGAAGATCCTGAAAGGATATATGAAAAATCCACACCGTCCCGAAGCATCTATTGTTGAAAGGTATGTTGCAGAAGAAGCTATTGAGTTTTGTACAGACTACATGTCAGAAGCGGAACCTGTAGGGCTTCCGAAGTCTCGTCACGAAGGAAGATATGATGGTAAGGGTACACGAGGTATCACTATTAAGAGCATGGATCGGGAGGAAGTGCTTCAAGCACATTTGTATATATTGAATAACACTGATGAGGTTGAACCATACTTATGTGAGCATAAAAGCATCATCAATGAAACTTACCCTAGAATGAATGAAAAATGGTGTTTGAAAAGCATAACAAGACTTTCTTGAACTGGTTTAAAGAAAAAATTGCAAAGGATGGTACTGCTTCTGCTACATTAAAATGGCGAGCACAGGGGCCTAACTTTGATGTCATATGCTGGAGTGGGTACGATATCAATAAGTTTTCCTTCTATACAAAGTCCCAGGATGACAAAAGTACTATGCAAAACAGTGGGGTTATGGTCGTCGCTGAGTCCATGCATTTCTCTAGTTCGAAAGATAAAAACCCTGTTATGGCATCAGTTTCATACTTTGGAATCATTGAAGAGATATGGGAGGTTGATTACACGAAGTTTAGAGTACCTGTTTTTAAATGTCAGTGGGTCGACAGTAACAATGGTGTGCAAACCGATGAGTTAGGATTCAAATTGGTGGACCTTAGTAAGGTAGGTAATAAAGAGGAACCTTTCATCATGGCATCCCAAGCAAAACAAGTGTTTTATATCCGTGATCCTTCTAACAAAAGGTGGTCAGTGGTTCTCCAGGGAAAAAACATGTATAACGGTAGTGAGGGAAATCACGATTCAACTCTTGATATTTCTGATACTCCTTCTTTCTCAACACGAGTGCCTAATTTCAATGAGGAAAATGAAGTGGATGATGTACATGCTACTCGTAATGATCACCAAGAAGGGTTTTGGGAGCACTTTACTAATTGACCACAAAGTAAGTTTAGTTTGATATTACCATCAAGTTTGGCATATTATATGTTTACGTTGATATTTATAAGTTATGTTTATGTACGTTGATCGATATTTATAAGTTATGTTTGATATTTATCCTGACATACTAACAAGTTTTTTTTTTGTTTTATGTTTAAACAGGTATACATGGCTGATCATGAGGATATACCTCCTTCATGCAGCGGGTCAGAGACCCCATCTACCGGTAGAAAGGGTAGACGTGCCACACGGATGAGGCATTTGACTGCCAACCGTGGGTCAAATCAAAGGATAAGAGTAGATTTTGATGATAACCTCAAACCTATTGGGCCAATGGAAGATCAGTTTACCAGTTTTGTGGCGACCCTTGCTAGGAACAGGCCTAGTATACTCATTGATAGGTGGAGAGATGTACCGGCGGATGTGAAGGAGCAGATATGGGAGAGTATTCTGGTATCTATACTTCTACGTCCTGTGTTTGTCTGTATCTACTTTATTTTTATCTTAATAATATCATATAGTAATTCGTTGATTCTTTTGGTCTTAATGTAGTTGACATTTGACATACCGGATACATACGCTATGAAGAAGCATTTGTCAAGTATCTTTGGAGAGCGTTGGAGGGGTTTTAAGGCCGACACGGGCAGATACTATATATTCGGTCCAAAAAGTAAAAAGAACCCACTTGAGGTGTATCCGTTTCTTGACAAGGCGACGTGGGATCGCTGTGTTCAGAGCCGACGTGATCCCAGCTTTCAGGTTAACTTATTTGATTTGTCTCTAAATTTATGTAATTGCATTAATTTCATTTACTTATGTAATTTAATTGTCTTTTATTTATAACAGGAGAAGAGGAAAAAGGGGCAGGAAAACCAAAGCAAGAATGTCTACCCCCATGTCATGTCTCGTGGGGGATATAAAAAGCTTGTTAAGAAAATGGTTGAAGAGGAAAAGAAAGCACGTCAGCAGGCAGCATCTCAGGAGGATCCTAATGCTGAAAATCTTCCAGAGGTTGTTGATCCACCTCCACCCCCACGCTATCGTTCATGGAAGAGGGGCCGACAAAGAAAAACGGGACAATATACATCCGAGGAGGCCCGTCAAGTAGCTGAGAGGATTGTAAGTATTGTTTGTTGTAATTGTCATTTTAAGATTGTTACCGAATTGTAATGTGACCTGATATTTTTATGTGATAGGATGCCTTGGATGATCAGCTAACACAAGGAACCTTTGTTCCTAGAGGACGCAATGATATCTTATCTACTGCCATCGGTAAACCAGACCACCCGGGCCGTGTCATTGGTGTTGGATGGGGAGTCGGCATTCGCCAATACCATGGTTCATCTTCACACCAATGCCACAGGGATTCGGTTGCGAGATAGAGCACAACTAAAACAGGAGATTGCAGGCGAGCTTCGACGGGAGATGGCCGAGCAGTTTGCCCAAGCAGATGGCAATATTTACTTCTTTGTCCCAACGAGATGACAGCGGTGTCCAACCCTCTCTGTCCAACCCTCTGTCCATGTGAGCACTAAGGGCTCATGTGATCCTCCTCATCATCCCGAAAATGATGATGATGGTGATGTTTCTTGCCGCTTCTTTGATGATGATGATGATGATGATGATGACGACCCTGATAGGTGTGAGCTGTATGTTGATGATCATCATCATCATCGCCGCTTAGTGGCATTGGGTAGGGCATATAATAAGTTAGGTAATATCATACACCATCGGTTATTACCGGATGATCATCTGAGGGTGTCTGTTGAGATTATTCGAGATGCTGATGCTCGAGTCCCTGTGCCCACTGAGGAGGTTCAAACAGTGGGTCAGGCCCCCGGTAACTTCATCCTCTGGCCAAGAAGACTGGTCAACTATCTTGTTGCATCTGAGGTATTCGGTTAGTTGTATTTTTCTATATTCATAGTTGAAATATATTTATTATTGTTTAAAGATAATGCTTTATTTGTATTTGTTATAGGATGTTGGAAATGATATTGTGCCTAAAAGGTCGGATCTAGGAAGACTGGAGATGTCTGCTCCTGTCAAGGTATTCATTTGACCATTTAGTTAATAACGAATTAAATAACTTAATTATCCGTGATTACTAATATATATCTATGTTGTTTAGGGGATCGACAAAGGGGCACCTGGCCATGGTGATGTTTTCAAAGTTCTGGCTATACAGGTTGCCACCATGGAGGATGATGCAGCCTTGGTAACGTTGGAACATGATGCCAGCCCTGGTGAACTGTATATACCAAAGAAAGAACTTATGGAGATGGCACCCAATAAAGAAATGGCCAGTTCTGCACACATATCGTTTTGGTGCACGTAAGTACATTTTATTTATAAGTTAAGTACGTAATTAATTTTTAAATACAATGATAATTAACATGTTTTTCCAATATATTAGGTATCTGCATCGTATGTTAGTCGATCAGGGTAACCTCGCCCTTTATGGGTTCATTGACCCCATGTTCATTCAGGGTGATGTTCTCGTAGCATCGGAAGACCCGGTCACTACCATACGTGATATACTTGCCCGAGACGATCATCAATTCTATCTTGCGCCTTATCTCAATAAGTAAGTACCGGTTATTTAAGTATAACTATATATGACTTAGTCACTAACTGTTCCGCAAATACAGTCGGCATTGGCAACTGTTGCTCTTGTACCCAAGAATGAACGTCGTGGTCTTCTTCTGCTCATTGGGAAATAAGCCGGCGAATGAACTGAAGACGATCATCGAAACGTAAGCGTTAAAATACTTTATAATCAGTAATGCAGTTGTTTTAATTATCTGAAATCTATTATATATACTTTAATTAATGTTTTTGTCATGATAGGTCTATTAATGCATCCCACATGTTGCGTGGTGAAAGGCGTACTCGGGCTATCAGATGGATTATTCCCAGCGTAAGATATTTATTAGTTCAAATGCATCAAATGCAGTGGGTACAATAATTGATTTCTATTTTATTTAATTCCTCATATTCTAATTGGGTTTCATTTGTACGTAGTCACGTATACAACGTGGGTCATGGGAATGTGGCTACTATGTGATGCAGTGGATGTTGGAAATTATCTCCTCCGGGATCACTGAAAGATGGAGTGAGGTAAATGTTAATTGACACAATTAGAAGTAATAGTATAGATTCGTTATATGTTTTATGTTAGTTTATTACTTAAAAGATATAATCTTTTGTCCAATTAAACTTGCGAGATATTCAACAATCCAACTCCATTGTCTCATTCTGACATAAACATCATAAAGAGGCGTTGGGCAACTTTCTTTCTTGAAGTGTACCACCCATAGTTTGTATATATGTAGTTAGTTTAAAAACTTATCATATACTAGCTATAGTGATCCTTTGACTGATGATATGTATTAGTGCTCGAGTCCGGTTCAATTCTTCTTCTCTCGTGTTTTGATGTAGCCTTGATAAAGTGTTGTTTTCATTCATTCGAAATTAATTAGGGCCCGATGCCCTCTGTTTTCAGATTCTCGTGCTCACTAGTCATTTGATGAAATGTCGGTATTTTTAACCATATGTGTAAGAGCTGATTGTCCGTGCTAAGAAAATTGAATGAAGTATGTTTTGCTTTTGAATGATTGTGTCAAAACTGGTTTGGTGTTCTGTTGTTGTTTCTTGTTTGATCAGAGTCTATCGCTGGTTTGTTTATTGATCTCGCACATCAAACAGGGGAAATGAATGATTGAAATGTAAATAACAGATTAAAAAAAAATGAGATTTTACACATCGGTTCTCAATAACCGATGTGTATATTTAACTTTCTACATCGGTTTGGCTTAAAACCGATGTGTAAATTTAACTTTACACATCGGTTCTTTATAAAACCGATGTAGAAAGTCAAATTTACACATCGGTTTTATGCAAAACCGATGTAGAAAGTTAAATTTACAACTGCTTATCAATTGCTAAATTAATTTTCCACATCGGTTAATATAAAACCGATGTTTAAAATATACTTTACACATCGGTTTTATAACCGATGTGTAAAGTGGCAATAAACCACATCGGTCGTTTCCACATCAGTTTTAAAACCGATGTGGAAAGCCAAAAATAACCGACGTGGAATCCCTTTTCTGCACTAGTGAGGTTTGCAGACTTTTTTTCCAAGCCACAGTCACAGTTTTTCTGACTTCTATATTGCCAGACCATATGAAGTTTCTTAGCCAGCAATCAATTGATTTCAGGAAGCCAGAGTGCCATGAGTAAACCTGAAAACTATACAACATCATACCAGTAATTACAGACTTAACTAATTGAATTCTGCCCATAATTGACAACAGACTTCCCTTCCATGTGGCCAGCTTGGATCTGATCTTATCTGCAATTGACTGTAAATGGGATTTCCTTGGCTTCCCTTTGAACACAGGCAGCCCAAGATATGTGAAAGGGAACCTGCCAGCAGAAAATCCTAAAACATTGGCAATGGAAGACATTCTGTTTGCAGAAATATTACCTGCATAATACTTGGATTTCTGGGTGTTAATCAATTGACCAGAAGCCTCACCATACTCCTTAAAAGTGGACATTAACAAGGACAAATTCTGGATGGAAGCTCTGCAGAAGATAAGAATGTCATCCGCATATAAGATATAAGAGGGAGGACTAAGACCTCTTGGACCAGCCATTGTTTTGAGCTTACCCTATTGAACCAACTTGCAGATAGCCCTGCTCAATACATCTTCAGCAATGCAAAAGAGCAGAGGTGATAGTGGATCACCCTGCCTAACTCCTCTCTTGCAAGAGAAAAAACCAACTGACTTACCATTGATACCAATAGAAAGTTTAGCTGACTTCAGAATAGTTTCTATCCAATGGCAGAACTTGATATCAAAACCAAAAGAATGAAGGACCTTCAAAAGGAAGGACCAGTCCATGGTGTCAAAAGCCTTCTTGACATCAATATTCAAGGCCAAATTACCACCAAAAGCCCTTTTGTCCATCATATTTACACACTCTGATGCAGTGCAGAGACAATCAATAATATATCTACCTTGAATAAAGACCTTTTGATTATCAGAGACAATCTTTGGTGCAACCTTAGCCAGCCTGTCAGCTAAGACTTTAGTGATGATTTTGAACTGGAAATTAGCCAAGGCAATAGGCCTAAATTCCTCCACTCTATCTGCTCCTTGAGACTTAGGGATTAGAACCAAAAGATTTGAATTCAAGTTTGGCAGCAACCAGCCCTGCTCAAAAAGCTGAATGACTGCTTTACAAACATCATGCTGAACAATCTCCCAGTAATTTTGAAAGAAGAAGCCTCCAAAACCATCCGGCCCTGGAGCCCCATTTGCATTTAGAGAGAATACAGTATTTTTCACTTCTTCAAGGGAAGGCAGATTAGTTAGCATAAGATTATCCTCTCTAGAAACCATCGGGCTAACAATTCTGTCAACTAAGCCATTGTCAATGCACTGATTTTCAGTACTGAAAAGCTTGGTGTAATAATTCAAAACATGATCCTCTATATCCTTTGCATCAAGCAGAACTTGATCCTCATTTCTGAGCATGGAGATTTGTTTTGAGACATTCCTAATCTTGGTGATCCTATGGAAGAACTCAGTATTCCTATCTCCTTGAATATGCCAATCTAATCTGGATTTCTCCTTCCAGAATTCTTCTTGAAAGTGCAAAGCTTGTTGCAGATCAGTTTGGGCCTGCTGTTCCTGCTCAAATAACAAATCTGTCATTCCTGAGGAGTTAATTATTTGCTGAATGCTATCTACTTTGGCCATGGCAGAAGCAACATTGGTGTTCACATTCCCAAAAGAGTCTTTATTCCAGCTTTTTAACCTTTCTTTCAGCATTTTTAGTTTTTGAGACAGTATGTACATAGGGCAACCTATTACCCCAGATTTCCAAACCTCTTCGATTATCTTACTGCAGTCAGGGTGGGATGCCCACATTTTCATGAATTTAAAAGAAGAGCTGAAGGTCATGTCCTCTTTCCTCAAAGATAAGAGCAAAGGATGATGATCTGATTTACTTCTAAGGAGTGTGCAGCAAGTAACACTAGACCAATAACTGAACCATTTGTCATTACAAACCACTCTATCAAGCCTTTTTTCTGTTAAAGCATTACCTCTTCTTCCATTAGACCAAGTGAATTGAGCACCACGGGTCATAATATGAGATAATTGGCAACTGTCAGACCAAAGCTTGAACTCCTCAGAAGCAATCTTCAAAGGCAAGCAACCACCCCTCTGTTCATGAGCACCGAGGACCACATTGTAATCTCCAATGAAGCACCATGGTCCATCATTAGCTTGCTGTAGAGCTAACAGTTCAGCCCACAACTCTCTCCTTTTAAGATAGCTAGTGCTAGCATATATGGCAGAAATGAATACTTCCTGAGAATCCAACTTCAATGAGAAGGAAACCTGCTGGTTAGAGCAAGCAATAACATAAGGGTGCAAAGTTTCATGACAAATACACCAAAGATTAGGCAAGAGAGAATTCCTATCATTGACTGCAAAAACTTTAAGATTCAGTTTCTTCCAAAACCAATCAGGGAATTGATCAATGTTGATCAACGGTTCGGCAATGAAGATAAGTTCAGGCTTATCTGAAACCAGAAACTTCTTCAAAACTAACCTAGTATCAAGGTTGCCAATTCCTCTAACATTCCAGAAAAGGAGCTTCATCATGCAAAATTACTTGGACCAGCCCTATTCCGGGCTTTTGCTTTACCAGCCTTTGCTAGGGCAGTCTGTCTTTTCCTCAGTTTTTTCTTCTGAGATTTCGAAAGGAACACTTCAAAGTTTCCTTGTTTAGACTGATCATCAAGGCATTCCTCTTCCACATCATTGTCTTCCTCCTCAGTACCATTACACCAGAATTTAGACACAATCCTAATATCCTGCTGAGCCTGCTGAGGAAGATCATGCACTAGTGATGGTATAACTGGATTAATACTTTGGGGAATAGAATTGACATTATGTTCTAAGCCACCCATAGATTCAGAAACATGACTAATAGACTGCACTCCATTTCCAGTGTTTTCTGCACCAACCATTGGAGTATGAAATCCAGGATCAGGTAAAACTCTTGCTGCCTGAGGGGATTCTGGATGAATTGATTCATCATAGTCAGAAGTATTTCCGTCCTCCTGAATTCCTTGTATATTTTCTGCATTATTGACAATCTGTTGCACTACTGCATTATTCATTACTGGAACATCTACATTGGTATCAGCCAAAACAATTATAGGAACCTGATTACCACAGTCCACTGGATCCTGACCTGAAACATCCTTTTCACCAATCACAAGATCAGGGAGAACCCTATCTACATCCGGTTTCCTGGCAATTGGCTGTTTAGGAATATAAGCAGATTTTGGTTTTTGGATAAGAGGCTGTTCCTTTCGGGGTGCAGGATTGTTAAGGTTTCTCTTACGTTCCCCAGCAGCATACCCTATCGAGAGGCAGCATGAACAAAAAGAGGGTAGTCTTTCATAGTCGAACGTAACATAGAATGCATGAGTCTCCCTTTCAACCCTGATACCATTCGGGATAGGTCCAGAGAGATCAATATCAACCAAGATTCTGGCAAAGTGGCCAAAGACTTTGTTTTTTGTAGAATCATCTAAAGCAATTGGAGTGCCTATTCCATTTGCAATCTCAAAGAGAATTTTCGGCCTCCAATACTCCATAGGCAGATCATAAATTCTCACCCAGGCTTGAACATGGGTCTGTTTTTGAAGATTCGGATTGAAATCTGGACTCCATTGATATAGCCTTAGCATGCCTGGCTGCAGATTCCAGGACCCAACAGCCCAAACGCTACGCAGATCTTCCAAGGATGCAAAGGTGAATTCATAATATCCTTTTCCTAGAGGAATCATACGCCAATGACCAATCGGGTTCCATAATTTCGATAGCTTATCTTTCAAGTCTTGAAGTTTGATAGGCTGATTACCCTTCTGAAGGATCAAACGTCCATGCAGACTATTTTTACTGCTTTCCAATCCAAGCTTGTATTCCTCCTCCGAGATCTTTATCGAGAAGACATCACCAATCAGTCGTGGCTTAGGTAACTGACTGATGGGAATGTCAAAGGAATTGGAGAGTGCCTGGGCAAAAGATTTCTTCTGTGCAGGAAGAGAAGGAGGCGAAGAAGTAGAAGGCAAAGGCAATGGGGCAAGAGGCTGAAGGAAGGGCCATGGGCAAGGACAACCGGAAGCCATGATCATGCAAACCCTAGAGTTTCATGCAACCTTAAAAGAATATATATATATATATAAATATATAATAGATATATCTATCTATCTATCATATCTTTATATTCTAAATCGAATAATACTTTCTATTCATATTAATAATTCCTATTTCTCTTATTTTATATATATATATATATATATAATATACAATACAATTTATATTATTTATATAATATTTAATGGAATATTTTCAAATTATTCTACAATTTATTTTAATGTGCCTCACAATCCGAAAGAATTCGATTCCGGGGGGGAGGGGGGGGGGGGGGTCATTTCCATTAGATGAGAGAATTAAGAATACCCACTAGAAAGACCAATCCAAACCATAATGATGTACCGGAAAATACAACATTTTTGTTACTTGACCAACCATCAGGAGAAGCAAATACAAAAGGTACACTAATCAATAAAATGGATGAAGTAGCAATTAATTCAAAAACGGTCAATTGGAAAGCAATAGTGATGTTTCTTATCCTCCAATTTACCAACAAAAGAACTATACCATTTGATCCCCCCCTTATGGACAAAAAGTTTGTAATAAAAAACGCATTTATGGAGGGTTTTATCATGAATCCATTGATTTTATATGACTTATCCCCCCCTCGAGGCATGGCTTGAGGGTCGTTTTTTTTTTTTACATCACAAAAGGGCATGCTGGATCATGCATGTATATCTATATATATAGTATACACGGATAGAAAAATAGACCAATCGATTCACACCGGATAACTTTACCATAGAAAGATAATAAGGGTATCTATTGATATGGTCATGTTCTATTCAGTGGAATAAAGATAAAATAGAAATTAGCTTTTGGAGAGATGGCTGAGTGGTTGATATCTCCTGTCTTGAAAACTGGTATAGTTCGAAACAAAGAACTATCGAGGGTTCGAATCCCTCTCTCTCCTTTTGGTCGACGAATGGATTATTTTATTGGTTTTGGTTGTTTTTTTTCGGGATCGGCTATACCACCACTTAGTCGAGCCCGAAAAAAAAAAGATTAGATATTAGATATAAATGAGTTGAAAATAAAATACTTTTTCAATATGACCTGCTAAACTCAACCCTAATATGTATGATGAAATCAAAGTGATTCTTACTTCAAGAATTGGATCTCATGTCTCAATTAAGAGGAGTCATGGAAAGAACAAGTTCAAAATCTCGATCAATTCCTTTTTCAAATCCTGTGGTAGCTGTGCGAGCTCTTCCTGCGTGCCATAAATGACCTACGAATAGGAAGAATCCTAGAACAAAATGAGAAGTAGCTAACCAACTTCTAGGAGAGACATAATTGACTGCATTGATCTCTGTAGCTACGCCACCCACAGAATTTAAAGAACCTAAAGGAGCATGAGTCATATATTCTGCGGAACGACATTCTTTCCAAGGCTGTATGTCTTTTTTCAGTCTACTCAAGTCCAAACCCATTGGGACCCCTTAGAGGTTCTAACCAGGGAGCACGCAGATCCCAAAAACGCATAGTTTCTCCCCCAAAAATTACTTCTCCCATCGAGGAACGCATTAGATATTTACCTAAACCGGTAGGTCCCTGAGCAGATCCTACGTTAGCCCCAAGACGTTGGTCTCTAACTAGAAAAGTAAATGCTTGAGCTTGAGAAGCTTCTGGTCCAGTGGGCCCATAAAACTCACTAGGATAAGCGGTATTATTAAACCAGACAAAGCAACAAGCAATAAAACCAAAAACAGATAGAGCACCTAAAATATAAGACAAGTAAGCTTCTCCAGACCATACAAGTGCACGCCGATCCCACGTAAAAGGTTTGGTTAAGATATGCCAAATTCCACCAAATATACAAATGGAACCCAGCCATACATGCCCTCCAATTATATCTTCCAAGTCATCCACACTAACAATTCACCCTTCTCCTCTAAAAGGTGATTTTAGTAAATAACCAAATATAATACTTGGACTAAGGGTCAAATTGGTAATTTTTCTTACATCTCCCCCCCCCCCCGGGGCCCAGGTATCATATATACCCCCAAAATAAAGAGCCTTGAATACTAGAAGAAAAGCACCTATACCTAACAAGATTAAGTGAATACCCAAAATTGTAGTCATTTTATTTCTATCTTTCCATACATAACCGAAGAAGGGAAAAGATTCTTCAAGAGTCTCAGGTCCCAGAAGTGCATGATAAATACCGCCAAAGCCCTATACTGCAGAGGAAATTAAGTGAAGTACTCTAGACACAAAGTATGGAAAGGTGTCTATAACTTCTCCCCCAGGACCTACCCCCAACCTAAAGTAGCTAGATGTGGAAGAAAAATTAAGCCTTGTTCATACATGGGCTTCTCGGGTACGAAATGAGCCACTTCAAATAGGTTCATTGCTTCGGCCCATAATACTATTAATCCGGTATGGGTTACATGAGCCCCCAGCAGTTTACCAGATAAATTGATAAGTCGGGCATTCCCAGCCCACCAAGCGAAACCGGTAGTTTCTTGGTCACGACCAGTTAAAGCTAAAGTTCCATTAAAGAGCGTTTCCACTTGGTAGAACCTCCTCAGGGAATATAAGGTTTTCATGAGGCTGATCTTGAGCCGCCATCCACGCACGAATACCTTCGTTTAAGAGAATATTTTTGGTGTAGAAAGTCTCAAATTCAAGATCTTCCGTTGCGCGGATTTCTTGAGAAACGAAGTCATAAGCACGTAGGTTCAAGGCCAGACCAACTACTCCAAGAGCACTCATCCATAAACCAGTTACAGGTACAAATAACATAAAGAAATGTAACCAACGTTTATTGGAAAAAGTAACCCCAAAGATTTGGGACCAAAAGCGGTTAGCGGTGACCATTGAATAAGTTTCTTCAGCTTGGGTTGGGTTAAAAGCACGGAATGTATTTGCGCCATCACCATCTTCAAATAAAGTATTTTCCACGGTAGCACCATGAATAGCGCATAGTAGGGCAGCGCCCAATACACCAGCAACTCCCATCATATGAAATGGGTTCAATGTCCAATTATGAAATCCTTGGAAAAAGAGGATGAATCGAAATATAACTGCTACACCAAAACTGGGCGCAAAGAACCAACCAGACTGACCCAGTGGATAAATCAGGAATACAGAAACAAAAACAGCAATTGGACCAGAAAATGCAATTGCATTATAAGGCCGTAATTGAACAGATCGAGTAAGTTCAAATTGACGTAACATGAAACCTATTCATCCGAAAGCACCATGGAGAGCAACAAAAGTCCATAGACCACCTCATTGACACCAACGGGTAAAATCTCCTTGTGCTTCCGGACCCCATAGTGACAACAAAGAGTGTGCTAAACTATTAGCAGGAGTCGAGACTGCAGCGGTTAAGAAGTTGCAGCCCTCCAAATAGGAACTTGCCAATCCATGAGTATACCATGAAGTTACAAAGGTTGTACCCGTAAACCAACCCCCCAAGGCGAAATAGGCGCAAGGAAAGAGTAATAGACCGGACCAACCCACAAAAACGAAACGGTCCCTCCGTAACCAGTCATCCATAATATCAAATAAATCATTTTCATCTTTGGTAAATTTACCAAGAGATATAGTCATAGTGATCCTCCTATTCAACTATTTCAACCATTTCCGAACACGTCATAACATTTTCAAGGATGGGACCTTTGAGGCTTTTCTCATTTATGTGAGATTTTTTTCTTGTAGGCACTTCCCTTCTTTTCTAATTGGTTTCGAATAAAAAAAATCATTTATTATTGATACCTAGGTCAAATCCATAAACTCAATTTGGTTATTCCTTTCTATTTTTAAAAATCCCTGAAGTCATGAATCATCAATTGTCTTACGACCCATACGATAGATAAATTTTTAAAGAACTATTCAAGAAATAAATGAAAAAACTCTTTTCTCGCTGTCACTACCACAGTGGATTCCCAAGACATATTCCTATCCTTTCATCAAATAATCTCTTATTCTTGAATATTGTTTGTGAAATTGATAAAAATAAATAGATTTATATATTCTTTGATTTTATATGTCTAGGAAACTACTACAGGTACAGGATCATATATTTGATTACTTTCTATTTTACATTTTTTTATTTTATTGTCTTCTTTGTTCTATTTTCCTTTCTTTCAGATTACTAAAAAAAAAACTCCCTATAATTTTTTTTTGCAGATCGAGGTAAGAAATAAACTTCCAATATTTTTTTTTTTATCGGTCAGCTTATTGAATATTGGATTGAATTTATTTAAGAATAAGAGACTGTAAGTGAAAAAGTCTCTTCTTTCTCGTATCCATTAATTGTCCGAAAATATCGTATGCATCGATATGAAAAGAAGATATTTGCTATGATATGTGAAGCCATGATTTGATGGATTTATTTTTCTATAAAAATATCTTATCTTATAGAAATAAAAAATAGAAATGTAAATTGATCTTTTTTTATTTTCTTGTTTTCAAAAATAAACAATATTTAAAATAAAAATGACTTGTATGTTGGAACTTGGAATAAGCCCCTCCGTGTGGAGGGGGAATAGCAATTTATTCCTGTAGAACCTCTAGGAACAAGACAAGACGATTTAATCGGAAATATCGACAGATTTTTACGGAGTCCAAACTAAAGAAGTATTAAAAAAAAAGATCCACTGCTCGAATCTCATCTCTATCGAATTTGACTATCAGAATAGTGGATAGAGTTATGATTCAATGGGTTAGGTCCACTTACTTTTGATTTTATAATATTTTCAATTTTTTTATTGGAATAATCGAAAAAATCGAAATATTTGGCATTTAAGGGAGTTATCATTATTTATTATCTTTTTTTTCAATAAAGGCTATGACTTGCAAAGGCATCTCTAAAACAGAAGGCATCCCAACTATGTTGGCACCCCAACTACTAACAATCATCTGCCAGAAGCCAACAATAAATATAATAATAAAAACGCTCCACTTTCTAATCAGAATTACTTTACTATATTCGAACTCATTAGAATGATAACGATAACTTATTCTAATTCATAATTCCATTTGCAAATGATATTTTCCGATTCCTGAGTTTTTTTTATTACAAATATCAACAATATCTCTATTCTTCCTTCAAATAGGAATACTACTCATGGAGTTTTATAAAAAGAAAAGTAAAAAAAGCCCCTTATCGGATTTGAACCGATGACTTATGCCTTACCATGGCGTTACTCTACCACTGAGTTAAAAGGGCCTTGTTTGATTCAATTACTGTCCTGAATAATGACCTAGACAATATGAGTCTAGTACATATATTTGTTACTGCATATACTTCTTATATAGATAAGATTAGAATATATGTACATAGATTTATCCACATAGCGACTCATTAAGGAACAATAAATTGGATTTACCTAGTAATATAGAATATAGTTAATAAAATGGTTTAGTTATATTGGATTGGATAAATATCAAAGTAATGAATGGAATGAATTGAATTATTGCACGATTCGAATTGAAGTCCTCATCATAACGTAATTCATTTGATTAATACATAGACATAGAACCACAAATTAAAATATTTCATCGACTCATTGATAAATGGATTCAATTTGTACTGTCCCTCAACCAAATTCTTATTTATTGAAAAAAAAATTTCAATAACTTGTTGATCCCTATCCTTCTTACCCGATTTCCATATTGATTATCGTTTTTTATTTCCCACCTTAGTGTGAAATGGAAATATACCTACCGAATCTTAACAACATAATGAATCAAACAATTCTATGGAATTTTGAAAGATCCTTCTGATCGAATCATATCATTTATATTGACAATTTCAAAAAATTATTCATACTATCAATATAGTAGAATGGCGGTCAGGCAAGTATGCCCCCATCGTCTAGTGGTTCAGGACATCTCTCTTTCAAGGAGGCGGCGGGGATTTGACTTCCCCTGGGGGTAGGTTACTATGAAAGGAAGTTGATCATGGATTATCAATAAAGACTGAAATTGATTTTTCCTGGGTCGATGCCTGAGCGGTTAATGGGGACGGACTGTAAATTCGTTGGCAATATGTCTACGCTGGTTCAAATCCAGCTCGGCCCCATAATTTGTCGATCCACCATGAAATGATATAACCCATTTGCTATTCTCCGGAAATTCCCAAAGTACCCTGATACGAAAGAATCAAAATATGATACATCCCCAACGCTATTTATATATATTTTTTATTACGTACTTATTCCACAAATACAAATTCGGATCTTGCTAATGATCTAGATTCATATCAGGATATATAAGTATAAAGTCTAAGGAAAGGATTCAAGTAAATAAAAAAAGTCTCTTTTTTATTTTCATTGATTCATATTTTTTATTTTTAAATCGATTCGGAAATAACAAAAATGAATTACGAGTAATCCGTGTCGGTTTCGCTAAAGTGCATATCATATCCATTTAGATCTCAATATATAAAAAAGTCCCGCCTCTGTGTCAGTTACAGTACAACGATTCAAATTTTAAATGAAAAAAGAAAGGGAAATCATAAGAATATGTATGATGTACACTTTTTCCCTGGGATTGTAGTTCAATTGGTCAGAGCACCGCCCTGTCAAGGCGGAAGTTGCGGGTTCGAGCCCCGTCAGTCCCGATAGATACAAATCCAAAAAAACCCCAATTCTCGTGTGTGAAGGGGAATAAAATAACAAACATAATCTCATTCCTTACGGGGATCCCATCCCTTTTTTTAAGAGGTAAGTAAAGGTTCCGGCGAAGAAAGAAAAAAAACTTGTAAAAAAAGAAAAGGAATTACTGATTGCTTCAGAAATAAGAAGAAAGAAGATTTTTGAATTTGGTATGGATAAAAGATCTTCCTATGTTATACTATTCTATTCAATTCTCGATGATGTATTGATGTGATAGGTCAGATATTGTTATTCATGATATTGATCCGATTTGATATCATTGAGATGTCATTTTGAATTTACCGACGAAAGATTTATCATCTTTATGGGATCAAATCCCGAGTTATTTAGTGGAAATTAAAGAGAAATAAAACATAGAGATTATGGAAGTAAATATTCTCGCATTTATTGCTGCTGCATTGTTCATTCTAGTTCCTATTGCCTTTTTACTTATAATTTATGTAAAAACGGTAAGTCAAAGTGACTAATTTTACTTAATTATAACTTCTTAATTCTTACCAATGCAATGGTTGAATAAAAAAAAAGGGGATTTCAATTCTTAGTCTTAAATAGGATGGTCGGACTAGAATAGAATCAGTAGAATTCTATGAAAGAAATCCTTGATAGTATGGTAGAAAGAAATAGATTTGATTTCTTTCTACCATACTTTACTTTCTATTATTTTAATGTATCGAATTTTATTCTTTCTATATATAAAAAAAATAGAGATTTAATATAGATTAATCTAGAATATATATCCTCCTATTCATATATAGAGAGTCTATATGCCATATATATAATGTACATAGCATAGTGTCCCAATTTTTTGTTCTTTGTTTCATCCATTTGATTTGTATTGGTTCCACTGAAATAATCAAAAAACACCTCTTATTCTTTCGCTTCGAGTTTATAATTTTTTTTTTTCAATACCAAACCAATCCCGGTATTATAAAAAAGAAGAAGAAGAAGAAAGTAATCTTTTTAGCATTCCGAAGACGCAATTGATGAAATAGAGTTGTAATTAAATAGTTGACAGATGATCCGGGACGGGGGTTCTATGAAAAACTTTTTCGTATTTCGAAAGGATTGGTGGTAAATAAAAAACCATAACCTATTTTTAACGTTTGAATCATGATATGAGATGAGTTCAATCAAGCATAAATCCAATTTAATTTCGAACCTAAAATACAAATAATAAAATAAAACAAGCGATAAGGTAAACACGTAATATGGGTATTCGTCTAAGGCAACGGCAATATCTTACGAGTAATATCGCCTTAGACAACTACTATGTCTATTTTGTTTCCTATAGACAAGACATTGTGTATCCACTTAATAATTAATAACAGAACTATTTTCTTTATTTTATCTCTTTGAAAAAAAAAAGCAGGGGACAAAAAAAATAGAGTAGGGGGGTCTGCGGTTCTCGATTTTCCATATATAACTTTGCTAAGAGCCAGTTCATCACAATATAAAAATCTTAGGAACAATTCGTAAGGAATAAGATTCAATTTATTTGAATTCCCTTGACTTTCAAAATAAAAACATGGGAATAATTCAAATATTTGTTTGATTTAAAGAGTATTTTCTATTCTATTTCTATATTATCCCTAGAATACATTACACCACTAGAATACAGTAGAATTCTGAAATGCAGATATATTTGAATTCAATAGTTAAAAAAATTTCGGAACCTAAATTATAAAACCAATTGATACAGTTTGATCACTTAACTCAATTAGAAATACTATTAGAGTCCACTTCTTCCCCAAACTACGAGGGAAAGGGAAAATGTAAAAACTACCATTAAAGCAGCCCAAGCAAGACTTATTATATCCATGTCAATTTTGTCTCCTATCTCTATCAATCTGAAGGAATTATTTTATTATTGTTCACTAATTCTTCTTGTATTATTTTTTTTTTGTATTATTGACTAAGAATACTATTAAGAATAGTAGAATATTAGTAGATTCGCTGGTACAGAGTCAAAAAGGGATTTTGGGCTAACACCATTGACGAAATGAAATAATTCAAGAAATCAAATTAGAACATCTAACAAGTTCTTATCTAATTTGTGTGCCAGGAACCAGATTTGAACTGGTGACACGAGGATTTTCAGTCCTCTGCTCTACCAGCTGAGCTATCCTGACCGACCATTCTTGTCTTGGCGTGACGCACCAGCCCCCAATTTTAAGAGATTACTTGAGTATATGTCAACAAGTCTATCTATGTAAACTGAAAAAAAAAGACTTTTTGTTTTCATTTTTATTTTTTAGTTTCCGTAGTAGTAATCATTGTGTATTGTATTATTGTTAATCATTCATATGAGGATTCCTTGCTCAAGCATAAGATGTTCATTTAAACGTTTATCATAAAAAATTGTATGTGTATAATATATATTATATTATTACATATTCCAATACTTCTGATTGTGATAAGAAAAAGAAAAATTACACCCCGATTCATTTGTAAAAGAATAAACTGAATAAGACACGTAACGAATTAAAAAAGAGGATTTAGGATAAATAATTAGATTAGAGAGTTAACCAATATTTTTGGGCATAGAGGGACTTGAACCCTAACGATTTCTAAATTCGACGGATTTTCCTCTTACTATAAATTTACTTGTTGTCAATATTGACATGTAGAATGGGACACTATCTTTATTCTCATCTGATTAATCAGCTCTTCAAAAGATCTATCAGACTGTGATGGAATGAATGATTTGATCAATGAATATTGAATTCTTTCTCTTCAACTTGGAAATGATTTGCTTCACATCTTTTCATTTGTGATTTAAATATTCACAAATAGAGATTTTCGGTCTTCATTAATCAATTGAAATAATATTTCAATACATATCCATATATGTATATTATATAGATATATATATGTTTATCTTTGATCCCCTCCCTAATATAATGCGAAAGGAAATGTCGTCAACTCCATTTGTTAGAACAGCTTCCATTGAGTCTCTGCACCTATCCTTTTTCTTCTCGCTTTATGCTCGCTTTATGAACTTTTCTTTGGTTTCGCGAAAAACAGGATTTGGCTCAGGATTGCCCATTATTAATTACAGGGTTTCTCTAAATTTGAAAGTTATCACTTTGTAAGTTTCCATACCAAGGCTCAATCCAATTAAGTCCGTAGCGTCTACCAATTTCGTCATATCCCCCCTTTTTTTAGATTGGGATCTCATCAGTATACCTTTTTTTTTCATTTTAATTATGAAAATTATGCCAGAACTGTTGAATTGATTCAATATCGATTCCTATATTGAAAGATTTTTCCTCCTATTTGATTTATTGTCCTTTTATCTACTCTATTGGATACTCCTATATTGGTCGAATAAAAAATGATTCTATTATTTCTATATTCGTAATTCAATATACATAGATATATACTGAATATCTATCTATTTTAGATGCCCCCTATCATTTTTCATGCAATTTATAATACTCGAATGGTCGATTCTTTTTTTTTTTGAATTTTATTTATTACTAATTTATTTATATTAATAAAAATAAATTTTTTTAATAAAAAATGTATTCTATTAAAATAAAAAAATAGAAATAAAAGATAGAAAGTATTAAAACAAAAAGGAATAAAAAAAACAAAGTAAATATTTTATTTGAATTAAAAACTGAAAAAGGAAAATCTTACTATACACTATACTAAACTAATTAAGATGAAGATAATGTTTTATTGATAAACATATACATATATTTGATAAATTATTTGAGAAATATATAGGTCGAAATCTTTTCTATTAACTATTAATAGTTATCTTCAAATTGTTATGTTCTTTTTTATGTTATGTCCTGGAATAGCAAAGCTATATTAAATATTGAATATTCTATATCTTTTTCCGTGTTCGTAATAATTCATTATGTTATAAATAGCTTATAATAAACAGTAAATAAATAAGATCCCAGTACAGTAGCATAGCTTATAAAATTCCTATGCACGTGCAATTTCAGTTATGTGAGCCTGCTTAGCTCAGAGGTTAGAGCATCGCATTTGTAATGCGTTGGTCATCGATTCGATTCCGATAGCCGGCTTTTCTTTATTTGTTTTTATTTTTTACATAATTTTTTAGTACTAAAAAAAATTGGAGGAGTTCGATTTCTGTAGAACAAATAAATAAAAGAACCTACCATTCTATTTTCTATATACAATAGAATAAGTTTCGGATATTGATAGAATTCATCTAATTCTTCTTTGTTTGTAGTACAAGGAATACTTTAGTAGATTTCGCTTCATTTATCCTATTTGTCATTTACTTTAGTTTTAATTTCCAGTTATGAAATTTTCAAAAGGAGTCTTTATGTCACGTTATAGAGGACCTCGTTTCAAAAAAATACGCCGTCTGGGAGTTTTACCAGGACTAACTAGTAAAAGGCCTACAGCTCCAGTCGGAAGCGAACTTAGAAACCAATCGCGCTCCAGTAAAAAATATCAATATCGTATTCGTTTAGAAGAAAAACAAAAATTAATTGTGTTTTCATTATGGTCTTACAGAACAACAATTGCTTAAATACGTTCGTATCGCCGGAAAAGCTAAAGGGCCAACTGGTCGAGTTTTACTACAATTACTTGAAATGCGTTTGGATAACATACTTTTTCGATTGGGTATGGCTTCGACTATTCCTCAAGCCCGTCAATTAGTTAACCATAGACATGTTTTAGTTAATGGCCGTATGGTATATATACCAAGTTGTCGCTGCAAACCTCAAGATATCATTACAGTGAAGGATGAACCAAAATCTAGAGCTCTGATTCAAAATTATCTTGATTCGGCCCCCCGTGAGGAATTGCCAAACCATTTTACTTTTCACCCATTCCAATATAAAGGATTAGTTAATCAAATAATAGATAGTAAATGGGTTGGTTTGAAAATAAATGAATTGCTGGTTGTAGAATATTATTCTCGTCAGGCTTAAACCTAACTAAAATAACAAGAATTTTAATCCGAGGATTTTTTCCATTCATGTACCATAGACATAGATATAGGAAGATTTTCATTCCTTGCCCACTTTTTTCTAGTATTTTTCGTATTACAGAAAGAAATTAGGAATCGAGAATCAACCCATATCCAAGAAAGTTGGAATAAAGGTATCCACTGTTATTTGTGATATTTGAAACATTGTGGTCATTAACATTGATGAATTAGGTAAAGGTGCGGAAAGAGAGGGATTCGATCCCCCGGTACAAAATTTCATACAACGGATTAGCAATCCGACGCTTTAGTCCACTCAGCCATCTCTCCCCAACAGAAAAAAGCCCTCTTTATTATCTTATCTCTTTTTTTTTTATTATATTAGATTTATTATTCTATATTCTATTCTTTATTATAGATCTATAATAAAGAATAGAAATATTAATAATCTAATTTATTCCATTTTTTTGTCGTTTCTTTTTATCCAGTCAGAGCCAGCCAAGCTCGTCCAAGCCAGTACTTAATCGGGTTCTTTTTGTTACCATGAATCCTGGATAACAATGGTTTAGTTGAATGTGTTTGATAAAAAAAATACTTGTTATTTAAACATGATCAAACGTAAATAAAAAAAAATTCTTTGATTCCTATGATATAGAACGAAAATGTCATTTTTTATTACTCCTTTTCTGGTAACGTATCTAAAAAAAGAAAAGAATGGAACTGCGGATTCTTTCACAATGCATTTTTATGTTATGGATTATGTAGTTTTATCGTGATGTATATGTCAAATCAAAACAAACATCTTCAACTTCAGAAAAAACAAAATCCAAAAATGAAATTAGCCATGTCTTTTCTTAATTTCATTAGGGGGTCCCCTTGAAAAATATGTCAACATTCTACCTCCATTAATTTATATTTATATATGATATGTAATTTTATATTAATTTTTTTTATTAAGTTTATGATCCTATTTCTTCATTACGACCGATTCCCTTGTTCGACAAAAGGTCCACTTATATATAATAATTGCATTATAGCGGGTATAGTTTAGTGGTAAAAGTACGATTCGTTCTATGGACCCCCTAAATAGTTAAGGGATCCTCCGTTTGATTCATATCCCGATCAAAAACTTTATTTCTTGCTTAAAGGAATTTTATCCTTTATACCTCTCAACGAACAATTCGAGGAATACTATACATTATCATAATTTGTATCCAAAAAGAATCAATTCTAAATTGACAAATTGAATTATAAAATTATGAAACATAAGTTTTTGGGATTGGATCAATCATCCAAAATTTTTGAGTATGAGTAAAGGATCCATGGAGAAAGATATAGAACGTTGATTTCTAATCGTAACTAAATCTTCCATTTTGTTTTGAATAGGAGAGATTGAAGCAAAATAGCTATTAAACGATTACTTTAGTTTACTGGAGACATCGACATTTTTTTATCTCGATGGAAATTTTATTTCTTTTCCTAAAGATTCTCTCAAATAGAAATAGAGAACGATGTAACTAGAAAAAATAAGATTGTTAGAATATTCCTCTTCTATTTCTATAGGGATCATCTAAAAAGCAAGGTGTTTTAAACGTATTCATACAGAAAGAAAGGCTGACATAGATAATATGGGTGCATTTTTTTGTTCATGTCATCCATCTCTTAATTTCTTCCATTTCTTCCGTAAAGGAGCCGAATGAAACAAAAGTTTCACGTTCGGTTTTGAATTAGAGGCGTTAAAAATGAAAAATAAACATCGACTATAACCCCTAGCCTTCCAAGCTAACGATGCGGGTTCGATTCCCGCAAACCGCTTATATCCTATCTCTCTATTTATTCTATTCGAATCTATCCTTTTCTTTTTATTATAGAATAGGATATATAATTCTTTTTTTCTTTAACTTTTAAATAAATTTAGTTAAAAGTTAAAGAAAAAAAGAAAAGCATCCATTGTCTAATGGATAGGACAGAGGTCTTCTAAACCTTTGGTATAAGTTCAAATCCTATTGGACGCAAGCAATTTATTTGCATATATATATATATATATATATATATATATATATATAATTGAATTTCTCTATTTCTAAAAAGATTTAGAATGCTTTGCGAATTGTGAACAAAAGCCGCTTAGACTTTTAGAATAATAACTTATCTTATGTATATCTTATATACACAATTTTTGTCTTGCACTCTTTCTTGTTGAATTTTTTTATAGAATCTTAAAAAATCCCCAATTTCTTATATTTTTTTATATTCGATTTCTTCGAATTTAATAATTATATTATATTTTTATTTATCTATCTATATTATTAATTATATTCAAAATAAAAAGAAAAAATATTCAAAGATAATATAAAATTAGTAAAGTGAATTTATAAAGTTATTAAATTCAATTATTAATCAATTTTTTTCTACTTGTTCCTGGAGTAAAAATAGTTCGATCTGTTCCTGAATAGCTTCCTTCAAAAGGGCTTCTGCTTCACCGGTGAATGTCTTGGTAGAAGATATGATTTCTTGGAATTGGGGTTTATTCATTTTTAAGTAAGCGCGTAACTCAACAAGAAATTTCCTTACCTATCCAATTTCTGATGAATAAAGATAACCATTCATTCCGGTATAAATGGTTATTATCTGTTCTTCCACAGTGAGAGGGGCTGATTGGGATTGTTTAAGTAACTCGTGCAATCATTGACCTCTTGCCAATTGATTTTGAGTAGCTTTATCGAGATCAGAAGCGAATTGTGCAAAAGCTTCTAATTCGGCGAATTGTGCCAATTCCAATTTTAATTTACCAGCTACTTGTTTCATGGCTTTAATTTGAGCCGCCGATCCAACTCTGGAAACAGAAATACCCACATTAATCACGGGTCTGATTCCAGCATTGAATAGATCGGCGGATAAGAATATTTGGCCATCTGTAATGGAAATTACATTAGTAGGAATATAAGCTGAAACATCTCCTGATTGGGTCTCAACTATTGGTAAAGCAGTCATACTTCCTTCGCCTAACTGAGAACTTAATTTAGCGGCTCTTTCCAAAAGACGTGAATGCAAATAAAAAACATCTCCCAGATAAGCTTCGCGCCCTGGCGGTCTTCGTAATAGAAGAGACATTTGGTGATAAGCATGTGCTTGCTTGGAGGGATCGTCATAAATTATTAAAGTGTGGCGTTCACGGTACATAAAAAATTCAGCTAAAGCTGCTCCCTTATAAGGAGCGAGGTATTGTAATGTAGCTGGGGAATCCGCTGTTTCGGCTACTACAATAGTGTATTCCATTGCCTCCCTTTCTTGTAAAGTAGTCACCACTTGAGCCACAGAAGATACTTTTTGACCAATAGCTACATAAACACATATTACATTTTGTCCTTGTTGATTGAGAATCGTATCTGTGGCTACTGCTGTTTTACCCGTTTGCCTATCCCCAATAATTATTTCTCGCTGACCACGCCCTATAGGGATCATCGAATCAATAGCAATAAGTCCTTTTTGAAGAGGCTCATATACGGAACGACGTGAAATAATATCGGGAGTGGGAGATTCAATTAACCGATATTTCGAAGCTGAAATTTCCCCGCGACCGTCAATAGGTTTAGCCAAGGCATTTATAACACGACCCAAATAAGCCTCACTTACTGGTATCTGAGCAATTCTTCCTGTTGCTTTTACCGAACTTCCCTCTTTTATCATCAAACCATCACCCATTAATACAACACCAACATTATTTGATTCCAAATTCAAAGCAATGCCTATAGTACCCTCTTCAAATTCCACTAATTCACCCGTCATTACTTCATCAAGACCATAAATACGAGCAATGCCGTCGCCTACTTGAAGTATGGTACCGGTATTTACAATCTTTAATTCTGTATTATACTGCTCAATACGTTCACGGATAATTTTACTAATTTCATCTGCACGAAATGGTTACTGTAACATCCTTTCTCAAGAGTATCTTAACTTCTATAACTTTATCACGAGTGTTTTGAATCCATATATATATATTACATAAATGTACAATCTATAATTGATTGATTAGTGAAGTAATAAACTTTCTTTATGTCATATACCAATTTTAGAAGCGGGATAATTATTATTAAACTGTTCAATTTAGTTTGTACAGTGATAATTATTTGTGTTTGATAATTATAAAATGATATTTTATAATTTAGTTTCAAATCATATTATTTGTCTAAGAGACATTTTAGTAAGAAAATATAATTATTTTGAGATTAATAAAGGGTGGAATTTATTTTATGAAAGTACCTAACTTTAAGATATCATAACAAAAAGCTGATTTTATTAATTTGCTAGTCACACCCCCTATTTTACTATGCATACCCCTATCCTCTCTTAAATAAATCACAAGACTCTCCCTCACTCTCACTTCCCATTTTCTGAAAACACTCCCTTCTTCTCCTTCATCAGAACCTCCATGTTTTACATCTTCAAACCCTAAACCTAAACCTAAACCAAGCCTCCATTCTCTACCTTTGAAGCTCACAAATTCGGCCAAGAGAGGGAGTTTAGGGCAGGACAACACAATCGTCATCATCTATACTTGCATAAACAACACATTCCTTTACCCCTCTTCCTTCATAATTTCGGCCTCCTCTACCACCTCCTCTCGTCTCTTCTTCTTCTGTTTTCTTCCAAAATCAACATGAAACAAGCATCAATTTTTCCTTGTGAAGTGAATTTGAAGAAGCCACATTTGAGAGAAAGGAGGAGCAAAGTCAGATCAGGGAGGGAATTCTAAGGGAATAAACCTCCACCACACTATCTCCATTCTTTGCTTAGGTGAGTTTCCTTAGTTAGTGCTTGGTAACCATAAATCCAAGCTTAGGAATTTTGAATTGCTTGCTTTTATTGTTTGATTTGGTATCTGCATGTTGATTATATGAAGTAAATTGAGTACATGTTGATGATATAAATTATTTCAATTGCATGCATGTAATCTGTTTGTGAAAAGTTCCAAATGAAGTTACTGGTTAGAAACCCGTATAAACATATGTGCAGTATTTTGCTTATAATTATTTCTATAGGGCTTTGTTTGGTAAGATTCTTGTTTTTTTAGAAAATAGACTCGAAATGCTACAATTTAGGCACTTATTTTACTGTTTTACACTGAGTATTGATGAAGAAAAGCCTGTTATAATTTGGAGTATTGTAACTGCCCTGTTTTTCTGGGTGCAGAAACTTGCGTATTAAAACTGTAAGTTTTAGTAAACTGTATTCCAAAAATAAAATCTTATTTATAAATTAGACTTATTTAGATTTACAGGGAGTGGTCTTTTGTCCAAATCCGACTTCGTTTGGTATTTTAATAAAATCATCTAAGTTGACTAAAAACCGTACGAATTCTGCATATGTTGCTAATGAATGTTGATTGTTGGGTTTTGGGACCTTAGGGTGTAACTTACATGTTGTTTGTAATACTGTGATTTCAATTGGGAATTACCTATCAATAGTAGTACTGTATTCTAATTGAGAGATTATAGAATGTTCATGTGAATAGTTTATGTGTTTTGTTTTATGTCATTAGTTGTTAAGCGATAGATTGATTTATGAGTTAAGTTATTCAATCTTATGATGAAATGATTGTGAAACACCATTTGGCATCCAAAGGTTGTAACCATGCTAATTCTGTTTATGATTTTCGAATTAGAATGGTTATCAATGACATTTCAGATGTCAAGCATTGAAGTCCTTTCAGATTGAAAGGCAAGTACAGAAGTCCTTCCGGTTAGGAAAGGCATGCAAGTAAGTGCAAAGCAAGTGGGACACTGCTTGTGATCATAGACGTATGATCTGCCTTATCTCCAAGAGCTATTTCCTCTTAAGTACCTCGGTACCAGGGAGCAGCGAAGTGTTAGTTCCTCTTAAGTACTTCGTTGCGCGGGGAGCAACAAAGTGTTAGTTCCTCATAAGTAACTCGGTGCGTGGGGAACAACAATGTTTTTCTCTAACAAATTAAAATGGGATGTCCAAATGAGTGGTTCGCATATATTATGAATGTCATGATAATGCCAGGATTGAACCCAAAGCTAGTCCCTCTTAAGTACCATGGTGCGTGGGGGGCAGCAATGATGTTTATACTTGATGATATGTATAAGTTTACTAATATATGTATATGTGTGGGACTGAGTCCACTGTTTGCAGGGAATTCACTGAGATTTCATATCTCACCCCCTCACCCTTTTGTTTCAGGTTTGTTCCTCCTATGTTGGAGAACTGTGAAGTATCCCCGGAAATACTTGGCAGTTGTTCCAATGTAAGCTGTTATGTTATTGGAGACGTTGCCGGATTGGAGTCAAGTGTCATATTGTCATTATTTAGTCTCTAAGTATGACTCTTTTTTTTAAATGAATGAGATGTTTAGAGAAAAGCTAATTTCTGTGTATCTTATGTTTTATATCTAGTATTATCTCAATGTACTTTGGGCTATTACATTATGGTATCAGAGCAGTTTGATCCCATCGGACTGTGAGTATGAGTCTAGAAAGATCCGGCTTAGGGGTTTGTATGTCAGGTTCTGTGGGCCGATATTGTTCCAATTTCTTCATGTGAATTAATGAGGTAGGCCACCTCAGGTATTCACGTGAAGAATGACGAAGAGTATTATCTCACAAGGACAAGTCTTTTGTACAAGTCATCTTTTGAAAATGTTTTAATTGTACATCCTTCAAACCCGTAATGCACCCTTGTTAGTGTTTTATCCATAACTTCCTCCATAGGGCTTGTTTCTAAGTGATCTTTATACCATCAGAAAATAGACTTGATTTCCTTCAAAATAGGCTTTGGAACGATTCAATTTCATTAAGTATTGAATGATAAAAATGATATTTAATTTGCTGCTTGTACTGAGAATTATGAACTGGAACTGTCTTAGTATTTAAATTGTATTAAATTGTACAAATATTGGTTTGATTTGATTCATATGCTAATAGAAATTAGACACAATTTTTAACGACCTAGGCTTTGGAATTTTTGAAATTGAGTTGGTATTGGTGTAAGAATCTCCATTTCAACTTACTGAAAATTTTGCTGCCAGTTTTCAAATTTGATAACACTTGAATTTTTGCATGATCTTTCTTGGTTTTGGACACTTGAGACTGGTTTATAATGTATTGTCCACATGCTTAGTTTTGATTAGTGTTATATGAACTCGTAACTGTTTGAGATTTGACGTTTAGACAGTGGAATAAATGGTGGGAATGGTAACTTTAGTCATTATCCTCCAAATTGTGATAAATTAAGTTTTATTGAATTGATGGCTTAGGTTTTTGATGTAATTTCACTCTTGATGTCCTAACTGTGTTTGGATTATTTCTCTTAATCATGACAAAGTAAAGTATAGCAGGGCAATAAAGGTCTAAAATGGTCTACATAATGGTGAGACAATTGTTTCAGAACCAAATTAGCCATTAAAGCCACATAAGTAATTGTGGGTGAGATATGTTTTTGTAAGTTCTTCAATTCACTAGTGGAAAATATACATTAGACGGTAAAGGTTTACGTCAGTTAACCAAAAACTCGACGTTAAAAAGGGGGCGGTGGAAGTTTTGTAAATATCAGACTTCATTAATTCAATTTTAACGTCAGTTGTTTTAAGGACTGACGTTAAAAGTGAAGTGACTCACTTTTAACGTCAGGTCAATAAACAACTGACGTTAATAGTGAACGTTTTAACGTCAGTTCTTTATCGAACTGATGTTAAAAGTGAGTCACTTCACTTTTAACGTTAGTCCTTACATCAACAGACGTTAAAGGTTATTTTAATAATTTTTTTATCTAGTATACGTACCCTTCCACATTGCCTTCCTCAAAGTTTCAGTTTCACAATTGCTTTGATGTTTTGTGTTTCTGTTTTGAAAACTAAAATATATGTGCAAAGTATAAGTTGAATCAATAACCCAAACCGGATCTCATTCATGAAGTGTAATACAGACTGATACAGAAGATTGAAAGGGTTTAAAATCCTATAAAAAGTTAAATTGAAAGGGTTTAAAATCCTAAACATTAACGCTACATCCCATCAGAGAGTTTTATGAAATATGCCAAAGGGAAAACTATACTCCGAAGACCTCAGAAAACTAGGGGGCATGAGAGAGCTCAAGAGAGGTAAAAACAGGTGCACTATATCTGTTTCAAGCAAAGGCAGTGGTTCTAGAGACTTCCATGACGGTCACTTGCTGCCAAAGCTGAGGTTTTGGAACTGTGACGCCCGAGCACCTGATTTGCCCTCCAGCGGCTGATTCTCCGGAAGGATGATAAGGTGAGCAACTCACATAATGTGGTTTACACAAACTTATCACCCATGTAATGTGATTTACACAAACTCAGAAGTTGTTTGACCATTAAGACAAAGATCTTTGAGTCTAGGAATAGGAAGAAAGAGTGATGAAGTTAATCTCCATGGCAGAGCCATATTGTGAAGCCGAAAATTAAAAGGATGGAAGGAAGCTATTTATAGGAGCAGGGGATGAAGTTACTAAGCTATTCTGATTTTCTTGAAAACTTATCTATAAACTTAATGCTCATTAAGAGGATTAAGTTACAAGGTGCATGGGTAAGTAGCACAGTAGTCAAAGGAATGAATGTTTTTGCAGATATCTATACACTTTTAACGTCAGTTGTTTAAAAAAACTGACGTTAAAAGTGTTTTTAAAATAAAAAATATTTATTGTTAACGTCAGTTTTTTATACAACTGACGTTAAAAGTGTGATTTTTTACTTCAGTTAAATAAATACCTGACGTAAATAATCCTATATATTATAAATGTAAATAATCCTTCAGTTACTAAGCTATTCTGATTTTCTTCAAAACTTATCTATAAACTTAATGCTCATTAAGAGGATTAAGTTATAAGGTGCATGGGTAAGTAGCGCAATAGTCAAAGGAATGAATGTTTTTGCAGATATCTATACACTTTTAACGTTAGTTGTTTAAAAAAACTGACGTTAAAAGTATTTTTAAAATAAAAAATATTTATTGTTAACGTCAGTTTTTTATACAACTAACGTTAAAAGTGTGATTTTTACTTCAGTTAAATAAATAGCTGACGTAAATAATCCTATATATTAAAAACGTACAGAATGAATATTGGAAATAATGTAATTAATATACGGGAACTTGGCAGTCATAAATTAACATAAATAAATTCTTGTGCAAATTAAAATAAATAAACACTTAACATAAAACAAGTTATATGTATAATCAAATCGTATGTCATTGAAGCGATTCATAAGTTAAAATTACATGATTAAAAGATAAAAAATTTCTGCAACATAGCCCTAAAATATAAAAAAAGTTTCTGCATCAACATCATTTTCTTCTCAGTCCTGTCATCAAAACTCCAATGGATGCATCACCTCCCTTACTTGAATTCCATGATACAAAGTAAATCCTCAGTCACTAGCAGCGAAAGCAAAGTGAAATGGATCTTTGCATCTTTCTTCTTCACTGGAATTCCTTGATGCATCGTCTTGAATCCACGGTCACTTGCTTCCAAAGCAAAGTGAAAGGGATGACGGGGATGAAATAAAGTGAGAGAATCACATTACGTGATTCACCCAACCTTACCATCCATGTAATGTGATTTACACAACCTCAGAAATTGTTTGACCATTAAGACAAAGATCTTTGAGTCTAGGCATAGGAAGAAAGAGTGATGAAGTTAATCTCCATGGCAGAGCCATATTGTGAAGCACAAAAAATTAAAAGGATGGAAGGAAGCTATTTATAGGATTAGGTATAAACTTAATGCTCATTAAGAGGATTAGGTACAAGGTGAATGGGTAAGTAGCACAGTAGTCAAAGGAATGAATGTTTTTGCAGAAACTAATAAACTTTTAACGTCCGTTGTGTAATACAACTGACGTAAGAAGTGTGAGTGTTTTTAACGTCAGTTTCTTAATACAACTGACGTTAAATATATGACCTTTAACGTCAGTTTTTACTAACAACTGACGTAAGAAGTGTGAGTGTTTTTAACGTCAGTTTCTTAAGACAACTGACGTTAAATATATGGCCTTTAACGTCAGGTTTTACTAACAACTGACGTAAAATGTTGTTTTATTTTAATTATAACGTTTACACCCGCGTGCCTTCTGCACTTCTCTGTACGTCTCTTTTCATCACGCTCAACCCTCACTTTCAACCCTCACTCCCGCTCTCACTCTGCCCTAATCGCGATCTCATCTCCACCACAACCACCGCGAGGGCTTCTTCACCACCACCGTGGGGTACACTCTTAACCCCTAACTCTGTCTTTCCCGCTCATTCTTTGCAATAACTTGACATCTCTCTTTCCCCTTCCCGCGCACTAACTCTCCTTGTCCCTCTGCTCTCAGTAACCACATCGAACGTTGGCCACCACTCGAGCTTCCCCCCCACCACCACGCGAGCGCCTATTTCTGGTGAGTCTTTAGGGCACATTTTTTATTTTTGGTTTTGAGTGCACGCATGTTGCTATGCTGGTTGAAACTGTAGTCTCAGTAGTTGAAACCTGAAACTGTGAGTTTGAGTTGTTTGGAATGTCTCTATTTTTGGTTTTGAGTGTATATTGGAACTGTAGTCTCAGTAGTTGTAACTTTAAACCATGAGTTTGAGTTGTTTGGAATGTCTCTATTTTTGGTTTTGAGTGCATATGTGTTGTTCTGCTAGTTGATCTGTCACGGCCGTTACGACCGTGGTGGACATCACGACCAGGCCGTGACCGGTGCTTGGCAATCTTCAAAAACTATAGTTTTCAATCTCCCGTATTGTCCTTATATTGGATATATAGATGTTTTGTATATCTACAGGACCTATCTAGTTATTTTTATTTATACTTCTGTATTTATTTTTGAGTTATAACCTATGTTAATACATATATATTGTTTCTGAACAGGCATACATATGGATCAGTCGGATAGCCCACATGCACGGGAGGACACTATGGGGGTTTCGCAGGACCCGATCACGCCTACGCCTGATTCTAGTGTAAGTTTACATGGTATATACTATCTTTAGTCCTTCTTTTTAATGTAAGTTTATAATGTTACAACCCTCTATTTTATCATTTTTTTTTGTCCATACAAACATCACAGGCTCATAGGAAACGGGGTAGAGGAGTCACCTCGTTGAAGAAACTAGAGAAGGACAGGCAAAGTGGACAGAAGCTTGAGGTGTCCTTCGATGCTAATCTAAATGCCCAGAATAAGTGGGTGTTTCTACAAGCGAAGAAGCACGTAAGCATCAACTACAACCACTGGAATGACGTTCCACAGAACGATAAGGATCAGATTTGGGAGGCTATCATGGTATTTTACCTTTACATTCGTTTGATTTACATTATTAGATAATTATCCGAGTTATAATCCATCCAGTTGTTATGTATTTAATGTGTAGGTAGCTTGGACTATGCCAAATGACGAGGATCATCGTCATAAATGTATGAAAATGGCATCAAAGCGTTGGAATGGGTTCAAGCATGATCTTACCAGGTACTATGTATCTGGGAAGAAGCGTCTTGATAAAATGTTCTCGGATTATCCCTGGATTGATCAAGATACTTGGGATATGTTTGCCAGGAGTCGACAGGATGGAGAATTTCAGGTTGGTTTGATTAAGTTAATTTTGTATGCTTATTATAGATCATTTAACTGTATTTAATTATGTGTTTTTGTTTGAATAGGCTAAGGCAAATAAGGGTTGGCAGAATTAGGCGAAGAACATCCATCGCCACACCATGCTCAGGGTGGGTACCTGACTCGGATCGAGCAGATGATGGCGGATAGGCTGAGGGCGAAGCAGGAAGAGCACTCTGCTAGGATTGAAAGAGGAGAGGTGCTTGAGGGCACACCGTCAAGTCCTCCGTCGGACATCGACCGCGAGGATGTCTGGTTAGCCGGCCGCATGACAAAGACGGGATCTTTTAAAGTTGATGCCACTCGCGAAGTGGCAGATAAGATTGTAAGTAAATAATTAACTTGATTTCAATTGATATTTGTATAGATATTTGCAACACTTTTCACTTGCACATTTTTTTTGTTTTTTTTCATTGTAGATGGATCTTAAAGCACAATCCTCCCAGGGCGCATTCGTCCCTTCTGGACGGCAGGACGTCTTGATGACTGCCCTAGGCAAGAAAGACCATCCTGGTCGGGTTCTCGGTGTTCCTGGGAACGTGACCATCAATGAATATTATGGCAAGTCTGCTTCACGAAAGCGGGTGGTCAATGAAGCATCAATTTTGGCTGACATTACTCAGCACCTCATGTCTAACCCAGCTATTACAACACATCTGATGCAAGGCTTAATATCCAACCCAGAATTCAAGCAGGCGCTTGCCAGAGAGCTTTCCTCCGTCGGTACATCCCAGGACACCGCAGGGCATGCCAACCCTTCACATGTGAGCACAAAAGAGAGTTTTAGTAGGGCACATGTGGAGGACGATGAGTTGGCAGCAAGGGAGCGGGAGTTGGAAGTCCAGCGCCATGAGCATGAGTTGGAAATGAAAAGGCGTGAGCTTGATTTGGACTCCGAACGACGTGAGCTCGAAATGTTAACAAAGGTATTTATTCATTATTAATGTCCAAATTAGTCAAATAATTACTTGTGTTTTTTTTAATTATCAACAACTTATCTAATTTATTTTTCCTAAACTGAAGGCCAAGTCGATGTCGGTGTCGCTGTCACCTATCACTCGTTTGTTCTCACTTGGTGAGGATTATGCGTTTGAGATTTTTGAATGTCCATTGGAGCACGATGGATGGGTGGCACGCCCAGATCAACGGACGATATTTACCTTCTGTGGTGACGATCTCGGGAACGCCTGCAGAAATAACGTCTGGTTGAACGGCAATGTTTTCAGTCTCTGGTGCACGTAAGTTAATTTTAATTTTATAACTTATTTATTTTTGGTATTTTTCCATTTAATAATTTATTTTAATTTCAATATATATATTATGTAATTAACATCCACACCTTTTCATATCTTAGGTATCTCCATCATCTTCAGCTTGATAAGGGCGTTGCATCAGTTTACGGCTTCTTAGATCCGTCAGTCCTTCTGCCCCAATTCTTTGTTGGCGATGCATTGAGTAAATACATAGGGAACTTGTTGGGAGAAAATCGGAAAGAATTCTATCTGGCTCCCTACTGTATGAATGACCATTGGCAGTTGTTGGTACTTCACCCGTCTAGGCATACTGTCATATTCTTCTGCTCTCTCCACCATGATCCGCCACCGAAGGTGGTGGAAGCTGTAAATAAGTAAGTAACTAATCTTAAATTTAATTTAAGTTTTAATATCAGTTGTTTTTAGTTTATTACACACATGATATATGAATTTGTTAATTGATCGACATGATTATTTGTTTATGATAGCACGCTGAAGGCGAGTAGCATAAGTTGCGCCAACGGGAGAAGTAGGACTTCTAAGGCTAAAGAAAATCCTATATGGAACATCCTCAAGGTTTTCTAGTTTATTTATCAAATAATTAATATTATAATTACTAATTTATATGTATATTCAACTGACGTTGAAATTAATTTTGTTGGTAGTCTCGATTTCAAATTGACGGGTGGTCGTGCGGCTATTATGTGATGCTTCATATGCTGAACATAGTCTCCGCATCTATTACGGATGGATGGATTAAGGTAATATTTAAACAACTTGTTAAATTATATATTATAGTTTTGAAGATGACTTGCATTGATGTTATTGTTATTATTTGAACGTGTGTAGGCATTTAGCGACCAATCACCTATTCAAGAAGATGAGTTAAGAGACTTGAGGATGCACTTCGCTGAATTCTTC
This sequence comes from Sophora flavescens, assembly GCA_030762895.1. Classification (NCBI taxonomy): domain Eukaryota; kingdom Viridiplantae; phylum Streptophyta; class Magnoliopsida; order Fabales; family Fabaceae; genus Sophora; species Sophora flavescens. Next base: position 101,379,248 of record CM061070.1, read on the forward strand.
TTCAAGTATGCGGCTGAAAAAGGAATTGATAAGATACCTCCGCAATACTTAGATAAATAGTTTTTTGGTTAGACTTTAGAAACTAATTAATAACATGTATATATATATATATATATATATATATATATATATATATATATATATATATATATATATATATATATCCTTAGATTGGTAGTTTTGTTTTTTAGACATTGGAACTAAAATTTATTTATATATATACATGGGTTTTGGTTTTAAGTCCCCCAATTGTTCCATTTTTCCTTTACAATTCTGTAATGTGTTGATATTCTGTTTTACTAGGATATTTACTGAATGCAGGGATAGCTGAGGGGAGTGATATTTTAAAACTGAATTAAAAAAAATCTATTAACGTCAGTTGTATCAAACAACTGACGTTAATAGTATTTTATAAAATATACAGTACACTATTAACGTCAGTTGTTTATTACAACTGACGTTAAAATTAAACCTTTAACGTTAGTTCTTTATAACAACTGATGTTAGTTTTAACAAAATTAACGTCAGTTGTCTTAAAGAACTGACATTAATATTTTTATGTTTAACGTCAGTTTTTTAAAAAACTGACGTTAATTTTTACAAAATTAACGTCGGTTTTGTTAAAGAGCTGACGTTAATAGTTTTATATTTAATGTCAGTTCTCAACTGACGTTAAAATATTAATTATTAACGTCAGCTGTATTTACGTCAGTCAGTATTCTGACGTAAAAAATCAATTTTAACAGACGTAAAAAGCACTTATTGCACTAGTGATTCCTTGAAGGTTAGGATATGGTACTAGCAATTAAGGGATGCCTAGATGTGATAGAGATGATAACTCAGATTACTTGAGTATGGAAATAAATGCAAGTTAAGTTATCTCTTATTATATGCTGTTGTTTTGAGAATAGACAGGGAACTGGTTGCCTTGTTCGATGCATTCTTTTGATTGTAAACATGAAGGTCAACTGAACATGATATGTAAATGTGAAATAAGCATGCACTATCTTTTCAGTATAAAGATAAGTAATTGTTGCTATATGAGAAATTTAACCGAATGGATTAGCCTTGTATGTCTTAGACTTGAATTGTGTTTTGTTTAAGATGGTAGTAAAAATGGATAGACATGCAAATTATTTTCTGTTTCTCTCATTGAATCTAATAAAATTGATTGTTGTTATAAAGTTTCATCCTTTGTGCGGTTCTGACTTGCTAGGGGGGATGCGGTAAAACCATGTACACTAAAAGTAAACAAAGTCTATAATTTAGCTTTTGTGTTTCTTTACAAAATCTAACATATGGTGCATGTGATATACCTATTATGGCCTTGTACCCTAGGATTTTTCATATTATATATGAGCTACGACTGAGATCAAATATCTATCCATGTTTGTATTTTCTCAATGCTTTCCTTCTTTTTTTTTTTTACATTAAGTCAAACTGACTTCTATGCTTGAGAATCTTTTAATATTCCTTAGTGATGTCTTGGGGTGTGAAAATTGATGTAAGATTGGGAAGGTTTAATTTGTTTGGTTGTACATGTAAATCATTTAAGATGCATTATTGTATGTTCTTGGTTTCAAGTCAGAGAATCATCAATGGCCCAAATTTATCGTGTTCTTTAATAAGTTCAGGGAAATGGTTTAGTATATAGTTAAAGTAGAATCAAATTTCAGATAAACCTTGTTGAGGAGGATATTACATGCCATAGTTTGTGAATGGTAACGAGCTTGTTAATTACTTGATTTATATTGTTAATGGAAAAGAATGAATGCATGCAAATACAAGACTTGTACCTGATTGATTCTTTTAATATTATTTAAGAGGACCGCATAATGCTTGTTTGTTCTTGAACTAGTTGATGAGTTCATAAGACTTTTATTTTCAGAACGTGAACCTCATAAGATGTTTAGGACGTCTAATCAAATCAGATTAGCAGTTGTGTAGTATGTTGTAATGTGGTGTCGGTTGACTCACTATTTATTATAACATTCCTTTGAACTTTTTTGTTACCTGTTTTGGAAAGTGAAATTGATCTAGGCTTCAAGATTTGTAAATGGATCCTTGCATGTTTTAACTGCATAGTGGTTATGTTATTGATTGCATGTTCACTAGTAGTATCTTTTGTGGTACCCTAGAAGCATTGCACAATTCCTTTTGTTTTAAACTTGACATACTGTGTTAGCATTGATGAGACTAGCAACCATAGTCCAGCATGTTATTGACTGTCTTTGGTTTAGTTGAAAGTAAAAAAACTAAAAAAAAAATAATGATAATAAAAAATAAAAAGTAGAAATAAAAATAAATAATTAAATAAATAAAAATATGATGTTTAATGCAAATTGAATCATAGTATATGTGATCAAGTTTGAGACAAGGGCACATAGGTTTGGGTTAGTAGAGTTGAAGCCCATATCGGTAGTTACATTTTATAGTTCTAGTTTCGTATTCAAAGAGCGAGGACTTCAAGACTTTAGAAATCAGAGTCCGCAGCAGAAGCTAAATGAGTTTAAGAATCAGCTTAACTTTCAAATCTATGCTGGTTCAAGTGGTTGACCACAGTCTGAACCCAGAAGTTTAGTACCTACCAGACGAAGGATCTTGTAGAAACCATCCTAGGAACCGAAATGCAATCTGAAGTAGTTTTGTGTTTTCAATTATCACTTGCATGCTTTTAAATGTCATGAGGTGGGAAGGTTGCTAAGGCAACGACTGTTATTGTTTGATCAATCATTGCTAATGCATTTCTCTCAGGTAGGTTTTACTAAATTTTGAGGACAAAATTTCTTGTAGGGTGTTAGAAATGTAACATCCTTTCTCAAGAGTATCTTAACTTCTATAACTTTATCACGGGTGTTTGGAATCCTTATATATATTACATAAATGTACAATCTATAATTGATTGATTATTGAAGTAATAAACTTTCTTTATGTCATATACCAATTTTAGAAGCGGGATAATTATGATTAAACTGTTCAATTTAGTTTGTATGGTGATAATTATTTGTGTTTGATAATTATAAAATGATATTTGATAATTTAGTTTCAAATCATATTATTTGTCTAAGAGACATTTTAGTAAGAAAATATAATTATTTTGAGATTAATAAAGGGTAGAATTTATTTTATGAAAGTACCTAACTCTAAGATATCACAAATGTTTTATTTATTTCAAAAAGCTGATTTTATTAATTTGCTAGTCACACCCCCTATTTTACTATGTATACCCCTCTCGTCTCTTAAATAAATCACAAAGACTCTCCCTCACTCTCACTTCGCATTTTCTAAAAACACTCCCTTCTTCTCCTTCATCAGAACCTCCATGTTTTACCTCTTCAAACCCTAAACCTAAACCTAAACCAAGCCTCCATTCTCTACCTTTGAAGCTCACAAATTCGTCCAAGAGAGGGAGTTTAGGGCAGGACAACACAATCATCATCATCTATACTTGCAGAAACAACACATTCCTTTCCCCCTCTTCCTTCATAATTTCGGCCTCCTCTACCACCTCCTCTCTTCTTCTTCTTCTTCTGTTTTCTTCCAAAATCAACATGAAACAAACATCAATTTTTCCTTGTGAAGTGAATTTGAAGCAGCCACATTTGAGAGCAAGGAGGAGCAAAGTCATATCAGGGAGGGAATTCTAAGGAAATAAACCTCCACCACACTATCTCCATTCTTTGCTTAGGTGAGTTTCCTTAGTTAGTGCTTGGTAACCATAAATCCAAGCTTAGGAATTTTGATATGCTTGCTTTTATTGTTTGATTTGGTATCTGCATGTTGATTATATGAAGTAAATTGAGTACATGTTGATGATATAAATTATTTCAATTGCATGCATGTAATCTGTTTGTGAAAAGTTCCAAATGAAGTTACTGGTCAAAAACCCGTATAAACATATATGCAGTATTTTGCTTATAATTATTTATATAGGGAATTGTTTGGTATGATTATTGTCTTTTTAGAAAATAGACTCGAAATTCTACAATTTAGGCACTTATTTTACTGTTTTACACTGAGTATTGATGAAGAAAAACCTGTTATAATTTGGAGTATTGTAACTGCTCTGTTTTTCTGGGTGCAGAAACTTGCGTATTAAAACTTTAAGTTTTAGTAAACTGTATTCAAAAACTAAAATCTTAATTATAAATTAGAATTATTTAGCTTTCTAGGGAGTGGTCTTTTGTCCAAATACGACTTCGTTTGGTATTTTAATAAAATCATCTAAGTTGACTAAAAACCGTACGAATTCTGCATATGTTGCTAATGAATGTTGATTGTTGGGTTATGGGACCTTAGGGTGTAACTTACATGTTGTTTGTAATACTGTGATTTCAATTGGGAATTACCTGTCAATAGTAGTACTGTATTCTAATTGAGAGTTTATAGAATGTTCATGTGAATAGTTTATGTGTTTTGTTTTATGTCATTAGTTGTTAAGCGATAGATTGATTTATGAGTTAAGTTATTCAATCTTACATAACCTCAAATGGCAATGGAAACCAAATACAGTAGATCAATCCAAGGAGACTAGTTCTCCATTAACAACTATGACAAAAACCTACGAACAATTTCGCAGCCGTCAAAATCTAAAAGGAAAAAGAGAGCTCCCTCGTTCTGACCTAAAACAGACTATAAATATAGATTCTGGGTTCCACGCTCTCGCGAGGCGAGCAGCCTTTCGCGAGGTGAATCTTATGAACAACTCTTCAGTGTTTGGCTTTCTCGCGAGGCGAGACTAGGATTCGCGAGGCGAGACTTCAAATTCCAATCTGTCACAGCCGAGACCTTCATCACGGGTAAGCCGTGATGGTCTCCGTCCTTCAGGGTTGGATTTCTCGCGGGGTGAGACAGTGATTCGCGGGGCGAGACAGAGAGGATGACATTTCTGGCACAGTGAGGCTTCATGCTCGCGAGGCGAGTAGCCTCTCGCGGGGCGAAAAACTCCAGAATTGCTTCTCTTTATTAACCTGAAAACAAGAGGTAGCAGTAAGTGCTTTATTCGACTCCAAATCAACTAAATTAACCTAAAAATACTTTACAGACTCAAAATGTTGCTTGAAGACAATTAAGTCTAATTTGTGTGAAAACGAGATTAAACTCGAGTAAAACCTTGGTCTTTACTAGTCAAAAACTAGTCGAGCCAAAGGCTGATCAAAATATCCCAAACTTAAACTTTGCTTGTCCCCAAGCAAACTAAAACTCAAAAAGGACTCAAACTTGGCAAGCTCGAAGGTTTTAATCAAATTCGCACATATTTCATGCAACTTCAACAAAACAATTTTTTTCTTAATGATTTCCCCCCTTGCAACAGTATAATCCCCACATTCAATTACCTTGAACAATTGAGAATCCCATCATTCATGCAATCATTAGTCTAAGTTGAGAATCCAAGTTACACACAAAAGGGAGATCACCAAATTCAAACAATCGCCTTCCTCACAAGGGCATTTGGTGTTTCACTCATTCGCCCAATTTTTGTCTAGGCTATCAACATTTCACTCAATTTCACTTTTAAGAGCACTTCCCATGAATTTGATTTTTATCTCAAAACGGTTCCCACAGAAAACATGCATGCAACATCAAAAGGTCTTTTAAGGTTGTAATGGGGCCTGGCTAAGGGTAGGATATTCAAAGGTACTAGGCTTAAGACCCTAGGAACTAAGAGAGCATGAGCATTTTGATACATTGAATTTCCACTCAAGATCCTTTTTCTATTTTTCTTTATGCTTTTGGGTGACTACAGCCTTTTCCTTCTAATACCCTTTTTTTGACATTTTGTTCTTTTTTTTTATTCTTTTTTTTCTTATGCTCCAACCTTTATTTTTTTCTTTTTCTCAATCCCAGACAACACATCATATCCTTGTAGCCACCCTAAACTTAGTTTTTTTCAAACCTTGTCTTGCTAAGCATCCATGCTCTCCTAATCCTAAGATCGGGTTAACATGGTTTTTTCAGATTTTAGGCTCATAACATAAGGTCATCAAGAATTAACAGGCTAATTAGGCTCAATGGGGCTACTAGGGAACATGCAGCAGGGATGGTTCAATTTAGGCCAAGTAGCTAATTCAAAGAAAACTGCCTAAATCATTTGATGCAAGCAAATAAACATGCAAACCATGAAGAGATTCAAGCAAATTCGGGAAAGTGCAACTCAAAAGTGATTCACACAATTAAAAACATGTTGGAGGCTCAAATTCCTCACCTGGACATTTTTGAAAATTGTTTGACCGAGATTCAATCCCTAGTGTGTGCACCCCTTCACCCCAAACTTATCATAAATCATGCAATCATAACAAAATATCTCAAAGTTCAGTTTTCAATTTTTCAAGTGGGGATCAAATTTTCAATTTTCAAAATCTAGGGGAAAATCATCAACAGTCAACACATGTCATGCAATCATCTATGCAAATTCAACAAAACCCAATCAAGCTGCCAACACAAGACTCAACACACAAGCTCTTGATCTTCTCAAATTATTCAAGAGCTAAAAGAAAACAACACGAAAACAAAGCAAGGATAATTAAAAAGGAAAGGGTTAGAGAAAAATCATGGAGGCGGTTCCACCGGGATCCCACTGTCTGTGATACAGCGTCCACATAATGCTCAAAGTGCGATATGATCCTCCCGGATCCCATGGCATGCAGCGTAAGTATGAGAGTGGGCACTTGACAGTTATGGTGACTCCGCCAAGTGCGGCGGACTTCTTACTCCCTCTCGGGTCAAAGTTGACCTCCTGGTCAACAAAGTCAACAAAATCCTCCCAATAAAAGTGGGGTTCAACCTCTTGGACTGGCCATAGTGTCTTCATATCCAAGGGTGCAAAATCCAGAGGCTTGAACTCCATCGCTGGTGGCTCCACAGGGGGAGGTGATGAACAAGTGGAGAGGGTCTCCGGTGTTGCTTCAACTTCTGTACGTTCTTCATTCACTGCACTAACAAATCCATCACCTGCTATACATACAGAAATCTCAGCACACACCACACAAGGGTTAGTGTTAGTACAGTCAGTACATATAGTACAACAAACTGAATCAGAAAAGGCTTGAATGTCTGGAAATTCAACACACAGTTCATCCATCCCATCACATTCAACACATGCATATGAATTAATAGAATCATTTAATTCCAAAGGTTCTTCATCATCCTCAAGCATGGTGAAGCAGATGTCCTCCTGATCCTCATTTTCTATATTCCCTGGCCGAACAGGATCCTCAACCTCATGTGTCTCATGTTCCATATGGATGTTTTGCTCCTCATAACCCAAAAAGGGTGAGCTTTCAAAACATGCTACACACGAAGCAAAGTCATTATAATCAGCACATGAAGTATAATAGATAGAATCAGGAAAGGTGTGAATATCTAGAGATTCAACGCACAGTTCATCAATAGAAGTATTCTTGACATCATTATCAAAATTATCCTCAGAGGAAGTATTGTCAAGAACTACTATCTGTGAATCTGTATGTTCCTCAAGGAGACGTTGAGTTTGCATTGTAGCCGAGGTGGAGGCAATTTGATCAATTTGAGCGGCTAACTCCTGAAGACTTGCTTCCATCCTCTGTTGGGATTCAAGATTTTGTTCTTCCATCCGTTGATTGTTCTCTGCCATCCGTTGCTCCAATTCTTCCAGACTGAGCTGGTGTAGTGTAGGGTCAGGCTGATATTGGTGCTGACTTACTGTCATTTGATGCACCAAAGAGGCAATCTCATCCAAGCTGCCGCGTTCTCCTCCATGTTGGCTATTATAGAAAGGTTTCTCCTCATTCACTCCAATCATGTCAAAACCACTGCTAAACTCATAACTTCCAGCAAAGTTAGGATAATATATGCATGGTGGCGGCTTATAATCAACATAAGGAATATAGTTTTGTATATAATTATCCATGGGAAGGTACTAGGATTTGTAACCAGACAAAACAGCCATAACTAATTCGGAGAATATATATATATATATATATATATATATATATATATATATATATATATATATATAATTTCTGTTAATAACAATAAGAGTCCCCGGCAACGGCGCCAATTTTTGACAGCTGTCGCGCACGCGTCAAAAAGCGAGCGGTTTGTAAAAATATGTAGTTAGGGAGCGACAACTCGAGTATCATCTCACAAGGACTCTTGGGTTGTTGTTAACAGAAAAAGTCAGATTTGGGGGGGTTTGGATTTGAAATTAAATAAAGAAAACAAAGCAGAAAACTATGCAAACTAAACAACTATCAAATAGCTAAAAGCGATCAACCTACTGCTTTCGGTTTCCCACTATCATCGGTTCATATAATTCCATGCCCTAAGCGGATTCTAATCCCTTTTCGATTGTAGCATCAATTAACAAGCGAAATCGACGCTACGGGACATATGTTCCTATTCCCGAATTAAGCAAACAGGGTGAAGCTCTCGTGAATTAAGCAAACACGATTGAACACACGCTAATTAAGCAAATGCGATTAAGTATAGAAACATACAATCATAGAGATAAATCAATACCTATCCTATACAACTTGAATTAAGTAAACAAGGCATATAGCATAACTATTGAAAGAGAAAAGCAATAAGAATGGGAATTACACAACCTCAAATGGCAATGGAAACCAAATACAGTAGATCAATCCAAGGAGACTAGTTATCCATTAACAACTATGACAAAAACATACGAACAATTTCGCCGCCGTCAAAATCTAAAAGGAAAAAGAGAGCTCCCTCGTTCTGACCTAAAACAGACTATAAATATAGATTCTGGGTTTCGTGCTCTCGCGAGGCGAGCAGCCTTTCGCGAGGCGGATCTTATGAACAACTCTTCAGTGTTTGGCTTTCTCGCGAGGCGAGACTAGGATTCGCGAGGCGAGACTTCAAATTCCAATCTGTCACAACCGTGACCTTCATCACGGGTAGGCCGTGATGGTCTCTGTCCTTCAGGGTTGGATTTATCGCGGGGCGAGACAGTGATTCGCGGGGCGAGACATAGAGGATGACATTTATGGTACAGTGAGGCTTCAGGCTTGCGAGGCGAGTAGCCTCTCGCGGGGCGAAAAACTCCAGAATTGCTTCTCTTTATTAACCTGAAAACAAGAGGTAGCAGTAAGTGCTTATTCGACTCCAAATCAACTAAATTAACCTAAAAATACTTTACAGACTCAAAATGTTGCTTGAAGATAATTAAGTCTAATTTGGGCGAAATCGAGATTAAACTCGAGTAAAACCTTGGTCTTTACTAGTCAAAAAACTAGTCGAGCCAGAGGTTGATCAGTCTTCTATGTCTTTGGCTACTTTGTTTGGTAAATTGCAGGAACATGAACTAGAGCTGAAACGCCTCACTGAAAGTGAAGAAAACGACAATAAGAAAAATGGGCTTGCTCTTAAGGCAAGTATGAATGAATCCATTGATGAAGATGGCGAATTTGATGAGCTTGAAGGACTTGGTGATGTAGATGAGAATTTGAGCTTGATGGTCCGAAAATTCAAAAACTTCCTAAGGAACAAAGGGAGAGCTCGTCAAAACTTCACCCCTCAAAAGAAAAATGAAGAAGAAACAAACTCCTATACTCCAATATGCTTTAACTGGAAAAAGAAAGGCCACATTCGTCCCGAGTGTCCTCTAGCTCAAAAGAAAAATGAAAGAACGGAAAAGAGACCACAAAGGGATAAGAACGGTAGAAAGGCCTACATCGCATGGGAGGACAACGACACAGATTACACTGATGATGAAGAAGAAGAATAAGCTAATCTTTGTCTCATGACCAATCAAGAGGATGATGATGATGTGGTAACAAATGATGAAACTATTCTTGATTTATCTTATAATGAATTACTTGTTGCTTGTGAAGATTTAAATGATGAAACCACACGTCTTAGAAAAACAATTTCTTCATCAAGAAAAACCTTTTCTAATTGAAAATTAACTCTTTGAATAAAGAAATGGAAGAAATCAAACAAAAACAAATTTTGTTGAATAGAACTTCATTGTGCTTGCCATGTGAAGACAAAACTAATGAAGGTTCAAGTTGTAGTGAATGCAAGGTTTTGAAAGTGAAAATTAAATATTTATATGATACTCTTGTCAAATTCACTAATGGGAGCGATAACCTAAATATCTTTCTAAGCAATAAAAAAGGAACCTATGATAAAGCCGGTTTGGGTTATCACCCTAAGTTGCATGAAAAATCTTTTAAAAGGTTCTTTAGCCCAACAAACAAATCTAGTAGTCCTTTTGTAAAATGTTTTTATTATGGTGGAAAATGACATATTGCCTCTATTTTCAATGCTATAAAGAACAATAATTTAAAGGGCAAGGAAGTGTGGGTACAAAAGGACAATGTGCCTAAGACTAACTCTCATGGACCTAACATGATTTGGGTACTAAAAGTTAAAAACTGAATCTGTTTGGTAGGTGTGCTTGAAAGCAAATAGCTCAAACTGGTATCTTGCTAGCAGATGTTCCAAGCACATGACGGGAGATAAAAGCAAGTTCTCCTCTCTCAGACTAAAGAAAGTTGGATATGTCTTCTATGGTGATAATAACAAAGGTAGAATCTTGGGAATTGGGACTGTTGGTAAAGGTCCTAATTCTACCATAGAAAATGTTCTCAATGTTGAAGGTTTGAAACACAACTTGCTTAGTATAATTCAACTAATTATAAAGGTTATAATGTTGTGTTTGACAAAACTAAATGCAAGGCTATGAATGCTAATAATCAAACTAAACCAATTGACCAAAGAATTGGGAATATCTATATGGTTTGTTTAGATGATCTACCTTCAAATGATGCAGGCTGTCTAATTAGTAAAGAGGATGAAACTTGGTTATGGCATAGGAGGATGGCTCATGTTCACATGGACCATCTAAATAGATTGGTTCGCAAGGACCTAGTAATTGGTTTACCAAAGCTCCGTTTTGAAAAAGATAAAATGTGTGACGCTTGTCAAACAGGAAAACAAGTAAAGGCCACTTTTAAATCTAAAAACGTTGTTTCTACAAAGCGGCCTTTACAGCTTTTACACATGGATTTATTTGGACCTTCTAGAAATATGAGCTTTGGTGGTAATTACTATGGACTTGTCATTGTCGATGACTATTCTTGTTATACATGGACCTTGTTCATTTCTCACAAAAATGATGCTTTTGATGCCTTTTGCAAACTTGCCAAGGTTATACAAAACGAGATGGGATTAAACATTGTAGCTATCCGAAGTGATCATGGTGGTGAGTTTCAAAACGAGTCATTTGAGGCTTTCTGTGCTGAAAATGGCGTTGGGCACAATTTTTCCTCACCGAGGACTCCCCAACAAAATGGGGTGGTGGAAAGGAAAAATCGGTCTCTAGTAGAGCTAGCGAGGACGATGCTCAATGAGACCAACCTTCCCAAGTATTTCTTGGCAGATGCGGTGAACACCGCATGCTATGTGATGAATAGAGTCCTCATATGACCTATTATGAAACAAACGCCCTATGAAATTTACAAAGGAAGGAAGCCTAACATCTCCCACTTTCAAGTATTCGGATGTAAGTGCTTTGTTTTAAATAATGGTAAAGATAACCTTGGTAAATTTGATGCTAAAGCTGATGAAGGCATATTCCTTGGATATTCCAATTCTAGTAAGGCCTTTAGAATTTATAACAAGAGAACAATGACTATTGAAGAATATGTACATGTATCTTTTGATGAGGCTAACCCTAAAGTTGTAGTGGAATAAAGTGTTGATTTTCTTGCAGAAATTTTGGGTAACACATCTTGAGGAGAAAAGAACTCAAGATAAGGACAAAGTAGATCAAACACCTCCACAAGAAGAAGAAGAGGCACCTCATTCTGATCTTCCAAGAGAATGGAGAACTTCTAGATACCATCCTCTTGACAACATTATAGGTGATATCTCTTAAGGGGTAACAACTCGAAACTCACTTAATCATACTTGTCATTATAAGGCCTTTGTATATCAAATTGAACCTAAAAATGTTGATGAGGCTATAGTAGATGAACATTGGACTCTTGCGATGCAAGAGGAACTAAACCAATTTAAAAGAAATGATATTTGGGAATTAGTCCCTAAACCTAAAAACCAATTAGTCATTGGAACTAAATGGGTCTTTCGTAACAAGCTAGATGAAAATGGAATAATCAATAGAAACAAAGCTAGGCTTGTTGCAAATGGATACAATCAACAAGAAGGCATAGACTTTTATGAAACCTATGCTCTCGTAGCTAGACTAGAGGCTATTCGCATGCCTTTTGCATTTGCCTGCATCATGGATTTCAAACTTTTTCAAATGGATGTTAGAGCGCTTTCCTAAATGGGTTTATACTAAAGGAAGTCTATGTGGATCAACCTCTGGGTTTTTCAAATTTTGAATTTCCAAATCATGTTTTCAAATTGAAAAAGGCTTTATATGGTTTGAAAGAAGCTCCTAGAGCTTGGTATGAGCGTTTGAGCAAATTTTTGTTGTAAAATGATTTTCAAAGAGGAAAAGTTGATACTACTCTCTTATCAAAAATAAAAAGGCATGACATCTTACTTGTGCAAATTTATGTGGATGACATTATATTTGGTGCAACTAACGAAGCTTTGTGCAAGGAATTTTCTAAATCTATGCAAAGTGAATTCGAAATGTCAATGATAGGAGAGCTCAATTACTTTCTTGGATTGCAAATTAAGCAAGCAAAGGAAGGTACATTTATCAACCAATCCAAGTATTGTAAAGAGCTGCTCAAAAGGTTTGGGATGAACAATTCAAAGGAACTATCCATTCCCATGAGTACATCTTGTCATCTTGACAAGGATGAAGATGGTAAGTCAATCGACGTAAGTAAGTATAGAGGTATGATCGGATCCCTTCTCTACCTTACTGCTAGTCGTCATGACATTATGTTTAGTGTTTGCATGTGTGCACGTTTTCAATCAAACCCAAAAGAATCACATCTCACTACAGTAAAACACATTATGAGATATTTAATTGGCACACAAAATATGGGTTTATGGTATCCCAAAGGGGCTCACTGCACCCTAATTGGGTATTCGGATTCTGATTTTACGGGTTGCAAGTTAGACCGAAAAAGCACTAGTGGAACCTGCCACTTACTAGGGAATGCTTTAGTTTCTTGGCATAGCAAGAAACAAGCAAGTGTTGCTTTATCCACCGCCGAAGCGGAATATGTTGCGGCGAGTAGTTGTTGTGCACAAATCATTTGGATGAAATAGCAATTGAATGACTATGGCATTAAGCTTAATACAGTACCTATCAAATGTGACAACACCAGTGCCATAAACCTCACAAAGAATCCTGTATATCACTCAAGAACTAAACACATTGAGATTAGGCATCACCTTTAATATTAGAGATCATGTTCAAAAGGGTGATTGCACAGTAGAATTTGTGGAAACATTTAAACAACTAGTGGATATCTTTACTAAACCCCTATCTAAAGAAAGTTTCTTTTTCATAAGAGCTGAACTAGGAATTTAGGATCCATCATGCACAAATTGAAGTTTCATAAATCTGCATATTACACTTTGTTGTTTGCTCATGAGTCTATTGAGTGTGTAGGCATAAAGGACATAATCGATTATGCCAAGAAAATTTTTCATTTCCCAAAACAGAGAAAGAATAATCGATTAGGGAACCACTGGCCATTCAAGAAAAATCAACAGAGAAGTATTAATCAATTAGAGGAATCAATTATGGAACCACTGGATTTTCGAGGAGTCCTAACAGAGAAGCACTAATCGATTATGGACATCGATTACCTAATGAACCCTATTCCAGAAAGCAGATAATCGATTAGTTAATCGAATATTGGTTGAAAAATGTTATCAGATAAGCTTTCATACTGTTTCCTCCAATTTGAAAATCACTACTACAGAAAAGGGTTTCAGTAGCACTTTTTTTTGGCCTTTAGTAGCGCTTCAAAGCGCTATCTATTCACCTGCTACTGAAGGTGGGAGAGATTCAATAGCACTTAAAAAAGTGCTACTGAAAGTAGGAATAGGTAGCGCTTCCTTGAGAAAGCGCTGTCTAAAGTTGGTAATAAGACAATCTATTACATACTTTAGATAACGCTTTCTCAAGGAAGCGCTATCTATTTGTCACTTTAGGCAGCGTTTTTTCAAGAAAGCGCTACTGAAAGTAGGAATAGGTAGCACTTCCTTGAGAAAGCGCTGTCTAAAGTTGGTAATAAGACAATCTATTACATACTTTAGACATCGCTTTCTCAAGGAAGCGCTGTCTATTTGTCACTTTAGACAGCGTTTTTTTAAGAAAGCGCTACTATCCCCCCTTTTTCATTATTCACCGCTTTTCTACATTTCCCACCGCACAACCATCCCTCATCAATTCACAAGAACATCTGCATTTAGGTACATCACACACATACACGTATATAATGTACAAAGCTTACATACAATATTGGTAAGCATATATATATATATATATATATATATATATATATATATATATATATATATATATATAAACCAAAACAAATATCAAAATCATGCATATATAACCAATTAATTAAGTAATATATTTTAACACAATTCAGAGTAACGCTTACGCATAAGAAATTCTACTATTTAAGTCCATAATAAACCAAAAGGTCGCTAACCTACACTAGATAATAACCATGCATACTAACAATGTGTTCAAGCTAATCAACACACTAGTAATTATAAACAATTTGTGCATGCTGCTTCCATCTTCCGCTTGATCGCACAAAGTCTTTGTTGTCGGCCTGCATAAGATACACATATAGACCACTTGCACATACACACAAGTCTAATAATATAGGAGAGACACTAGCTATCATAATATCAGAGTATGTCATACCTTTTAATTGTTGATAAATTTCATAACCACATAACGACACCACTCGTCTTTAAGTTGAGTAAGTTGATCGTCGGAGTATGTGATGTATTTACATTCAGGAAAATACTTCAAAGTGAAAATTAAATCAAATTAGAATGACTAAATCTGAGTGATTAAATTACATAAGCTAGAACTGAAATTAAATACCGTGGTTGGGATTTGCATTTGGTTTTGAATGATGATATCCTTGATAAATTTCCGAACGTAGTAGCCACAGTCGTTGTCATTCGGTTGACGGGGGCACTATAAAACCAAAAATAATAAATTAATTCTTTTTATTTTTTAATTTAAATTAAAAAATTGCATAAGGATTTTCGTAAATACCATTATAGATATCCATTTAGTCGGCCTTGATGATTTAGAAATTCGAGACTTGCCTCCATGTAATCCTCGATGAATTAGCAAAGCCCTGAGTGCAAAATCAAACAATTTCATTGAAGTAAAGGTTTTGAACCATCATATATATGAAGATAACAATAAATACATATATATACTTACTGATTGTATCCCTCATTTTTTTGTGATTGTTAAAATGCATATGCAAGGGATCTAAATAGTACACCGTGTCCTCTTTGGGATTGATCACTAACAATACTCAATGACCCCTACAAAAATGTGGTCAGTTAGGAAATCATAAGCAGCTAATCACATTTCATAAAAGTTACTATCTTTAATTAAATTAAATGACTCACACTACATTGCAAGGTGACAAAAACAAGGTCTCATCCTCCGGCTTTGCCAATGCCAAGCGTTCAGCTATATACTCTTTTATTTCCACAGAACTTATAGCAAAGTTATAGCAAAGTTAGAGCAGCGGCACATTGTAATTAGAGACCCTATCCGATATCATCATTGTAGTTAGAGCAGTTGCTGTATCAAAAAACAAAAATAAAACCAACTGCAGTTTTAATGATCAGAGGAGGTATTCAATATTTAATTACATTTAAGCTAAAATAGTAAGTCATAATAAAAAGAAAACAAAATAAGAATAGTCATCTGCCTCATCAAGCAATTTTCATTGAGTTGGTTTCAAATACTCTGAATAGTTGCATGCAGTGCTAATAAATGCATAGGATCAAACTTTTCTTATTTTAAAATTATAACATTTCTTAAAAGCCAAACAAACCAGCATGTTAAGATCTATGTATACAAGTTCTAAGGATACATACCAGAAATTTCTCATCTTCCATGCGTTTTACTACAAAAGCTATCCAATCTTCCATGCTTATAAAATCTTTATATTCTGGTGGAGGCTCACGTCTGACATTCCCGTTGTCGTCTCTAAGGTACTCTCTCGTCAAGTTAGTTCGAAATGTCCGGTGCATTTTTCTCGCACGCTGAATTAGAGTACTCCACCGAGTCTCATCAACCACAAAAGTCATCTTCAATGCCAATATAAATAAAATCTCAAAGTATAAGTATGTCTACGTAATTAAGAAACAATATAGCTAACTCTTGTTAATTAATTTACCTGTACATCACACCAGATCTCATCTTTGAGATTGTTCAAAGCTAGACTCCTCCAACTATTGCAAGTAATAGGGACTGTTTGTCGCACTTTGGACCCAATGTAACTAATCAAGTCTCTACCATTTCTACCAATGGGCTGACCCTTAACATTCCATTTAACCTAAAAAAATTTGATTAAGTGTATAAATTTAGATAACAAACAATTAATAGAATGAAACAATTAATTAGATTAATTAGTAAGTATTTTACCACAATTTTAGGTCCTCCTTTACTCCTCTAGCGGATAATCTTCTTCTTAAAGGTTGGCCCACGACGCCTCACCTTTTGTGTGGCCTCCTCAGCACTATCATGATCACTAGGAGATGCCATTTACCTGCAACAAATTAAACACACAAGTAAAAAACGTCACTATTTGTTGTATGATTTCCTACCAATGTGATAAGAAGAGTTTTTATACTTGGCATTACCCCAAATTTTTGGCTGAATCTATTACATAAATCAGTGATACTTCAGCAATCAACATGGCAACATAATGTCAGGATGAGTAATCTGTTTGAGCAAGCATGAGTTATTGACTGTTATTGCATCTCTTTTATTTCTACTTTAAGTCTGTTCTAATTCCTCTTTCATTAAAATTTAAAACAGGTTTATGTTTCTATTTCAAGCATTCAAACCATAAGTAAATACTATCTACTCAAACAAAGAGAGGTCAAGTTTGTAATTTATCTAAATCATACTCAAGGAACATGAATTTACATCTAGTTAACATTTTTAGGTGGATTTGATATTCTAAAAATTATTTTTTTGTTTGAGATTATGCTTCTGTTTGAACTAAATGTCCAAGACGAAGTTAAGGCAATCTGGAGAAATAATATGTCTTATTCATTATACTTATAATTGAGTTCTATCACCATTTTTGAATGCAAGGACATAGTGGATTTAGATATAAAAAATACTAAATAGAAACAATTCCATCCTAATGTGTGAATATGCAGCAAAATGAAATAAAGAGTTCAAAGAAAAGAATTATACCAGTAAAAAAGAATATTTATAGGTGTACAATATTAAGAACTTTATATAAGTGAATGGAAGTTTATTATCTATTTATATCATGTTATTTAAATATTGTGTGAAAAGTGTATCCTTATGTCTTTAAAGCATATCTTTATTAGTATATGGTTTCGATAAGTTAAAGCATATCTTTTGTTTCATGTTCTACTGGAAATGCAGGGCCTGACCCCGTCTCCCTGACAAATGTGTCACCTTGGATCACAACAGTTGGAGCCAGCACAATGGATAGAGATTTTCCTGCAGAAGTTAGGCTTGGGAATGGAAGAAAGTTCACTGGAGTGTCAATCTATAAAGGGAGAAGCATGGTATCAGTTAAGAAACAATATCCTTTGATGTACATGGGGAGTAAATCCAGCAGTCCTGATCCAAAATCTTTGTGCTTGGAAGGTACTTGAGATCGTCACTTGGTTTCAGGAAAGATTGTGATTTGTGAAAGAGGCATTAGTCCTAGGGTGCAGAAGGGTCAGGTGGTGAAAAATACTGGAGGCTTGGGAATGATTCTTGCAAACACTGAAGCTAATGGAGAAGAGCTTGTTGCAGATTGTCACCTCCCTCCAACAGTTGCAATAGGAGAAAAAGAAGGCAAGGAACTCAAACATTATGTGTTAACAAGTAAAAAATCTATTGCAATTCTAGCTTTTGAAAACAAGGTTGGGAATTAGACATAATCCTCCCGATTCTATAAGGAACCCCAACATGAAACACAAAGAAAAAGGCAAAGAGGAACAGAGACAAGGATGCCTGCATGAGAGTGATGCAACCTCCTGAGGAGAAAAAACCCCTTAACATATAGAAAAATTCAACTCACTTGATCATAGGCCTTCTCAAAATCCATTTTGTAGATGATGCATTTTCATCTTCTTTTAATATAATCATCCACTTTATTAGTGATAAGGGACACGTAACAGAATGCTCTAGGTAGTAGTTTAATGGTAATAGTAATACACATCTTTCTAAAGATGATGTCGTAAGTTTCAATCACTTTGTACCATTTATAAATGTGCTTTATCAACTGATGAAAACTGTAGAGAGAAAGAACATTAACTCGTTTATTAAAGTATTATTAAAAAGGTTATAAAGTGTGCTAGCTGCTAGGACTTATTTTTCTGTCCAACTATGATCCTAGCATCTGAGGCTGATATAAACACTGCACTCCCAAAGATAATAATCCACTACTAACACGCTGTCGCACACGGGTCAAAAAGCGAGTGATTGGAAAAATATGTAGCTAGGGAGAGACAACTCGAGTATCGTCTCACAAGGACTCTTGGATTGTTATTTACAGAAAAATCAGTTTTTTTTTTTGGGGGGAGGGGGGGGGGGGGGGGTTAGGATTAAAGATTCAATTAAGAAAGAAACAATGCAAACAAGAATTATCAATAACCTAAGACGATTAATCTATTGTTCCCGGTTTCCAACTATCATTGATTCATATAATTCCATGCCCTAAGAGGATTCTAATCCCTTTTCGATTGTAGCAACAATTAACAAGCGTAATCGATACTACGAGATATATGTTCCTAATTCCGAATTAAGCAAACGGATGAAGCTCTCGTGAATTAAGCAAACACGATTGAATGCACGCGAATTAAGCAAACGCGATTAAGTATAGGAACATAAAATCATCGAAATAAATCAATACTTAGTCTACACAATTCTGAATTAAGCAAACAGAAAATATAGCATAGCATTGAAAGGGAGAAGCAAATTAATCCGGGAATTACATGAACCTCAAGTGTCGGCGAAGACCGATTACAGCATATTAATCCAAGGGGATTAGTTCTCCATCACCAATATGACAAAAACCTAAAAAGTATATTGTAAAATGGTAAGAACTGGATGCCTCTTCTGTCTGGTGCGCTTCTATTTATAAGGTGGCCACGCATCACGGTCGTGATGGCCATCACGACCTGGACGTGATGCATTTTGGTATGAGCGCGCTTTCAAATTCTAGCCTGTCACAGCCGTGATGCCTATCACGGCCAGGCCGTGATCCTTTCTGTCCAGGGGTGCTGATCTGTCACGGCCGTGACCTCTATCACGGCCAGGCCGTGATCAATTCTGACTTTCAGGTTCTCCTCATCACGCCCGTGATGGTTATCACGGCTAGGACGTGATGTCTTTTGGTCTTCAGGGTCTTCACATCACGCCCGTGATGGATATCACGACTGGGCCGTGATGCTTTCTGACTTTCTTGGGTGGCTCATCACGGCCGTGACCAATGTCACGACCTGGGCGTGATGGCTTCTGCTTCAAGTGTCCTTCCCTTCTTGCTCTTCTTATTAGCCTGAAACATGAAATAGCAGTAAATGCTTTATTTGACTCAAAATCAACTAAAATACCCTAAAACTACTTAAGAGACTCAAAATGTTTCTTGAGGACAATTACATCCAAATTTCGGTGAAAACGAGATTAAACTCGAATAAAACCGTGGTCTTACTAGTTAAAAACTAGTCGAGCCAGAGACTGATCAACTACACATTTCGCAATTTGGAATATTTTCTTTGAAGGGATACTCCCCTGCCCTTCTCTTCGAGAAAAGAAATACATGAACAACAACATACTAAAACCATGCCTTTATCTCTTAAGCTGTCAATGCTAATTCTGCGGTTTACTCAATAATTGTTTATGTTGTAGGATTCTCTTTATTCTAACTTCTAATGGTGGTGGAATATTGACTTAATCAGGGGTAAGGTTGTAAAGAGTACTAGAGTAGGGACTAATAACAAAATCTTCTATGTCTAAGGATTAGAGAATAAATACTTTAGGGACTTTGTAGAACCGAGGCTTTAACAAGGGCTTTCCATGCCTTTCTCACATTGACTTTGTCTCATTTTGTAAGTAAAGTTCACCTTTGACTTTACTCCATCTATAGTAATGTGACAGATTGATATGTAATCTTGTCCATGAGACTAGTTAGTTGACTCTCGCATAAGTTAATCACTAACTGGTAATATGATTTACCCGAGTTTTAAAAAGGCAAAAAAATCCCAGATGATGAAACATAATGATTTTCACAATAAAAAATGTCCTAGATAATTGCTTCCATCTCAACTCAATATAACGTTTAAGCTGATACATCTATACTTGTTCTCTTACATGTGCACCAGCATTTTTGTCATGATGGTTAGCAATGACATATCTTTCAAGTTCAGTTCTTTTTTTCTTTTTGATTGATTCTCCATGTACTGAATGTCTAGTTCTTAATATGTAGAGGAAAAGAAAAGGGTACCATGTTGTCAAATAATTCATGAAAACCAAAGCCAAATAAAATAAATCAAATAACAACATATCGATCTCCAACGTATTTTTCCCCTCTATACCTTTTAAGATTCACTCAAACTCACTCCCACTGATTAACCATGAAGAGTAACTATTTAAATTATGTGAAAAAATTCCAAAAATGTCAAACATGAGCGAACAAGGTTTATGCATCACCCCGACCAACTTGTATAGAACAAGAAGAGCTCAAATCAAGTTTCCAGTGATAAGAAGTAGGAATTAAAGATTCAAACTCACCTCGAATCAAATTGTTAGATCTGCCAAAAACTGGAGAAAACGCGCTCAGATTCGAAGGAGGAATTGGACCAAATCACGATTGGAGTTCAAATCAAAGTTTGTTGCCCTAACCTGAATCTAAGACGAATGGAAAGGGAAATGTAAGACAAAATTGAAAGATGAAATTGAAGAAATAGATTGATGAAATTACCCTAACCTGGTTCAACGTGAGAATCGAGCGAGTGTGAGCAGAGCATAGTCGAGAGCGAGCGAGAGAGTAGAGAGCCACAGCGCGAGAGAACGCGAGCAGAGAGCAGAGAACACGAAAGCAGAGAGGAGAGAACGCGAACACAGAACGCGAGAATCGAACGAGAACGCAAGCAGGGTTTGAGAACTAGGGAAAAGAGCTGCGCGAGAGAAAGAGTGACAGTGAAAAGGGAAATATTTAGTAAAAGGGGAATAGATAGCACTTCCTTGGAAAAGCAATATCTATTTACTTACCTATGATAGTGTTTTCTTGAGGAAACGCTATCTATTCTCTTACTTATAATAGCGCTTCCTCAAGAAAACGCTATCTATTCCTATCAGTCAACATTCAACTGCATTTCCTTAAAGGAGCGTTGTCTTAGAATAAGGAATAGATAGCGCTCCCTTAAGGAAGCGCTATTAAAAACCTTCCGCCTATTTTTAAGTAGCGTTTTTTATTGAAGTGCTGTTGAAAGTGCGCTACTAAAACCCTTTTCTGTAGTAGTGAATCTTAATCTTATTCTTCCTGGTATTTTTGCTTTCGCACTTACCTGATTTAATTTTGCATGGTATACTCTATGATCTACATTTTAAATAATTGACTTTTTGGATATATGCCATGACTATGCTACAATGCTTTTCCTGCTTTTTGATAATGACAAAAGGGGGAGAATTAACTCGAGTGAATGATTAAGGGGGAGATATTAATGTGAATGATTAAGAGTGATACAAATTTACACGAGTAAATGATTAAGGGGGAGATTTGTTTGAATTTATTCACAAATCACTTGATTACATGCTTAAGGGGGAGTAGAGCAAAAATTTGTTAAATGAGATATATATAGTATTGCTCTAACTCTATGATATGTAAATAATATGTATGATTGCATGTTTGAGGGGGAGTATAGGGGATTTAAAATATGTAATATATTATTGCACTAATTTCATCTTTTAGAAATTCCCTCATGAGATGTTTGTCATCATAAAAAAGGGGGAGTTTGTGGATATACGCCTCGACAGGTATTTTGGTTTTGATGATGAGCAAAATGGGAATTTCAAGTCCAAGGACCAACATGCAAAATCCAAATCTGAAAAGATCAAATTGCAAAAAGCGTGGAAAGGAGCAACACACAAATCCAAAGCTAAGAGGATCAAATTACAAAAAGCATGGAAAGGATCGAACAAACAAATACGGGGGTTAAAAAGAGAAAATTTCTTTTACTGTATTGTTTGTTTTAGATAAAGTGTAAATGGGTGTGTGTCTCTCAAAGGTAAATAAATCACACACACACAAAAAAAATATGTTTAGAAAAAGGCCTTCGAAATTTATTTTACCACATCTTTTTAAGACCTTAAAAGACTTTCAAAGATTTTCAAATATCATTTTACTCGAAGGATAATCGATTATGGTAATTGGTTATGCAGATCCTAAATGTGCTTAACTAAGTTTCCAAAATAAGAGAGCTGTCAGGTTTTTGAAAATCAAAATTCGAACAGGGATAATCTATTATTCAGCTCTTAATTATGCTTAATTGAGTCTTTAAATAATAGAGTTGTTTCCTATTGAAAGTTCAAAATTTAAACTGTCATAATCCATTATGGTAATCGATTATGTATATTTTCAACACATTTTAAACTCAGTTTTTAAATGGTTTAAATGTGCTTTAATGGAGATTTGATTCTGTCTTAGCCGTTGAGTTTAAAATTTGAACTATAATCGATTATAGTATTGCAAAAATCGATTATTAATTTTCTGATCAAAAGTCAGAGGCTTCATAATCGATTAGGTTAATCGATTATGCTTAGTTGATTTAGTCTGAACCTTTTCACCAAGACTATGTAATCGACTATGCCCTGACTTTTTCTTCATGCGCCTTTTGACTTTGGTTAAAATAATCGATTATGCTTTTCTAATAATCGATTAAGGATCGAGAAAAATGAGTTTTCAAGAGTTTTGACCTAAACTTCAAAGAGATATAAACTGGTCTAAACACAGAAAAACACACAACACCTGAACAAAATTTCTCATCATTTTCTCTAAGCCTTCTATACTCTTGAACATAACTCTATATCACTCTCATACTCTTACGATTGTATATCCATCAATTACTTGAGAGAGACATACACACCATATAGGTGATTGTTATTGAGCTTCAATTTGTTTTATATCTGCACTTCTGAGTTCTTTCTGATTGTAATCTTTTGGTAAACTTTTGTGAGTCGTTATCTCACATTTTTTAGACTCTATCACTAGGGGATAGTACATCCCTGGTCTGTGAAGAGTTCTCGTTGTAAAGGTTCTAGCTGCACCTATTTTAAAAGATAGGGATTGAGTGAAAAACCTTGGTGGTATTGCCTTGGGGACTGGACGTAGGCCACGTGGGTAGTATGTGGCCGAACCAGGATACATCACCGTGTCAATTTTCTTACCCTTAACTCTTTTATTTCTCGCTTTGTTTTTCGCAAATTTTTTACACTTGCATGCACTTTTGTTAATTCATTTCGACAAATATTTTTAATGACAAAAAGGTTTCACTTTTATTAAAGTTTTTGAAAATCACAATTCACCCCCCCCCCCCCCCCTCTTGTGTTTGGAGTCACTTGTCAAAATCATGAATCAAAAATTCAAAGATAGCCACAATTTAAAGTAAAAAGGATCTAAATAACTCTTCATTCAAAGAGTTATCAGTTATCGTTATTGGTAAAATTGGTGGGATATCACTTCTACCATCTATCTCTAATGTTCTCTTAGTTGAAGGATTAAGATATAATCTGCTAAGCATCAGTCAATTATGTGATAATGGATATAATGTTTCTTTTACTAAGAATGCATGTATAGTCAAAGACACCCTGGCAAAGTTCTCTTTTCAGCAAACAGGAAACAAAATCTCTATAAGATTGATCTAACTGAACTGACTGATCAAAATGTGACTTGTTTTGTGTCAAGGGAAGCTGAAAGAACGGTATGGCATAAGAAGATAGGACATACAAGTATGAAACAGATAACCAAGCTTTAGAAATATAGGCTTATGATAGGTCTACCTGATATAAGTTTCAAAAAGGATGTCTTATGTGATTCTTGCCAATGTGGAAAGCAAGTTAAATCTAGCTTTAAACCCAAAAAGTTGTTATCTTCTTCTAAACCATTACAATTGTTGCATAGGGATCTGTTTGGTCCAGTAAGTGTTGCTAGTAAGGCATGAAAGAAATATGGTTTAGTCTTAGTCGATGATTATTCTAGATATAAATGGGTACTCTTCTTAACCCAAAAGAATGAGTCATTCAATGTGTTTTCTATATTCTGTAAGAAAGTACAGAATGAGCAGGGTTTCTGTATCTCAGCTATCATAAGTGACCATGGGGAGAGTTTGAAAATGAGCACTTCAATACATTATTTGAAGAGAATGGTATCTCTCACAACTTGTATGCTCCTAGAACTCCTCAGTGGAATGGAGTAGTAGAAAGGAAGAATAGATCTTTACAAGAGATTGCTCGAACAATGTTCAATGAAAGCAAACTCCCAAAGTACTTCTCGGCTGAGGCACTAACCACTGCTATTTATGTACAAAATAGAATACTGATAAGACCATTCTTGAATAAAACTCCCCATGAATTGTGGAAAGGTAGAAAACCCGACATCTCTTATTTCCATGCCTTTGGATGTGAATGTTTTATCTTAAATACTAGAGATCAACCTGGAAAGTTTGAATCAAAAGTAAATAAGACTATATTTCTCGAATATTCAGACACTTCTAAAGCTTTTAGAGTTTATAACTCTTGAACAGAAGTTGTTGAGGAATCCATTCATGTCAAATTTAATGATGGTTTAAAGACTGATAGGAGACTATCAGATCTTGAAGATGATCTTGCTTTTTTAGATCTTGGAAGAAAAGACAAACAGACTGAAGATAACTTAAAGAATGAGGATTCAGAAGTTCCTACTCAAGCGTCTAATCCACCTGCTCAACAATCATCTAACACTGAACCCGGACCAGACTGGAAGTTCAAAACTCATCATCCTGAAGAATTGATCATTGGCAACCCCTCTCAAGGAGTTAGAAAAAGATCAACATTCAGAGATTCAAACAACATGGCATTCCTATCTGAGATTGAACCCAAGAATATCAAAGAAGCTCTTGAAGATGAAAGCTGGATTTTAGCTATGCAAGAAGAGCTAAATCGGTTCAAAAGGAATGATGTTTGGTTCTTAGTTCCAAATGAAAAAGAAAAACCAATTATTGGAACAAGATGGAAATTCAGAAACAAGCTCGATGAAGATGGTAAAGTAGTCAGAAACAAAGCAAGGTTAGTAGCTCAAGGATATAACCAATAAGAAGGTATTGACTACACTGAAACTTTTGCACCAGCTGCTAGAATAGAAGCAATTTGCATACTTATGTCATATGCTGCACAACATCAAATCACCCTATATCATATGGATATTAAAAGTGCATTTCTTTTGAGCAACCACCGGGTTTTGAGGATAGCGACAAACCAGATCATATTTATAAGCTCAGAAATCCATTTAGGGATTATAACAAGCCCCTAGAGCTTGGTATGATAGACTTAGTTTTTTTCTTATGAAAAATGGTTTCATTAGAGGAAAAGTTGATACTACTCTCTTTAGGAAAAGTTCTAAAAAGGATTTCATTATAGTACAAATGTATGTTGATTATATCATATTTGATGCTACTAATGAAAAACTCTACAAAGAGTTCTCCAAGTTTATGCAGAATGAATTTAAGATGAGCATGATGGGAGAATTAATGTTCTTCCTTGGTCTGCAAATCAAACAGACGGATGATGGAATAATCATCCATCAACAGAAATATACCAAGGAGATCTTAAGGAAGTATAAACTAGATATAGAAAAACCCATGAAAACTCCCATGGAAGCAAATGCAAAATTAAACAAGGATGGAGAAGGTAAAAAGGTAGATCAAACTATTTATAGAGGAATGATTGGTTCTATTATATACTTAACTTTTAGTAGACTTGATATTCAATTTAGTGTCTGCATGTGTTCAAGATTCCAATATGATCCTAGAGAATCACATCTCAAGGCTGTAAAAAGAATATTTAGATATTTGCTTAGAACCGCTAATCTTGGTTTGATGTATTTAAGAACACAAGAATACAGATTAGTTGGATTTTGTGGTGCTGATTATGCTGGAGACAGAGCAGAAATAAAAAGCACAAGTGGAGGATGTCAATTCATTGGAGTAAGATTAGTCTCTTGGACAAGCAAAAGACATACTACAATTGCTCTATCTACTGCAGAGGCAGAATACATTTCAGTTGCAAGTTGTTGTTCACAGCTTTTATGGGGAAAACATCAACTTGAAGATTATTATATCTTTGAACATAATATTTCTATTTGGTGTGATAATTCTAGTGCTATCTATTTATCTAAGAATCCCATACAACATTCTAAGGCTAAGCACATAGAAATTAAACATCACTCCATAAGAGACTATGTTCAAAAATGTGTTTTTGACATTAAGTTTGTTAAAACTGAAAATCAATGAGCTGATATATTAAAAAAACCCTTAGCTGAAGACAAGTTCGTTTATATTAGAGATATTCTGAACATACATTTGATAAATGAATAATGCTTGATGGAATGTGTCTGATCTGAGAAAAAGCGTCTGCTGACGTGGATTAATGACTGGGACTTTACATTGCATTTTTCTAAAATATTTTTGAATTCAAAAGGTTTTGTCTTTATTATTCTCAACTGCTCTTTCTGAAACCTCTCTCTTAAAAGCAAAAGTCTTCTCTCAGAAACACTTTAATGTTTCAAAAAGTTTCTCTCTCTCTATCGTGCGAGAAAACCCTTTTTGAAACCCTTCGTTTCCTTCCTCTCAAACCTAAATCCATGATTGTACCTGGGAGATTTGTCAAAATGAACAAAATCATTAAAGGAGTCATGAATGTGATGCCTGAATTGGAAGCTTCTCAATGGGTCAACTTCTTCAGTTTGAATGAACCAGTGTACCCACTACTGCTTCAGGAGTTCTGGGAAAATGCTGAAGAAAGGATGTCTTAGACCCAGATCTCCATTCGGACTCAATGCAACGGAAGACCTTATTCGTTCACTCTCAACAGTATCCAGAAAGCAACTGGTTTCCCTTGGCAAGGTGCTGCTTTCAAAGATGACTGGGAAACTCAGTATGGTGAAGAAACTGTGCATCAGGTTTTGTACGGGGTATCTAACCCTAGGAATAAAGCTGCTTCTAAGCTGATTCCAAAAGGAAGGTTCTTGCATGTCTTTGCTGATTAACTGTGTAATGCCAAGAACCAGCGCTCGTGATAATGTCAACAAGATGGATAGGTTTGCCCTATTTCATCTCTTGAGCTTGATGAATATTGATATCAATGATATGATTTTTAAGTACATGCTGAGGATGGTAAAGCCCCAAATCAGGACTTCCTACACCTATGGGATGATGATTACTATATTGCTGAACATCAAGGACATTCCCCTCACTGGCAAGGTTGATATGGCTACTGCTATTGATGAAAGAACTCTTTCTCAGATGAAGCTGAGAGCACCAGGAAGGATTCCTGACTCTGATGAAGAAGATGAGAAGATTAGATATTCAAAGGAATCTGCAGAGGACATTGATGAGTCTGGTGACTCAAGCAATAGAGGTGTCTATACCTTTGGACCCCAAGGTCATACCCAAGCTTCAAGTTAAGAGAAAGTTGGTCATCCCAAAGGAATCTGATGATGATGACCAACCAATTTCCAAGGTTCTGAAAAAGGAATTGGTTCAATAACAAGTTGCTGCCCTCACAAGGAATTAAAGAGGAAAGCTACAGTTGCAGCTACAACAGTAAGAAGATCAACATGGCTGAAGGTAGTTGAGTCTGTGCAGGTCCCTCTACAACATGTTGTCTTACTAGTTAGGTCATCTGAACTCGCACCCCCTTCACCCATTGTTTTATCCCCACCCTCCAACTTTTCCTCATCTTCCTCTCATAACTCCCCTCTTCACAACCAAATTTCTATTGCTGAAAATTTACTTGCTTTATCTCTTCGAGATTTCAACTTGAATCTCAATCCAGAAAACCCCTCACCACAACCTAACATTCATGACTCACCGGACCACATCTTCAATCATTCATCATCACCCTCTCCCTAACCACCATTAGAAAATCAAACACTTGTTCCTATTTCACAAATCTTTGATTCCATTATCTCACCTCTTTCTCACCCTTCACCCTCTATTCATACCACACCACAAAGAAGCATATCCACAATCAGCACCCCTCCTCTCAGATACATTTCTCCTAAACCACAACCTATAGATCAAATAAACCCTAACCTTCTTAGCTCATGTGATCTAAAGGCAATCAACAATCTTGTTGCTGAGCAAGCTGCAGTAAGGCTGAATCAAGCCTCTTGGAAATACAGACCAAATACTACTGCTTGCATGAAGCCTAATACAATGTTGAAGATCTGTCCGGATCAAGGATCTATCTATCCAAACCCAAATCTGGATCCTAAATCCAAGAAGTCGTTTGTTTGGCTACCAAGGAAGTATAAGAAGCCGAAGTTCCCCAAGTGGTCTACTTCTTTCCTAAGTCATCCTGAGCCTCATGTCTTTCAAGACCCAACTCATCTCTGTTGCCTATTGATAAGCCTCTGGCTCATCTAGTTTTATAGCTAGTATGACCAGGGTTTTGTGCAAATTATATCGTATTTTCACCCAAATTAGATTAGATTGTCCTCAAGCAAGGTATTGAGTCTCTAGAGTAGTTTTAAGTTAATTTAGCAAGTTTTAAGTCAAAATAATACACTTATGCTTATTTCCTTGTTTTCAGGTTAAGTAGAAGTTGAGAAAATAAAGAACAGGGGATTCGCCCCGCGAAAGCCATGCTCGCCTCGCGACCCCGAAGCCTGACTGTTCCAAGAAATTGCTAAGTCTCTGGGTCGCCTCGCGAAGAAGGTCTCGCCCCGCGAGTCTTGCAAACCTGAAAAAGTCAGAGACGATCACGGCTTGCCCGTGAAGAAGGTCATGGCCGTGGCAGTTTTGAAGTTGAAGAGTCTCGCCTCGCGAGCATCAATTCGCCCCGCGAGTATGGAAGTCAGAGAGCATCACGGTTGGGGCCTGATGGCCATAACGGGCGTAAGGAGAAAACTCTTCATATCCTCGCCTCGCGAGCAGAAATTCGCCTCGCGAGAATGCCAAGGGTTGCTGACAGTTCATGAAATTCGCCTCGCGAATGGTTGTTCGCCTCGCGAGCCTTCTGAATTCTGAAATTGTATAAAAGGCTGTTCTGAATATTTTGTAGGGACTTTTGCTTCTCCATTGTTTAGTTTTACGTTTTTCTGTGTAATTTCGTTTGTTATGGAGAACTAAGTTCTAGGATTAGTCTCATCAGATGGGAATTCTCTATACTTGAGGTTTTGTAAAACCCTATTGTAATTGCTTTTCCCTTTTCAATACCATATTACACATTTCTGTTTGTTATTTCAGAGTGTGTAGTATTGTATTGATTTGTTTCGATGATGTTATTTTCCTATACATAATCGCGTTTGTTATTTCGCGTGTGTTCATTCATGTTCGTTCGTTCATGAGCGCTTAACCCCCTTTGTTATTTTGGGAATAGGAACTTGCATCCATAGTAGCAATTACGTTGTTAGTTGTTCTCATGAATCGAAAGGGGATTAGAATCTGCTTAGGGCTTGGGTTTACATTAACCAAGGATAGTTGAGAATTCTTGACAGTAGATTAATCGTTGTTTGATAACTGATAAACCCTTTTTAACTGCTTTGTTTTTGATTGCTCTGTTTTGTTTGTTCTTAATTGCATTCCAATCCAAACCCCCCCAAAACTTATTTTTGTGAAAAGTAATATTCTCAGAGTCCTTAGAGACGACATCCGAGTTGTCGCACTATACTATACTTTTAAACCCGCTCGACCTTTTTGGCGCGCGTGCGCGTGTGACAAAAAATTGGCGCCGTTGCCGGGGACTCTGAGTTGTTATTTTTCTCAATTTGTTTTTATTTTCTTTTCTTTTCTTTCTTTTATTTTCTGTTTTGTTTTGAATTGGTCTGGCTACTAGGTCTAATTGCCCTGAACTGTGTGATTTTGAC
Source organism: Sophora flavescens (assembly GCA_030762895.1). Lineage (NCBI taxonomy): Eukaryota > Viridiplantae > Streptophyta > Magnoliopsida > Fabales > Fabaceae > Sophora > Sophora flavescens. The sequence continues at coordinate 101,409,505 of CM061070.1, forward strand.
CCGGAAATTGAAAGAACATTGCACACACTCCGTAGGGAATTTCGGGCTAGCACTAGTAGTGATACCAATTTTAAAACTGCTTTTGAAAACATGGGAGACCAAAGGACTTTGAGGCAGCTTGCTGCCCCTGATGTGAATTATAATGGTTTGTGCATTGCTTATCCTGGTGCTGACACACCTTTTGAGTTAAAATCTGGGCTAATCCATTTGTTGCCAAGATTTAATGGTCTTGCAGGCGAAGATCCACACAAGCACTTGAAGGAGTTCCAAGTTGTCTGCTCCACAACTTTGAGGCCAGAAGGAGTAACTGAGGATCATATCAAGTTGAAGGCTTTTCCATTCTCACTCCAGGGAGCTGCAAAAGATTGGCTTCTATACCTTGCACCAAATTCCATTACCACATGGAATGACTTGAAGAAGCTCTTCCTGGAGAAATATTTTCCCGCCTCCAGAGCCGCTGCAATTAGGAAAGAAATCTGTGGAATAAGGCAAGGAAATGAGTCGCTAGCTGAGTATTGGGAGAGGTTCAAGCAGTTGACATCTAGTTGCCCCCAGCACCAAATTTCTGAACAGCTCCTCATCCAATATTTTTATGAAGGATTGCAGCCTATGGATAGGAATATTTTGGATGCTTTGCTAGTGGGGAGCATTGGTTGACAAGACCCCACGCTTGCTAAGCAACTTATTGAGAACATGTCGTTGAATTCCCAGCAATTCACTACAAGAAGAAATTTCATTGAGACTAGAGGTGTACATGAGGTCCGCACTTCCTCTTCCAGCCATGACAGTGATGATAGAATTGACAGGCTCACTTCCTTGGTAGAGAAATTGGTGATGGATAGGGTTCAGCCTGCGGTGTTGTGTGGCATGTGCAGTTCTCCTGAGCACCCATATGAAGCTTGTCCTATTTTGCAAGGAGGATCAAATACTGAATCACCTCAAGCCTTTGCAGTCCATCAAGTATAATCGGGGCAATAACCGGAGCAGATCCGACATTCCGGATCTTTCAACAAATAGGTACCATCCCAGCTGGAGTAATCACCCTAATCTGCGGTATGGGAACTCATCCCAACAGCCGATGGCACCTCAGAATTCTCCTCCAGTGACTACTTCAGCACCCTCCGGACCTTCAGTAGATGACATGCTCAATAAAATGGCTGCACAAATGGCTGCACAAAATCTACAGTTCCAGGCACAGTTCCAGGCCTCACAGGCACAATTTCAGCAGAGAACGGAAGCGAGTATTCAGGCATTGCATACACAGATTGGACAGATGGCTACAGACATAAATAATATAAAGCAAGGTCAAGGAACAACCCAGCTGCCAGCACAGCCAGTGATCAATCCTAATGCCTCCAATCCCAATGTGAGTTCTATATCTCTGAGGTCTGGAAAGGTTGTTGAAGCCCTTACTGGAAAGAATGAAGAAACTATGAAGGTTACTCCCGAGCCTCATTGTTGAAGTTACTCCCGAGCTAGGTGGTTGAAGTTGAAAGCCGAGAGAGTGTATAAACCACCCATTCCATTCCCACACGAGAATCCAGAAAAATTTGAAGAGTGGTGGTGAAGATAAAGAGAAGGCAATTCTTGATGTGTTAAGAAAGGTTGGTGTTAATATCCCTCTCGTTGGATATGATCAAGCAAGTGCCCGAGATATGCAAAATTTCGAAGGACCTATGCACCAACAAGAGGAAGATGAAGTCTAATGAGAGGGTTGACTTGGGAAGAAATGTCTCGGCGCTTATCCGGTCTAAGCCGGAAGAAGTTGTTGCTTTCACTCGTGCATCGCCACCAAAGTGCAAGGATCCAGGCACCTTCACTATCCCATGCACTATTGGGGACAAGAAGTTTGAAAACTGCATGTTGGACTTGGGAGCATCTATCAATGTCATGCCTACCTCCCTCTTTAACAAACTGGATCTTGGTCCTGTGAAGTACACAGTATCACCATTCGGTTGGCCAACAGGACTGTGTCCGCCCCATGGGAATGGTGGAAGATGTACTAGTGCAAGTTGATGATCCGATCTTCCCGACTGATTTCTACATCTTGGACATGGCAAGGCGAGACACATTCCAAGAAATCACCAATCATCCTGGGCCGGCCATTCATGAAGACAGCCAAGACTAACATTGATGTGGGTGATGGAACCATGTCTATGAAGTTTGGGGATATAGTTGCAAAGTTCAACATATTTGATGCCATGAAACATCCAGCGGAAGAGCACTCTGTATTCCACATTGAGCTGGTATCTGAGACTATTGAGGATAACCATGAGAACTTGTTTTCTAATTCTCCACTTAATTCTGGCTGTGATGATATTCTTTCTTTTCTTGATTGTACTAACGCTAACCATTTTGTGGTTTGTCTTGAGATTGCTGCATGTTTAGCGGTGATAAGATTGTCGGTGCAAAGTGGATGAGAAACATGAAGAAGATGAAGGAGCACCGGAGGCCCTCTCTACCTCTCTTGGACTTAGGCGCAAGGAATGGGATCCGGTGACGACTCCCGCTTACATCGCACTTGATCGGGAGTACTCTTTTCCTTTCCCTCACTATGATATTATAATTCTGCTGTTCATTGGGGACAATGCATGTTTTAAGTGTGGGGGAGGAATTAGAATAAAGTTTTCTTTTCTTTGAATAAAAGCTCCTGAATAATTTGAGAAGCTCAGGAGCATTTGTGTGTTGAGTCTTTTGATTGGCAAGTTTGTTAGATTTTGATTGATGTTGCACAGATTGCTTGCATGATTGATATGTGATGATTCCCCTAGGCTGAAAAATTTGAAAATTTTTGTGATTCCCATGTGAAATTGAAAACTGAACCTTGGGATTCTGTTATGATAGCATGATGAATGATAAGTTTGGGGTGATAGGGAACACACACTAGGGATAGTATCTCTGTTCAAATAATTTGCAAATAATGTCCAGGTGAGGTTTTGAGCCTCCAACATGTTTTAAAATGTGTGAAAATCACTTTCAAGTTGCACTTCCCTGGATTTGATTGAATCTCTTTTTGGTTTGCATGATTATATGTGTGTAGCAAATGATTTAGGCAGTTTCTTTGTAAATAGCTACTTGGCCTGAATAAACCAATTCCTAATGCATGTTCCCTAGTTAGCCCTTTTGAGCCTATTAGCCTGTTAATTCTTGATAACCTAATGTTATAAGCCCTAAAATCTGGAAAACCATGTTAACCCGATCTTAGGATTAGGAGAGCATGTAATCTTAGAATGGGTGCAAGAAACTAAAGTTTGGGGTGGCTGCGTGGTGTAAAATGTTGTTGGGATTGAAAAAAAAAAAGGGGTGTACAAATGAAAAAAAAAAAAAAAAAAGAAGAAAAAAAAAAAAAGACAAAAATGCCAAAAAGAAATAAGAAGAGCTGTAGCCACCCAGAAGTGTAAAGAAAAAAATAAAGAAAGGAGCTTAAGTGAATTTCTATGTGTAAATATAGTTCATGCTCTCTTAGTTCCTAGGGTCTTCAGCTTAGTTCCTTTTGTATATCCTACCCTTAGCCAGGCCCCATTACAACCCATAAAAGACCTTCTGATGTTGCTTGCATGTTTTCTGTGGGAACCATTTTGATATGAAAATCAAATTTATGGGAAGTGCTCTTAAAAGTGAAAATTGAGCGAAATGTTAGCCTGACAAAAATTGAGTGACTGAGTGAACAAATAATGCCCTTGCAAGGAAGGCAGTTGTTTGGATTTGGTGATCTCCCTCTTGTGTGTGACTTAGATTCCCTGCTTAGCTTTCTGATTGTTTTCATGATGAAACTCTCAATTGTTTGGAATAAATGAATGTGGGGATTGCTCTGTTTGAAAAGGGGGAAACAATGAAGAAAAATTGTCTTTGAAGTTGCTTGAATTTGTGCAATGTTGGTTGAATCTTTTAAGCTTGCCAGGTCCTGAGTCTTTTTGATTTTTGAGTCTTAGTTTGCTTGGGGACAAGCAAAGTTTAAGTTTGGGGTATTTTGATAAGCCTCTGGCTCATCTAGTTTTATAGCTAGTATGACCAGGGTTTTGTGCAAATTATATCGTATTTTCACCCAAATTAGATTAGATTGTCCTCAAGCAAGGTATTGAGTCTCTAGAGTAGTTTTAAGTTAATTTAGCAAGTTTTAAGTCAAAATAATACACTTATGCTTATTTCCTTGTTTTCGAGTTAAGTAGAAGTTGAGAAAATAAAGAACAGGGATTCGCCCCGCGAAAGCCATGCTCGCCTCGCGACCCCGAAGCCTGATTGTTCCAAGAAATTGCTAAGTCTCCGGGTCGCCTCGCGAAGAAGGTCTCGCCCGCGAGTCTTGCAAACCTGAAAAAGTCGGGAGACGATCACGGCTTGCCCGTGAAGAAGGTCATGGCCGTGGCGATTTTGAAGTTGAAGAGTCTCGCCTCGCGAGCATCAAGTCGCCCGCGAGTATGGAAGTCGGAGAGCATCACGGTTGGGGCCTGATGGCCATAACGGGCGTAAGGAGAAAACTCTTCATATCCTCGCCTCGCGAGCGAGAAGTCGCCTCGCGAGAATGCCAAGGGTTGCTGACAGTTCATGAAATTCGCCTCGCGAATGGTTGTTCGCCTCGCGAGCCTTCTGAACTCGAAATTGTATAAAAGGCTGTTTCTGAATATTTTGTAGGGACTCTTGCTTCTCCATTGTTTAGTTTTACGTTTTTTCTGTGTAATTTCGTTTGTTATGGAGAACTAAGTTCTAGGATTAGTCTATCAGATGGGAATTCTCTATACTTGAGGTTTTGTAAAACCCTATTGTAATTGCTTTTCCCTTTTCAATACCATATTACACATTTCTGTTTGTTATTTCAGGAGTGTGTAGTATTGTATTGATTTGTTTCAGTGATGTTATTTTCCTATACATAATCGCGTTTGTTATTTCGCGTGTGTTCATTCATGTTCGTTCGTTCATGAGCGCTTAACCCCGTTTGTTATTTCTGGAATAGGAACTTGCATCCATAGAAGCAATTACGTAGTTAGTTGTTACCAGAATGCGAAAGGGGATTAGAATCGCTTAGGGCTTGGGTTTACATTAACCAAGGATAGTTGAGAATTCTTGATGATGGAGATTAATCGTTGTTTGATAACTGATAAACCCTTTTTAACTGCTTTGTTTTTGATTGCTCTGTTTTGTTTGTTCTTAATTGCATTCCAATCCAAACCCCCCCAAAACTTATTTTTGTGAAAAGTAATATTCTCAGAGTCCTTAGAGACGACATCCGAGTTGTCGCACTATACTATACTTTTAAACCCGCTCGACCTTTTTGGCGCGTGCGCGACAGCGCGACCACCTATCTATGTTCGAAAAGCTCAAGATGCCTACAGATAGAGCCAGACTCATTCTTATCAGATTCCCTGGATTGGATATCCAGATGAAGACAGAGCAGAAACGAGGCAAGTCTACCCCTTACACTCAACCCTTAACTTTACCCTTTTTCTTTTTATTTTACCTTTATCTTTTTATGAAAATCTGTTTTCGGTTTACACTTTTGATTTTCCAATTCCTGATGCAAATTTATCTTGGTTTTTCAATCATCTTTCCCCTCTTTTCACTTCTTTATCTTGTTTTGATATCCCTTCCTTTAGAATTCCTTGTTTGCAACCTTTTGTCTCGTTGCACTCAGTTTTTTATTTAAATCTTTCTTTGTTCCCAATTTTCTTTGATCTTACTTTTATTTTCTCCTCTGGTTATCTGGGAATTGTTCCTTACGAACCAACCACGACAACCCATCCTTCTAACCACGGTCCATCCTCTTCATCTCCACATGATGACTCTGTTGAAATGGCGTCCACCATTATTGGAATGGATCCAGTGGCTCGTGCAGAAATCAGTGGTCTTCGTGAGACGATGCAGACTGTTGTGGCACTTCTCAAGAAAATTTTTGAAAAACAAGACTCTTAGGTATTATTTCCTTTGTCAGCAATTTATTCGTCAATGATGGTTAAATCAATAAAATATCTTTTTCTCAGATGTATTTTCTCTGTTGATTTATCTCTTTGCTGATTACAAAGGGGGAGAAAAATATTAAGTATCATTCTGAATCTGAATAATATCTTTAAATGAACTTAATTGATAAGAAGCTATGATTTTGAATATAACCTTAACCATGCGTCTGATTGCATTATGAAAGCATCAGTTCAAGGGGAGCTTGGATATATTTATATAATACTCTGCGTAATTCTGTTTTTATTTCAAGTTCATTAAAATCAAATAAATTGTTTGTCATCATCAAAAAGGGGGAGATTGTTAAGACTACATCTTTTGAAATCTATGATTTTGATGAATCCAAACAAAGAATGATTTTAAGTGAACCTTGTGAAATCTACTAATGTGTGTATTAAGTGAGCAGATCATGAAGCAAGGGTCTCATGGTAAAGAAACAAAGTCTTATTGATGCGTTTGTGTTATGATGAGTCTAAACAAAGACTCGGTATCTGCTAATTCTTATTATGGGTCTAAGACTACAACTCAACTGAAAGTCCCTCGCTTCAACTATATTCAAAGCACCATTCCGCGTTCGAAGATTCTTTTTATTACAAAAGGCAAAGTGAACTTTACTTGGTCGCAGACCCGCATTGCACAAATAAGGAAAGTCACGCTGCCCAAGTATGAAAAGCAACAAACACTGCTCTAAAACAAACTGCACTCTGATAAAGTCATGCCAACCTATACGTTCAACTTGTCATGAAGCTCACCAACGTTCATAAACATTAAATGCAAGACCATAACGACTCTTTGGTATTTACGAATGAAGAACAAAAGGATACTCAGCCGAGGAACTCTCCACAATGGATTTATCTCTTTTGAGTATAAATAGAAGACTTTGAAGGATATTGAAGACACACACCTATTTACATTTACTCAAGCATTCAATACTCTCTAAAGCATTCAAGGTCTCTTAAGTTCTTCATAGAATACTTCTCTTCTCAAATCATTTGTATTTATTGAGAAGTCTTTATTGCGATCTTACCTACCTTAAATACTTATTCACTCTCCGAATATTGTTTGGTAGATATGCAAAGTTGTAATCTGTGAAGTTGTTGCTTCATTAATCCCTTACCATTTGTAGAGCCTGAAGAGGCTTGCTGAAAGAATGCTTGTTTGAGCCTAGAGAGGCTAGGTGTGCAAACAATACATTTTGTAACCTGATCGGTTATAGTGTTAATACTTGGTGAAATCAAGTACTGGACGTAGCCCAAGGTTTGGGGTGAACCACTATAAATCTCTGTGTCTCCCTTCTCTAATTTAATCTTTTCAGTTTGCTTTATATTAATCGTTCTAACTATGTTGAAAAGTGAAAAGTTTTCTGTTATATCAGACACATCTTTGTGTCTTATATCGAAAGTCTAGGTCTTTGTAAAAAGTTAACCAAAACACAATTCAACCCCCATTCTCGTGTTTTATATCTGTTCATTTCAAAAATATCTTTCTAAAGGAGTTAACAAACTCAAGTTCAAATCCCCACAGTTAGTATAAACAAAGACTGTAAAAGCTAGGGATAGAAGATTCACACAAATGATTTATCATGTTTCATACTCTTCCAACCAAGAGCTACGTCTAGTCCTTTCTACCTGAAGGTTTTCTCCACTATTGTCCAATATATTTACAAGTATTCAACACCTCTTCAGGCTTACAAGTATTCTTTCTCTACCAAGCCTCTTTAGGCTCTAACTCTAACAAAGAGATTTAAGGAATGATCTAAGAACTCACTATGTGTGACGGTATGAAAGTTTAAGATCAAACAAGATTACAACAGAGAAAAATTCGAATCAACTTTGAGCAAAGTTTTGGAATTTTTGAATTTCAAACCTTCAGTATGATCTTTACTGGGGTTGTCCAGTATTTATAGAATTCTTCAGTCTTGCGTTCTCTACTTCTTCAACGGTCTTCAAAACATATCCGTTTAGAGATAGTATTTAATGATGATATACGTTGAGACTGTTAACTTGATATACTTTCTGCGAAATGTTTTCTTTGTTATCAGAAATGCTCAAAGTGGTAGTGTCACTTCTCTGTTGCACCAAAAGTTGCTTTCTGACTTTACTTCTTTGTACTTCATTTATCTTTACAGCAGCTTGTGTGTCAGAGTACAAAGTTTTGTATTTTCGATAGTACTATGTTTCTCTTACCAAGAAACAAAGTATTAAACAATTCAAACAACATAGGAAAAGGACACAAATACCTTCGTATTAAATAATTAATCATTTGAAAAAAAAAAATAAGCTTTTGACTAGACGGGTTCATTTCCAGTGTATCTTTGGACGCATTCATATTTACCTTTAAAGAGCAACTGTATAGTCTAACTTAGTGGACAAGTCAATCTTAGATCTATTTTTATTACCTAGTCCAATTAACTATTCGTCTAGTTACAAGTCTTTGGACTTGTTATATTTCCTGGTAGACTTGAAGACACGTCTAGCGGTTATTCAGAGAGAGACACTTAGACCCTCGTCTAGTAGCCCTTAACTTTGTTACTTGAGCGCCTCCTCCAACGATAACTTTGTGGATGGGTTTATTACCATATTTTGAGGGATCATCTAGCGAGTGAGACTTGGACCCAATATGCTTTCTATGCTATTCTAAGGAACTTAAGTTTAGTTCCCTCATCTAGCGATACTCAGAACAGTCCTGCAAGCTATAGTAGACGAGTTAGTCCTTTAACATAACTTTGCCATACAAATTTAATATTTTTGTTAGCATCAAAACTTAAGAGATTATTTAACCATAACCACTTTGGTTCTAACAATCTCCTCCTTTTTTATGATGACAAAAACATATTAAATTTGAATGAACAAAGTCTAAGAGAGCTATAGAGCTCCCCCTAAGATAGAGAATCCAAAACAATTTAACAAAGTAAATCATCACATTCTTTTTCTCATGTACCCAACTTGCTTGCTAACTCAGATGCATTCACTTGAACCCAGATGGTACCCCCCCTATCTAAAAATAATCAAGTTATTAATGACTGGACGAAACCAAGAAATAACTCCTCACGTGCGAAATTATTGAAGGTCCGCCCTTTTTTTTATGTCTGGGTGCCTTATTCTATCTATCAAAGTCCTTCTTTGTCTATAGCTTCTTTTATCACTTAGGAGTCGTGCGAGCCCTACTAAGGAGAAAGGAAAAAGAATTGGTCCTTATTCGAATAATCCTTTTAGTGCTCAAAATATTGGGTTCCTAAGCACATGGTTGTAAGGTGCAAGAAGGGGGAACAAGCACACTTGGAGAGCGCGGTACAACGGATAGTTGTATGCTTCGGTGTGGCTATCTTCTCCTATTTACTTTTTCCTTCAAAGGCCATTTTATTCCTTCAAAAAAAAGGCAAGGCTAATCCATCCGCCCTTCATTGCAGGGGAAAAGGGGATGTTGCTCCAATACCCAACCATAGGGCCGCTGCGGTACCAATCAAAAAGACGGTTGTTGCTAGCATGCATAAGAAGTGAGAACAGGTTTATTCGTGGGTGTGGCAACAACTTTGGCATCATATGTAGGCTCGAGCTCGATAGTCTCTCTTGCAGTCCATTTCTTAAGTTCATTCCAATGACAGAAATACCTAATAAAAATAAGGGTGTCAAAAAGCAAACATTATTCTATAGCATGCCTTTATAAATGAAGTAAGATTAAAAATAAAAAAAGCATACTTAATCTATGAACCAAAAATTTATTTAATTAAAACAACATATACATTAATAAAACATGACAACCGAGTTACCTACAAGAATCTTTTGAAATATAGGCACAAATATAACATTTTCAAGCAATATCCATAGCATGTCAAAGAGGGAGGCTTCCTCCTCATTCACCTTTGGTAAATATATCATGTAAAGTCAAATAAAACTCAGCAAATTGAGCATAATAATACACATTTTTTGTTCAGGTAATAATGCAATAATTTTCTTTATTCACTAGGGGAGTTTATGAAGATTCTTCCAGTTCCAGTAGAAATATCCTGCAATGGCAATTCAGTTACTCCAAATGATTCTATGTCATATTATCACCAAACTATTCGAAAATACCAAATCTCTACAACACTAATAGAAGTTATTATCTTAATTTGATTTTTTGGCAAATCGTATAAGGCCAAATTTTCAATTTTCAATTTTTTAGAATATTTAAAACGTCCAAGGCAATTATCAAAATGAGGTAGGCACATCCATCCTCCTATTTCCACCCCTCAAAATAACAACCACCACCCTCTGAAATGGAAATAAATTTTTGGAGGAAATGCTTCAAAACACACCAAGACAAAATCCTAAAAATTCAAACTTCGCCCACAACCCATCAAACTAAATTTTTTTTAAAAAATAGTTTGAAGGTTCCATGTTATTAGTTCCAGAATCAGATATCTAACGTAATTAAAATTAAGCAAGAAGAATATTTAGTTCCATCCAATTAGTGGGAAAGAAACTTATGTAGAGGCACCGGAAAAAAATAAAACCTTAAAAGAGAGCAGCCTTTAACATGGCCTCCTCCATTTTGCAAGATCCTTAACCTTCCTTCTGTGTACTTCTGTAATTGGTTGTTGTTGTTATTGCACTAACATATCTTATCTTGAAGATGAAGAGTAAATTGTTTATTGATGTAAAGTAAAAATAAATTGGCAATAATGAAACAGAATATCAAAGTATATTTTTATGCGCATATTTATACCAATCTTTTAATTCAAAAATGTTCAAGGCCATAATCAAAAGGAAAGCTTTATTTGAATTTGGAAATGGAATAAAAAGATAGGGATTGAAAAATACCTTTAATGGTACTGTATCAGCGATTGTTGCCTCTGCAACCTTGTCTCCCCGTTGATCTCGTTAGTGAACGCTTCCACTCGCCGGTTCAATTCGTCCTGACTCAAGTCGGTGCTTATCTCAACCCGCCACCACCCGAACATGGCGACATTGTAATCTTCTTTCTTCTCCCTCAGTAGTTGTACGTCTTAGATTTCTCCATCACCGGAGTTCCGTTTATATCGTTCTTAGAAATTCAAATATGGGAAATGCGCATAAAAAAGCCTAAGAAGAAGAGAAAGAGATCAAGGAAAAGATGGGAAAATAAGACTTATAGTGAAATGAGGTAGAGAGAGAGATGAATCTTCAATTACCACAACTTGACTTTTTAATTTTTCTGCCTTCTAATCTATCTAATTCCATAGATAACCAACCAAAAAGAAAGAATTGCCATTGTTTATCAAAATTATCAGAGAGAGATGGGTTGCAAAGGAAGTACATCCATTGTGGGGTGCCAATTTTCATTCTTCTGTGACAATAGTGCTTCGGTTTTTTTTATATTAAATTTTAAAAAGATGAAAACTGATTAATTTAAAACGGATTCCTTTTTTTAAATTTTGATTCAGTTTTATTCCTTTTTTTTAATTATCTAATGGTTAATGGTTAATTATTTAACGGAAGTTATTAGGTATAGTTTTGGTATTTTGAAATGTTGAAACCAAAAGTCAAGTATTTTCTTTATATATTGGTATAGATATTAATGCATGAAGAAAAGGACCCAAGAAAATTTCATTTGTGCATGAGCCTTTTTATTATTTACAAAACATATGAGTTGCAAAAATAATTTTTTTTCAAGAAAATGTGAGGAGTAAACCCTTTCTTTCTTTCTTTTTTTTACAAAAAATGTGGGTCCAATTTTTATTAAAGAAAATAAATACAAAAACATGAAAGAGAGTCATAAAGAAGAAATGCCTCCATCATGTCCTAGAACGGTACATAATTAAGATCATACCCTAAACTGTGTAACCACTAAGTTGCTCTATTAGTGCAATGTTAGGGTGGATTTAGACTTCTAAAGGTCATGGTCCCCAGATTGCCCATGTCTCGAAAGGCAAGGACTCGGCCTATGATCCTAACCACAAGTAGGGATAAACCCTCCAGGATCGGATGACTAGTCCATGATACCAAGAACAATCTGAGTGGTGAATCAACAAATATCAGGGAGGCACAAGGCCTTCAATGACAATGCTGACACATCACCTAATCCTTAAGCCTCCACAAGCTCGGGTATAGAGCTAAAAGTGTGTGAAATAGGTGTGAGTGATATATGTGCTAGAGGCATACAAACCGGTACAATCCTAAAACAAAACTATCCAGAACAAGCAATCAACAAACATAACATTCTTTCATCCTAGGGTTAAATATCCATAAAATAATTATCAAAGCATATATACAAAAGTAAATCATGGAGAAAAAATATTTACAGAAAAAATAAATGGAGTAAAATAATACATACCAAGATGCGCAACTAACCATGTTAGGCCTGACTCTCTAAAGTCTCTAGTGGAGTCGCCAGCTGTCGCGACCGTCCCGCCCGGGAGTCGCGAAAAGAGAGGAGTCGCCACCAAAATTTATTAAATAGGAAAACTTTGGAAAAACCTTTTTATTTTAAGGACTGGTCTTTTGAAGAAAACAATATTAAGCTCGGGAGTCGGTTACGAGTAGGGAAGGTGTTGACACCCTACATCGCCCATTCTACCGATGGCACCTCAGATTAATTGCGCAAATCTGAATTGTTTATTTTACCCCAAAAATTATTTGCAAGAAAAATTAATTTTATTTTTGTAATATTTTGTATTTCTTTATCACTTTTGAATTTAAAACAATATTGATAAAACCTAAATGAGGTTGAACATGACATTTAAGTCCACAGGGTAACCTCAGATCTAAGGGATTGAGCTTGACACTTGTCATAGAGCAACCCAAAAAACAATAAATTATTAATTAATTATTTGAAAAAAAAACACAATATAGGGAAAAAAAAGAAAAGAGATGTTGTTTCATGATTTTATATTTTAATTTATTTTACTTTTCGGTTAAACGATGAAAAGGCCTATACAAGGTTAAACATGGCACGAGTCCATAGGGAAACCTTAATTCTAAGGGATTAAAAATGACACTCAAGTCCACAGGGCATCCCGAAATAACACAAATTTATTATTTAAATTAACTATACAAACAAATTAAAAAGAGAACAAAAATGAAGGAAAAATTAATTTTGGCTCGATGGGATGATTAATCCCACTCCTACGTATTCCCTGCTACGATGGGAAACTCAAAGCCACGTAGTTCTTGCAGAAAATGTTTTATTTGTTGGTTGTTTTTATTTTTTTATGAAAAAGTTTTTTTATTTATTTAATCTTATTAGAAAAAAGTTTTTTATTATTTTAAAAAAGAAAGTTTTTTACAATTATTTTAATTTATTTTTTTATTTTTTTTTTATTTTTTCATCAAAAACTCCTAAGCGAGATAGAGCATGGCAGATACGTCCACAGTGCTATCCCGAATCTAAGGAATTGAGTGTGAAACCTCTCACAAGGCAATCCCAAAATAAATATTTTCTAGTATTTTTTTTTACATCATTCTAATTATTTGTTTCAACATAAATGTTTCATAAGAAAAAGCACCAAACAGCAAAAAAAATCATATCCAGTTTCACCAACATTTCCTATTAGACCAATTCTTTTTAGGTTTATGAGACTCACCTGACTTGGCCAACAAGTTCACTTATAGTACTGGCAACCCACTCAAAATAATTTGTAGGAACAAATAAAAAAAACCCTTCAATGTTAAAATGCATTCAATATCTATAGTAATATATAAAGAAAATACTTGAATTTTGGTTTCAACATTTCAAAATACCAAAATTACCCCTAATAACTTCCATTAAATAATTAACCATTAAAGAGAGAATAAAACTGAATAAAAATTTAAAAAAAGGAAACCATTTTAAATTAATCAGATTTCATTTTTTTAAAATTTAATATAAAAAAACTGAAGCACTGTTGTCACAGAAAAATGAAAACTGGCGTGGCACCACGGCTGAGTGGCGGCTGAGTCGAGGATCTGGTTGGATCCTGGCGATTTGCGGTGATCTTAGGTGGACGAAGTGGAGGTGCACCTGGGCACAAAGGAACAGGGTGGCTTCCCCTTCTTTTATTTTTCTCCTCTCTGTATATTTGTTCTAGATTTTCACTCTGTTCACAATAGGTTTTTTGTTCTTTCTCTCCCCTTGATTAGAGTCCCTATTGTATTATCTATAATGGTGGATTTTTCTTTTCGAAAATCTGTAAGAATTAAAGTCCTAGCACTGATTTGAAACAAAAATGGAAACTTATGAGCCCCAACTATGAAAATCAAGGGATTTACTATTGAAATCAAATTCAAAATGAAGTTAGAGGGAAGCGAGGGGTGTCTTCTAGGGTTTGTTGGAGGAGGGTGAAGAAAGGAAATGGGTTTGAGTTGATCCGCGTTTGGGGCTTGGAATGTGTTACTTCAGGACCAAAAGTCTAAGAACATCACCTCCTTTTTTATCTTTTCATTACTTACTGATTTATTTTTTATTTTTTTTATTTTTTATTTTCTTTTTAGTTTATAAAAATAAGACTAATAAATAAAAAATAGAAATTAAAAAACAAATATTTAATAAAAGAGGAGAGTCCGGACAAAATAGGGTGTTCACATACACTATCAATGTAAAAATATCAACTAACATTTTGATATGTGTGTTTTTATTTTAATAACTAATAAGAGAGAGAAATCCCAATGTTATTGAGTGGTCAATATATTATTAAATGTCTTTGTAAAAACTCTTTCCACTGACAGTGTATAGAAATTAAATTTATATCATATTACCTTAAATATTATATTAAATATTAGATGTTTATTACAAAAATTTAGGGTGAGGGGATGATGTCCCAGTCCAAGGCATGGAAAACCTTCGGGCTCTATGAGCATCTATAAAAAGATTTACATTTACCTCACCACCCCAATGAGACTAGTGGGGGCTCGAACCTACAACCTGTCAGATACCAGACCCTATTATGCTCCAATAGACCAATCCCTTGAGGTTAGATTTTTTTTATTATTACAAAGGAAACCTAAAAACTAAGAAGAGAAGAAGATAGAGGAACATGCTCCCCTATTATCTTCCTAGTTCCTAATCAAATCAAGTAAAGGAGGCCAAGGCCTTTTTATGAGAGTCAAAGAAAATGATCCAGGGTATATTTTTTTAGCAATGACATCTGTACAAGAATTTGCAGATTTTTAAATATTTAACATCCAAAAAAATATTAGATGTATCTTATTTATTTCCTGCTCATTTTGCCTTGAATAATCCTTCCTTTTATATTAAAAATATAGATAGACCCAAAAAAAACCATTTAAGATCAAATGATAAGATAGACAAATGAAAATAAATTAAAAATTAATAAAATACTAAAATGATAAGATAAAGGATGATAAGCAGAATCCAAATATTTAAAGTATTTTAAGTTATTTCTAAATTAAGTTTTACGTGATTAACATGATTCTGTAAATAAAAATAAAAATAATAAAATCTTTTTTTTGAGATTTTTTTTTTGTTATTTTGGATAAAATAAAAATATCTTATACAATTACTTCTCAATTAAATATTTAACAAATAATCTTCCTTTTATCTATTTATAAATACAACAATGGTAGAAGAAATTTCGTCAAATCTTGCAACAGACACGATTGTTTTGCTCTGTCTCACACTGTTGCTGTCACGATCAATCTCTCATTCAGTCCTCGTCGGTTTACAATTGCAATTGTGGAGATGGAGAAATTTGCGGGTGAAAAGGTTAGGAACCACATCCCTGATGATCTTGCATTCTCCATTTTGTCAAAATTGCCTCTAAAATCTTTGAAACGATTTGGATGCGTACGCAAATCATGGTCCCTCCTATTTGAGAACCATCATTTCATGAGCAACTTCCGTAACAATTTCATATATAAGCATCATTCTTACTACGATGATACATCTCTCCTCCTCCAACTGCATGCGCGAGTAGATTTTCGTTGGCTTTCTGGTGATAGGTTTGAGAATTTGGTCAAATTAGACTGCCCAAATCCATTTCAAGAGGATGACCCTCGTTTTTTAATATTGGATTCTGGTGGTATTACTGGAATTCTTTGCCTCTACTCCCCAGTTCATAGTGATGAAAGAGTTGTACTGTGGAATCCAGCAACCGAGGAATTCAAGGTCACTCCTCCCAGCCCTTCTGTAGTGTCTGTACCATCACCTTATTGGATCCCTTTTGTTGTTCTTCATGGATTTGGTTATGACCATCTTAGAGATGACTACAAATTGATTAGGGACGTAAGTTTTTCTTGGAATGCACTATTTGATCCTTTAGACAGTCCGCAAGTTATAGACGCCTCCCCCTTTTTGGAGATATATAGTCTAAGAAGTAACTCTTGGAGGAAACTTGTTAATGTCGATATGCTTCGGACTTCTCTTTGGATGGTTTCAGGTAAACGACTGTACATGGATGGAATGTGTCACTGGTGGGGTGTAGATAGAAGTGCAACACATAATGAGTCTTCAACCAATAGCTTATGCTTTGTGGCATCATTTGACTTGAGCAATGAGGTGTTCTTTATAACACCCATACCCTTAGACATAGGCATATTGTCAGACAAAGGTGATTTTAATTCTAATTTGGTGGAGAGACAATTGGTGGTGTTAAATGGGTCAATTGCTTTGATCTCATGGTATTTGGGTTCGACTACTTTCCACATATCAATTTTGGGTGAAATCGGTGTGCAGGAATCATGGACTAAACTATTCATTATTGGGCCCTTGTCTTTCATTGAGCATCCCATCGGAGTGGGGAAGAAGGGCAATATATTCTTCGGAAGAACAGACGGTGAACTAGTCTGGTTTGATTTAAGTACTCAAATGATTGAGTGGCTTGGTGTTAAAGGAGAGTTTTTTTTCTCATGTAGTAATTTATAAGGAAAGCCTTTTTCCAATTGGAGGAATACATCATTAATTGTTTTTCTTCTTTTCACCCAAGAGGTTAATTTACGATCAGTAGCTTATAATTGCCTTTACCATATAGCTTACTATATGGTGGCATGCTCATTGTGACTGGGCAACAACTACTGTCGATGCGCCTATCTTTATCTATCGAAGAAAGGATACATCCTACCCTTCTCCCAAACCTGATGTAGAGGTTCCCATCATGTTAGGTATGAAATCTTTTACAGTTGTCCAACCCTTTAAATCTTTTACCTGTATCCTTGCTCAGAATCTGGGAGGCATCACAATTTCATTTCATGGTCCAAGACACTCACAAATTATGAAATGCTTAAATGTGTTATATTCATGGAATGAAAAGAAAGTACCTATTCTTTTAAAAACTCCAGCATATTCTTAAAATTTCAGAAACATAAGCCATTGACAAGAGTTTCTCCTAGAATCCTCATACCCGAAAAATATTCAAAAAGATATGTGGATTTATGAAACTGACCAAACACAAAATAAACAGTGTGCTCTATTATTCAATGGGTTTATAGGAGTAACTTCTATTGAAAAGACTATTTCTTATTTTATATGTGATGCAGTTTTGCTTCATTTTATTACTACTGGGTACAAGCCTTCGAAGGGAAGAAGCTAGCTGAGAATGATAGAGCCAAAGCAGCTATAAAGCACAAAAGGAAGCTGAGAAGAAGCTTAAGGTGATTGTTGATGCAACTCATTTTGGTTTTGGTTTTATGGACTTTGGACTATTATGTTTTTGAAATGGACATGCATATAATAGAGGCATGTTTTATGCATCGTTTCTTCCCCTTGCAAACTGAGAGAAAGGATCCTAAGGATTTAGGTGAATTGCCAAGAGTGACATTTCCTAATTTGGCTACTTTGAATAACTATGTAATGTACTGGAAATCTGGCTGAACATCTCTTAAGTAATGTCCTCGCTCTTCACTCTTGATCAATGATCTGCTATGTCTGATTAATGAAAATAATGAGTTATAGTTACTATATTATTTAAGCAATGAAGCTACCTTGCTTAAAGGGAAAAGCATTGAGCAACGTCATTTTAGAAATAGAACATTGCCCTTTTGGATTGATGGAAGGTGATGGAATGGAATGAAATGGAACATAGGGTATGTTTGGATTGATGGAAGGGGATGAGATGGAATGGAATGGTGTTCCATTGTTTGGATTGTGTAAAAGAGGATGGAATGGAATGGAACTCAATGGAACCCATTCCATCTTATTCCATCACTTACACTCATTTTTCTTCCCTTCCAATTTGGGCGGAATAGGATGGAATGGAAGATTAGATGCTTTATAAAATTATTAATTTACTGTCTTATCCTTACCCAATATATTTTTTTTGACCTCTTCACCTCTTCTTCCATTTTCCCACTGCTTTCTCCTTATGTGTATACTTCATCTTCTTCCATCGTTAAACCTGGATGTTGTAACATATTGAAGATCTTGTTTAAGTCTAGAAAGTTGTTCTGCAGCCTCAGAAGCTTGGGCCTGAGCAGACAAAGCACGATGCAGTTTCTCGAGACGTCTAATCCTTCTTTCTACTCTCCTCCTCTCTAGTTTAATTAGGAAAACACATATATATGAAGAAATTATACAGCATAAAATTGTACTCAACAAATTAATCTTAATTTTGGATTATACTGAAGAACTTAATCTTTCTGTCACGCAAGAATATCTTGCGTTCAGCAGCAAGACGAGAAGTTATAACTCATTGTTAAAGGAATGGTATTATTGGAATAAAAAAGTTATAACTCATTCCATTCTGTCCACCTTCCAAACAATGGAGTGGTAACTTTGTTCCATTCCATCATAAAATATCCAAACAATGGAACGGAACTTTTATTCCATTCCGTTCCATTCCACTCCATTTCATTATATTTCATTCCACTCCATTCCATTACTTTTCATTCCATCATAAAATATCCAAACAATGGAATGAAATGGAATGGAATAAAAGTTCCACTCCATCGTTTGGATATTTTATAATGGAATGGAACAAAGCTATCATTCTATTGTTTGGGAAATGAGTGGAATGGAATGGATTATAATATTTTTATTCCTTTATTACCCTCGTGTAACTTGGAAATGGTGTAGGAACAAGAGCATCTAGGCTAGAGGTATCAGTAAGAGCATCCAATTGCATCTCAGACCAAAGACGTGACCCTGACTAATAGCAAACCCACCCAATTATTAATTATTAATAATTAACAAGAACAAGCAAAATTAAAACATAAAATGCAGTAAACTATGACCCGTGAAAATGAAACCCCTGAACACCGTACTATGACCCGCGAAAATCAAAATCCCACTTTGCTTTATTCATTCTCTTCTCAAAATCAGAAAGCACGAGGGAGGAACAGTGGAAGAGTGATAAAAATGGATAAGAAGGATAAGAAAAATGATAAAGAGTGATAAAAACATAGAGAAAGCACAGTGGAAGAGGCCTTGCTGACGTTCACTGGACTCATGTTTGCAGAACGTTTTTGCTGCGAGAGAGTTGCTGCTAGGTAAAACAGAAATGAAACGTGGAAGTTAAATTAGAGTGATGATAAAATAGTAATTTTGTATTTTTAAAAGAGAGGGATTGGATGGAAATGGATGGAATGCATTCCATCAGGTTGCATTCCATTCCATTTAAAATTAGGCAAACCAAACAATGGAACATGGTTCCATTCCATTCCACTCCAATCCATTCCATTAGTTTCCATCAATCCAAACATAGCCTGGCTTTAGGCCTCTTTTATTTATTTATTTATTTATTTATTTATTTTGTTTTTCTTTGATTTTCCTGAAAAGTTATTATGTATGTGGACTTGCATGTATTTCTTGCCAAGGCCTTTCTATGAGAGTCAAAGAAAGGATCCAGAGTATCCTTTTTAGCAATGGCATCTACACAAGAATTTGCAGATCTTTGAATATTTGACATTAAAAAAAAGATGTATTTTATGTTTTTCCTGCTCATTTTACCATGAATAATCCTTCATTTTATATAAAAAAAAATATAGACAGGAAAAAAAACCATTTAAGATCAAATGATAAGATAGAAAATGAAAATAAATTTAAAATTAATAAAATACTAAAATGATAAGATAAACAAGGATATACATAATCCAAATATTTAAAGTTATTTCTAAATTAAAAGGATTCTGTAAATAAAAATATAAAATATTTTGTTATTTTGGTTAAAATATCTTATAGAATTACTTCTCAATTAAGTTAACAAATAATCTTTCTTTTATCTTTTTGTAACCAAAAAAAACAACACGATTGTTTTGCTCTGCCTGCTGTCCCGATCTCTCTCATTCCCCGCAGGGTTGTAATTACAATTGCAAGTGGAGATGGAGAAATTTACTGGTGAAAAGGTTAGGAACCACATCCCTGATGATCTTGCATTCTCCATTTTGTCAAAACTGCCTCTAAAATCTTTGAAACGATTTGGATGCGTACGCAAATCATGGTCCCTCTTATTTGAGAACCCTCATTTCATGAGCATCTTCCGCAACAATTTCATATCTAAGCATCATCATTACCATGATGATACATCTCTCCTCCTCCAACTGCATGCGCGAGTAGATTTTCGTTGGCTTTCTGGTGATAGGTTTGAGAATTTGGTCAAATTAGGCTGCCCTAATCCATTTCAAGAGGATGACCCTCATTTTTTAATTTTGGATTCTGGTACTATTACTGGAATTCTTTGCCTCTACTCCCCAGATCAGCGTGATGAAAGAGTTGTACTGTGGAACCCAGCAACCGAGGAATTCAAGGTCACTCCTCCCAGCCCCTCTGTTGAGTCTGTACCAAAACCTTATTGGAGACCTTACGTTGTTCCTTTTGGGTTTGGTTATGACCACCTTAGATATGACTATAAATTGATTAGGTACGTTCGTTTTTCCTGGGAAACTTGGCTTGGTTACGGTTCGCAATTTATAGACACCGAATTATGGGAGATATATAGTTTAAGAAGTAACTCTTGGAGGAAACTTGTTGATGTCGATATGCCTGAGCCTTTTTGGATGGTTTCAGGTGCACGACTGTACATGGATGGAATGTGTCATTGCTGTGGTCTAGAACGAAGTGAAACACATAATGAGTCTTCAACCAATAGCTTATGCTTTGTGTAGTCATTTGACTTGAGCAATGAGGTGTTCTTTATAACACCCATACCCTTAGACATAGACATATTGTCAGACATAGATGATTTTAATTCTTGTTTGATGGAGAGACACTTGGTGGTGTTAAATGGGTCCATTGCTTTGATCTCATGGTATCTTGGAACGACTACTTTTCATATATCGATTTTGGGTGAAATCAGTGTGAAGGAATCATGGACTAAACTCTTCATTATTAGGCCCTTGCCTTGCATTGAGAATCCTATCGGAGTTGGGAAGAAGGGCAGTATATTCTTCGGAAGAACAGATAATGAACTAGTCTGGTTTGATTTAAGTACCCAGATGATTGAGGAGCTTGGTGTTAAAGGAGAGTTTTTTTTTTTCATGTAGTAATTTATAAGGAAAGCCTTTACCCAATTGGAGGAATACATCATTAATTGTTTTTCTTCTTTTCACCCAAGAGGTTAATTTATGTTCATGGTTATTAGGATTTTACTTTTACCTTGTATACAAAGTGGCTTGTCAATTATGCTCATCATAATTATTATGAGGTATATGACAAATTCACAAACCATTTGATAATATGAATATTGTTTTATCAATTTTATTTTGTAGGTTTACTTTTTTATTTGCAAATTGGTCTTCTTTCTATTTCAATTGTAAGAAAGAATGATCTTTTGGCTTTACTAAATGGCCTCCAGTTTTATGTAGCAATATCTTATAATTGGGGAACTTAATAATTTAATGAGCAACATATATTTGTTTGGAATTCATTATATTATTCTTGAAATATCTATGCCACTATGTTTAATTTTGTGCTTTAATTTTTCTTTTATGTTCCAAATCAATTAAATGGATGCGTTTACTGATAAAAAACTAGGTGTGTTCAAGCTTGATGGCTCGGTAATCGAGCTTATGAAATTTCAGAGTGATATTGCAGACAATAACGTAAAATACCCAAAATCCACTTGAAAGAAAGTAGGTAATATATTGAAGAGAAGATGCAAAAAGTAAAACGTTGACTTGAATAATATACCCAACAGTACTATAATTTTGAGTATACTGTAATAAAATCTTGTAACATAATGATATAATGTCCTATGTGAATGTGTGCCAACTATTTGATGAAAGGTTAGGGAAAGTAGAAGATAGTTGTTAATGCCTTAGCTTATTTTGTATTTAAATTCTATTTGTTCGACAAAATGCTTGTGAGAGTATGTGCTGGTGTTCCTATTGGAATTTTAGAAAAAGACGAGTCTTCAATATATGAACCATTGACTTGAGTTATTCTTTAAATCTCTTGTTAATTTTTAAAATATGGTTTTAAGTTTATGTTTGACTTGATGAAATGACCAAGTTATTTGAAATGCTTTAAAGCAGGAGGATTGAGTGAGTGGCCTGTAAGATACAAATGAATAATTCAATTACTTCAATTTACATCTTCCAGTTAGAGTTTTGGAACCTTGCAGCAGAAAATTGTGGCAACAATACAAGAGGTGGTTTTAATTTCACATGGCTTGTTTACAGTTGGCAGGTATGAATGTATGGTCACTCATCTGCTTAACGATTTGTTATCATGCTTGGTAAAGGTCTATTGTGTTGGGATTTATAGTCTTCTATCACACGTCATAGGTTTGATTTTAATTGCCATTGGGGTTTTGTTTTCCATCTAGAATAGATAAAATCCATGGATAAACCATTGTGATAAAATAAAGCGAACAAAAACGCGGGAGTTTTCATGTTATGGTGCCTTTTGGTGTGTTTGACTTTCATATTTGGAATAAGTATTATGCTTGGTTGGGATTCCAAGTGGCCCTTCCTTTTGAGACGAAGCTCCATTTTGTTAACCATCATGGCTTGGTGAGAGGCAAGAAACTTAAGAAGGTATGGATGGTAGTGTGGTTTACTACTTTATGGTCGATTTGGTTACATAGAAATAGCATTATCTTTGAACAACAAGTTGATGTCCTTAGCACCTTTGATATCATAAAAGCAAGGTCGTGGCATTGGGTCAAAATTAAGGTTGGAGGGCAGTTTACTTTTTCAGATTGGTGCTCCAGCCCTTTCGAATGTATGAAACTTGCAAGCAGGTGTTAGGAGAAATACCATTGGTTTGTGGAAGGCTCTGGTACTCTGGTGTAGGTGTTGTACTACTTTTTATCATTGTTTTACAGCAAAACAAGTACAGGCTGGGAACTCGTGGGGTTGCTGTCATGGCCATAAAACATGGGACTGTGTGAAAAATTGAGTGAAACACTGGTTAGGATTGAGAAGGTCAAACTCTGAGTGAAAATTTGTATTGAGTGAGTCAAACACATGTGAAGCATTGGCTGTTCAAGCCTGTTTCTCCACGTTTTGTCTATACTAACTCTTGCAGACTTTTCTTTTGCTTGTTTTTTTTTTTGCAGGTTTACTTAAGTTTTGTTGTTCTGTGCTTCTGTTTGGGCGGACAAAGGTTTTGTATGAGTGAATCACTTTTGCGTCAGGGGAGTTAGTCGAGTTTCTCTACTAGATTGTGTCAAAACACTTCTGTGAGGACTTGTTTTTGGCAGCTTCTGTGTTGTCTGTGTTTCTGATGGTTCCTGTGATTCGACTCCTAATGGTTCAATGCTTACTGGTGGTCTACAGTTTTATACTCTTATACTCTCTATTGGTCGATTTATGCTTCACCAGGTTTATATATATGATTCCTCTCTTGAGTCCATGCTATTCTGTATCTGTTTTTCCTTGGTGGTTTGGGGTTAATAATTTCTGGCCCCTCTCAGGTCTAGTCTGGTAGGCTACAAACTCTCACTCTATGCATAGGAACCTTGGCTATTTTTGTGGAGAAGCTGCTATTTTGTTCTGTTGTCTGGTATCTGTAGTCTCAATGGCATGTCTTTTGTGTATTGTGGATCAAATTTTGGTTTGGCTTAGGCTATGTGAGGCTCAAGTTTTTATGCTCAGGGTCACCGTTTTGAGATGCCACTTATGAGTAATCTTTCTTCCTGCTCAGAGCTATGTGGAAGGTTGTTTGCTGCATCTATTCTGTTATTGTTGTTGGCTTCAAATCACTGTCTTCTATGGATTTTTGGTTATGCTTCCAGTGCTCCTCTTAATTTAGCCCTCTGAGTTGGTTACCATATGGTGAGCATTATGGTTTTCTTTGTAAAGGTGGGGCTTATTTTGGACTTTTTATACACCATGAGACTCAATATTATTCGGGTTGTTTTATATGCAACCTGATGCTACACTTTGGTTTCTACACACTTGCATTTGGTCATACGTTTCTGGTGCTGTTACTATTTCTCTGGTTTTTAATTTCTCTTTTGTATTTTCTGGTTCCTTGCAATGGGCATTGATACGTTCATAAGGAATTTTTGGTGGGGTTTGATTGCTCCTGGTTGTGGTATGAACTTTAGTTATTTTTCAACCTTCTAGCCTTTACTTGTGCTTTTGACTTAAATAATACCTTTTGATATCCTGTTTGTAGTCTTCTCTTTTGTTACTTTGTATACGGGTTGGAGTACCCCTTGTACTCAATCAATATACCTTTTGCTTATAAAAAAAGTTGACAATGCTTTTGTTTATTCGTTGTCTTTTTCCTCTAAAACAAGAAAGTAATAGATAACAAAATGCAAAGAAGGCGTCTTGGTAAAATCTTGATTTTTTATTGTCAAATATACTTGTCGTTGCCTTGGCACAACGGTAAGGTTGTTGCTTTGTGACTTGGAGATCACAGGTTCAAATCCAGGAAATAGTCTATCCGGTTGCCATTTTTTCTCACCCTGGTGCCTAATACTCATGATCTTTGATCGATTTCCTGGTTGCTACAGTACCTATGGAAAACCATCCGTTAGCCACTTCGGTTGTGGAAAACCAGATTCGGTGGTACACAATGATCATAAACTATCATGCGTATTTACATTCATGGTCATACACTGATGAGAACATGGTGTGTGGAACAATGTTCATAATTTAACTGTTAGTATCTACTAATACTTTCTTCATAAGTACCTGAAGTTTTTAATTACCAAATGAAATGTGAAAAATAGAGTTAGGAAGGTTTGGAAGATGTATACAAGTTACATAGTGCTTCCTTGATTATAGTTATTTTTTTCATGTATCATTTGATTTACCTTGAGTGTTTTCTGTTGTGTTGGAAAATAAAACATGTGAAAAGACTACAACCCACACAAAGGAGTGTCAATAAAAGAGAACTTGCATCAATGAGTTTGTTAACAGATAACTCTGCAAATGAAATTTTTTCTGACATCTTTCCAGATGAGGTTAGCTGATCTGCTATTTTACTTCCTTTCTTGCCTTATTTTTTTATTCACTCCAACATAAATGGATATAGGGTAATAATCCCTTCCAAAAGCTTTTCTCCTTCATTCTTAACCTGCCCACCTCCTTTTTTTATATCAATTTCTACATATTTGTTCAAATTAATACTTGCTTCAAATAATGATGTATATAATCTATTATTTATCTAAAGCTTCCTTTCTTTGAGCTCCTTTCCTCCTCATTGATGTTGGTTTGAGTTACTTTGTTTTTAATAAGCAAAAGATCTTTTACTTTAGTAGCTAACATACAACTCTTCCTGTCTTTGTTTATGTGACATTATTTTGTTTACTTGCCTTTGTTTTAATTTAGTGAGAGGGCTATAACGGGGCGCTCCCCTTCTAAATTGCCTCAGATGCATTTTATTAGGTGTGTGTATTTACATGATAGGGTCCTCTTTTGAGTTTCCTCACCAAGTGATTCTAGCTTTTTATGTATTTAGCATATTGATTGCTGATTGATTCCCTTATAAGATTTATTTTAATGATCTTATTTTTATTTCATTGAAGGGAGCTTTGTTTTGTCGCTATCTTTTAGATGGGTTTTTTCAATCCTCCTGGTTTTTGATAATATAGAATTAATATGTATGATGGTGGAGCTAGTTTACTTACCGTTCAAATTTATAATATTGTTTTGGCTTGCTTACTCATCTTAAGGGTACATAGAAATAGTCATTAGCATGAACAACACTGTGTTGATCAACCTCAAACTAAAAAAATTGGTTTAGGTCCAGTGTCACCTTTTCGTGGAAAATTTGATGAAAGCAATACTGATATCTCTCCAACCAGGCACTGTGGCAACTCGAGTATGATAGATTCTGATCAGAGCAGGGATATTTCCAACAAAACAACAGAGAGGCAACCTGATTTGTCTAGCAAGGGAATATCTCTGCCCTTGGCTATGCACTCAAACATGTCTTCTCTAATCTCCTGTCATAAGTGATGGTGTACTTGACCATCCTCTTCAGGGAACTGTTTCTGACGTAAAATCAACTGAATACCCAGCCACTACTAGTAAAACACAAAACCAGCAAGACGAACTGACTGTTGAAGGTAAGAAAAAAGTCCTACTACCATTTGTATTGATCAGCCAAATTGAATTTGTGAATGTAGTTGTGTTTGTGAATAGACCCACAGGCAGAACCTCTGTTTAATTAACATAGCAACCAAGCATTCTTCAAGAATGACTTGGTTATTCATCCCAAGTGGAAACATATGTCCTGTTAATTGGTTTAGACTAATACATTTCAGACATATCATTGAAAGTTTAAACCTGAAAAGATTTGAATTCAAATTATGCATCCATTAGTGATTTCTAAGTTTGATTCTATTCCATATGTGACATTCATACCGGAATATTTTAATCAATGTGCCTTTTTGCGGAGATAGCATTGTGATTGGCAACTTTGAAGGCACTTGTTGGCTGACTGCTAGCAACTCGTGTGACAACAACTAATTTGAGGGTATGCACCGTAGTCTTCTTTTGAAATGGCAAGTGCATGAGCATGATAAATGTTTGTTTAAATGCCTAAATGAGTAGTCTGATTTTGGGTGGCACATAATCTCTGGTGTCATAGTTAATGCCATATTCTATGTGAATCCTTGGGTGAAGGTCTTTTTAATTTAATTATTCTCTTGTCTTTATGTTGTTGCCCCGTGTGCTTGGGTTTAGGATGTTGGTGGACATTAGTTTCGAGTTGAAGATGCCCTCATCAAGTTCTATTAACATTCTTGCACAATTTTCATCTATAACTTAGGCTCCTTTTAGCTGTTAACGATCTAAATTACCTCAATTTAGGTCATTGCTCATTGTGCTTGCCTAGCTGAGCGACAATTCTTTTTGAAGTATCATTGCAGTGGTGGAACCATGTTGAGGGGAGTGGAGGCAAATGTTCCCAGTGAACTTCTGAAAATTTGTCACCTGTTATATAGTAAACATATTGTTTTGCCTTCATGGAAAATGTACAGTTGTCGTGTTGCTTCACTATCTTATGATATGATGACAAATAAAAACTTTACACAGAAATATTGTACCCTTTTATACCTGCATTTTACACAAGAAAACATAAGATAATACTAGGTTATCACTCATCATTCATCAGTTCATTCATATAATCTTCTAGAACATATACTAGGTCATTACATAGTGCTTCATTGCATTGTGACAACATGTTTACAACACTCCGCATCCAAGATCATGTCGGCAGAGCTCTTCAAATATTTTTCTAATTGCTACTTGACTTGAACCTAAGTGTGACTCAGCATCTTCCATCAACTTACGAAGGTGTCAACTGAAATTGGTTCATTTTTAATGTCGTGGATCAACGAAAATGAGAAAAAGAAGTCAACTTGAAATCAACAAATTCTATTTGGTTTCAAAGTAGAATTTTGGTCTTTGAAGCTGCATTACTCTGAATTCAAAGTATTAAAATTGATACCATCATATTGTGATACACCATGTGTATTATATTATACAACAACAACCAAGTCTTATCCCACTAGGTGGGGTCGACTACATGGATCATACTGTGCCATAATGTTCTATCATGAATCATGTTAATAGTTAAATCATTGGCCTCTAAATCTTTTTTAATAGTTTCTCCTATAGTTTTTCTTGGCCTACCTCTGCCTCTAGCGATTGGATTGTCCTCCACCTAGTCCACTCTCCTTACTACAGAATCTAAAGGTCTCCTCCATACATGTCCAGACCACCTAAGTCGAGATTCAACTATCTTTTCCATAACAGGTGCTACCCCAACTCTCTCTCTAATGCTATCATTCCTAATCCTATCTCGTCTAGTTTTTCTGCTCATCCAGCACAACATTCTCATCTTTGCTACATTGATTTTACTCTGGTGTTGATTTTTTACCATCCAACACTTCATCCCATACAACATCGTCGGTCTGATAGATGTACGGTAAAATTTTCCCTTTAGCTTAAGAGGTACATTTTTATCACACAAAAAACCCGAAGCCTTCCTCCATTTCGACCACCCTGATTGAATCTGATGGTTTACATCTCCCTCAATTTCTCCATCATTTTGCATAATAGACCCAAGATATTTAAACTGTGTGACTTGTGGTATGTTGTGGTCTCCAACTTTCACCTCTAAGCTAGAGGTGTTTCACCTTTTGTTAAACTTACATTCCATATACTCTGTCTTGCTTCTACTCAAATGGAAGTCATGTGCTTCTAAAGCTTGTCTCCAAGTCTCCAACCTTCCATTTATATCCTCTCTCGACTCTCCAACTAGAACTATATCATCTACGAAAAGCATGCATCGCGGTGCTGGCTCTTGAATGTGCTCCGTAAGTACATCCAAGACCAAGGTAAAAAGATAGGGGCTTAAAGCTGACCCTTGGTGCAGACCCTTGGTGCAGACCTATGGTTATTGGGAAATCTTCTGTGGCTTCACCCTGTGTTCTCACACTAGTCGTGGTCCCCTCATACATATCCTTGATAGCTCAAATATAGGCAATCCGAACACCTTTCTTTTCTAGGACTATCCACAAAACCTCTTTTGGCACCCTATCATACGCTTTCTCCAAATTAATGAAGGCCATGTGTAAATCTTTTTGATCCCTTCGATATCGGTCCATCACTCATCGTAGCAAGTAAATTGCTTCCATGGTCGACCTCCCGGTCATAAAACCAAATTGGTTGTCGGTGATTTTGGTTTCTTTTCTTAGTCTCCGTTCAAGCACCCTTTCCCATAGCTTCATAGTATGACTTATAGGCTTAATCCCCTTATAATTTGCGCAATTTTGTATATCTCCCTTGTTCTTGTAAATTGGAACTAAAGTGCTTCTCCTCCATTCGTCCGACATTTTCTTTGACCTCATAATCTCGTTAAAAAACTTCGTGAGCCAACTAATGTCTCTATTTCCTATATTCTTCCATACTTCCACAGGTATATTGTCCGGTTCAACTGCCTTGCCATTATCCATCCTTCTCAAAGCTTCTTTTACCTCATGCTCTTGGATTCTACGATAAAAAGTTTAATTTTAGTCCTTCTCTCTGATGTCAAGCACCCGTGAGCATGATAAAATTTCAAATCCTTCATTAAATAACTTGTGGAAATCAAGTGTTCTAGATGCATATCATATAATACTAACAACTATGAGTTGTATTAAATTTGAGTTTTGGGCCTAACTCAACCCCAAAAGCTAGCTTGTAAGGTGAGGATTGTCCAAGTCTTATAAGCACTACTTAGTCCATATCTCTAGTCGATGTGGGACTCTTAACATACCCCCTCACGCTCAGGACTAGACATCTGAAGCGTGGACTGATACAGATGGAACAACAGGGATCTCAACACACCCCCTCACTTCCAGGATTGGACATCTAGAGCGTGGACAAATGCGGGTGGAATAACAGAGATCTTGGAGCGTAGACAAATGAGGGTGGAATAACAGAGATCTTGGCCGAATAACAGATCTAGGATAGGCTCTGATACCATATTAAATTTGAGTTTTGGACCTAACTCAATCCCAAAAGGTAGCTTGTAAGGTGAGGATTGCCCAAGTCTTATAAGCACTACTTAGGCCATATTTCTAGTCGATGTGGGACTCTTAACAAGTTGGATTGCATTTTCATTGTTTAGGGTACCTGTCGAGCACTCGTGCTTTCACTGACACACGGCTTGTGCATTTAGCCATCTCATGACATGATTTATATAATGTGTTTGTCTCTCTAGTATTAGTTTGAAGGACAATTAAGTTATTTTACCAGCATGTTAATCCTCTGAAGCTGAATATTATTATCCTGAAAATATTCTTTTGGTTTTTCTTATTTTCTCTCTATTTGATGGTTAACTGTAATAAAACATTTTGGTCTTAATGGCAAAGATATCTGCTTTCTTGCTGTTATATTTTTCTCTGTAGAATTCAAAGGTCTTAATTGAAGGTCATATTGAAGGAAGTGAAAACAAATTTTAGTTTCTTATGATAGATGATAGATTTACTATTTATTGTGATATTACTAGCTTTAAGAACTTTGGTCACCTTGTCTTCTGCATTTGTGTCTACAGATCTGGTTGCCATTGCAGAAAGAATGGCTACTGTGAAGCATAAGATATTGGTCTTATAAGGAAAAGGAGGAGTTCGAAAGAGCACATTTTCTGCCCAGCTGGCATATGCTTTAGCAGCAATGGATTATCAAGTGGGTCTTCTTGACATTGACTTTTGTGGTCCAAGCATCCCAAATATGATTGGTCTAGAGGGTCAGAGATACACCAAAGCAACCTTGGGTTGTCTCCTGTCTATGTGGAGTCCAACCTTGGGGTCATGTCAACTGGGTTCAAGCTGCCTAATCCCGATGAAGCTGTTATATGGAGGGGTCCACTCAAAAATGGGCTTATCAAGCAGTTTCTAAAAGATGTCCACTAGGGTGAGCTTGATTTTCTAGTCGTTGATGCTCCACCTAGAACCTCAGATGAACACATTTCAATTGTTCAGTGCCTTGACGCGACTGGAGTAGATGGTCAATCATAGTTACCACTCCTCAACAAATCTCTCTCATTGATGTGAGGAAAGAGGTGAGTTTTTGCAAGAAAGTTGGAGTCAAAGTTCTTGGTGTAGTAGAAAATATGAGTGGCCTGTGCCAACCCATCACAGATTTCAAGTTTATGAAGTTGACAGATAGTGGCGAGCAAAAGGATGTCACGGGGTGGGTTTGGGAATACATGAGAGAAAAATCACCAGAATTGCTGAATTTGATTGCTTGTAGTGAAGTATTTGATAGTAGCGGTGGTGGTGCCATGAATATGTGCGACAAAATGGGGGTACCCTTTCTTGGAAAGATTCCATTAGATCCACAGCTTTGTAAGGCAGCAGAAGGTAGATCCTGCTTTGTTGATAAAGTGTTTTGAGTTCTCCTGCATTAAAGAAGATTATAGAGAAGTTGATGGAAGCTAATGGGTTATCAAAGTTAGTAATGGAGTGTAGGAGATTTGCTTCATGGGTGATCTTTGTAAATCTAAATATAATTTTGTATGTACACCTTTCTATAAGGAAAAGATGTGTTGTGCAGCACACGACACCACATCTCATAAGTGTTAAAAACCTTAGCTTTGAGATTTTCCCTCTCAATACATGACAAATATTTCTGAAAAACCTTAACTATCCATTCAAATCTTGCACTTGCGATGAAAATTATCTTGTCTTGTTGATTTAAAATCAGGTTCATTTCAATATCCAAGAATTATAATGTAGCCCTTGTTTTCCTATATGATGATGCTTAGTTTTTAGGTTCGTTCTACTATGGGTGTTTGTTGCACCCACTTTGTACACTGTTAATTGTGTTTTGTCAAGTTTATGAGCTTTCCACTAAAAAGTCCTGTTTCAGCCAAGAATTATTAGGGGGATTAGGTTTTGCATTATTTCTTCTCTAATCCCATTGATTTTTGTGGTGCTATGTTTCTATGGTACTGGAAGCATTCTGGATGAGGATAATTCAAATATATATTTCCAGCGTTAAATATTTATGATTTAAATATATGTTTCCAAGCCATGTCTTACACAAGTTTGATGACTAACAAAGTAATACTAATGCTCTTGGCAGTTGAGGTTGTTAAGGCTATATATTGCTTTGGTTTTTTATACAAATTTAATAATTGCAAGCTATATGGTAGCTGGGGCTGATACATTAACATCTATGAAAATGGCGGTAAATTTGGTAGATGGATATCTTGCCGAGGTGGCTTCGGATACTAATTTGAACTAGCTGTCTTATCCATAGCTAGACTTTCAAATAAGATAAAATTAAACTCAGGTCAACGAAAAAGAATGCCTAACAAGTCTATTTGGAGCATGAAATTGTCACAAATATAGTACTCAAAGAGTTAAGACCTCACAATCTAGTAAGTGGGGATAATTTGTTTTCTACTACTACACACATTCTACACTTCTGTTCAATTGTGGTTGTTACTTGAAAATCAAATTGTTTGTACAATGGCATGTCAGTAAATGATTAAAAAAAAATAGTGCCACATATACTTTCACATTTATTACACTAGTCTGTGTCTAGCAGGACGAATTTGGCTACCACTTCTTTGTGTTGCAGTTTTCTGTTATCAGCATGATCTCCACATTATGATCTGTACCTTCTCAAATCACCTTAGTTGTGAAATGTATGTATTGTAGTCAATGTTTTAAATCTATTTATTTCTGGGCCCGGTAGATACAAAGGCTTAAAACTCCTGGGGTGTGTTTGTGAGTTTTGGAGGGGAAGGGAATACTTTGGAAAAAAGAAGGGGGAAAGGGATGGGGAAGGGAAGATAACCCTCCAAAATCTTCCAAAATCCTCCTCTGGTTCA
Source organism: Sophora flavescens (assembly GCA_030762895.1). Taxonomy (NCBI): domain Eukaryota; kingdom Viridiplantae; phylum Streptophyta; class Magnoliopsida; order Fabales; family Fabaceae; genus Sophora; species Sophora flavescens. The sequence goes on from CM061070.1 coordinate 101,442,067, forward strand.
ATTTTTTAGTTCCCCAAATTGGAGGATTTTGATTTTTTTTGTTAAAAAATAAACCTCATGCAAGGTGTGGGGGAGTATCCTCCTTTCCCCCATTCATTTCCCCCTTCTTTTTTCCAAAGCCTTCCCTTTCCTTCCCCTCCAAAATTCACAAACCAACCCTTAGGTGTTGCCATCCTTTTTTGTTACTTAGTTGTGTTTGGGATTTTTTTCTTTAGTGCTGGCTTTAGCAGCATAATTTGTTAACAAAACTTCGGGAAGTCCTGATTTCAGTTTCCAAGTTAATTTATGTAATGTGTGACATGTTGCAAAGGTAGACTGCCCTAATGCATTTACTTCAGCACTTTCTTGCAATTTACTTCAGCATAATGATTTATTGTTGCTATCAAACTAATCACTGAATTAATTTGCTGATTTTTACATAAAAACATCTCAAAATGTTGCTGCTTCTTTTTTTGTTGATAAGCCAAAAGTATATTAATAGGGAGTACTGGGTGTACTCCAAACCGTATACAGTAACAAAGAGAAAGATATAGAACTATGTGTAAGAGATACTACTCCTAAAATGGAGAAGCAGCATTAAGTGCACAAAGCAAGAACCCCATATAACAGTCACTAGAAACCATACAGAAATAGTGTAACACCCCATTTTCTTTCATAAATAACCTTAATATATTTATATATATATATATATATATATATGACATATATGTTTGAATATGGTTTTTAGATTGTTCTTGGCATCTAAGTTCTTTTTTGGAAAGTTTGGCCTTAGAAAGACTAAAACCTTTTAGAGTCCTACTAACATGTTTCACCGTTTTGGTCATATATTGAGTTCTAGATGTCCGATATAGGTGATCTTTGTGGAATTGGAAAGATAAGAGAATTTTATACAACTTTAATGAAGATATATAAATCAAATTCGGAAGTTTAGGTTATCAAAAATAATCAATTGTGGAGCAGGCCAACTTGTGCGGATTTTGGATATACCTCCACTAATTTGGGCCTATCTCACCCATTTCAAACCCAAATTAAGTATATGAGCACTACTTGGAAAGCTTATTTGAATATATATCTGTTAGGATTGGATTGATTTCGAAATATTGGTCAGAAATATCATTTATTGGTTAGGTGAAAAGTGAAGGAATCATATGGCATAATTAGTGCAAGATTAGGTGGGATAATTAGTGCAATGCTTTTTGTTTCATTCTTTTTGACTCACCAACCCCACCAACCATCCCACAATCAGATAACACCTCAAAACAACTCATAGTGGAGCAAAACATGGAGTGATTTATGGATTAGTGGAGCCCATCATGAAAGAAAAACCAATAATCAAGGTTTAGTGGGAGACAAAAGCAAGAACATTCACCAACCACGGAATATTAATTAGGCCACCAAGGAGCACGAATTTTGGGTAGATTTATAGAGTTTCTAAGCCTATATAAAGGATGGTTACTGATGCTTAAAGAGGAGAGAAGAAAGCTTAACCTATAGACCAAAACAACCATTGCTGAAAACTTGAAACCCGGTGGAACAGTTCCGGTAAATCCTTCACTACTTCTACATATACCGTTGGATCTTGTTACAAATTCATATAGAGTTCCTAGGATTATATTACTTCATATCCAACGGTGAAAATTTATGTTTAATCCATATAGTGAGAGTTATTCATCTTATAAGTTTGATTTGAGTTCAACTCGGGTAGCTCCAGACTAGTCAACTTGAGAGGATCATCCTATGCTCAGTAACCGTTGGATCTAGCTGAAACTTTTGCATAAGATAAATTAAAGGTATATCTTTATTCTTACCGTTCAAATGGGTAAAATAATGTCTGGTTTGTGAGATATAAGGCAAACACAGTGGCGGATTTTGTGGTAATTGCTGCCGATTTTAAGTTCTTTACAATGTGCCTTTCACAATGTGTTTCGTAGGTGAATCTTGAAGCTCAGGGACCCTAGTGGATCTTATTTCTTCTTAAACATGAACTTCAATCCAGGTATGGGGAGAAGGGTAGTGTTTACATAGGCTTGGAGTTAGAGTAAAGTAAAAGGGGTCCCCATAACCCCGTATTTATGTGTTACTAAATGATTTTAAATCGTATGAGGCTGTGATTGTTGATTATAACATGTTAGTGGTCGTTGCTGGATATTTGATTATTCATGCTTATGTTCATAATGTTTGGTTTGTGACTATGTTGTTGCTGTTGTTGTTAATATGAATATGTTGACATAATAATGTGTTGGATAACACTGTTGTTGTTATGGCTGTTGATGGTTAAGTCTTGGGTGCTTATTGGCCCAAGCAACGTTATTGTTAAGTCTCGAGTACTTGTTGGTGCAAGCGGAGGTGGTGGCGTTTGCTGTTAATTGCTGTTTGACATGCATTTCATTGGAGATGTTGTTGGGAGATGTTCGACATAGGGGAGATCGTCCGAGAGTAAGGCGATCCGGTCATCCACGGTAGGTTACCCAAGATTTGGTAACCGCGGCCCCCCGTGATGAGGCATCCATGGTTTGGTGCATTGGCTATCCATAGGGTCTACCCGAGGTTAGGTGGACTGCTGGTGTTGGTGTTTGTTGGCCAATACGGATATGTAACTCCGAAGTCGTTCATCTTGAGTTAGCTGGATCCACATGCATAGTTGGAGTAGTGGAGTAGTTGGTGCCTTGCATTGCATAGCATATTCGATGATGTTGTTGTTGATGTACGTTGATACATGCTAAAAACTATATGCCTATGTTGATGCCATGCTTGTATGATTTACTTTACTTCCTACCTCTATGTTGATTATGTATACATGAACTTACTCCCCTTCGTTTGTTGCTTGTGTTTGGCCTGAACGACATTTGCAGAGGATGACGGGCAGCCCGGAGAGGAGTGACTCTGAGGAGCCGCCACTCATAGTTAGGACCTGCTTTTATGTTTTAATTCTTTTGGTTTAGATGTATTTCCGTTATACGGAAGTATTATACCAGCTCTGTATGTGACATCGGGGTTGGGTTTTATTATGTTTATTTGCTTTAACTTATTTCCGCGATTTTGAAACTTGGTTCATGTGGGACTTTTCTACCCCATGGACAACTCACTGAATTCTTATTCAGGTTATGCATGTCTGTTTAATTGACTTTTTGATTTTATGTCCTTTATCATGCGAGGTAGAAGGGTGTCACATTTAGTGGTATCAGAGCAGGTCTGTCTTATCAGGCCGTGGTATGAGTCTATTATGAGTCTAATGCGTACTCTTGTTTGAAATATCTATACTTGTATAGACAATGATGCTCATGTAGAAGCTGGTGTGCGAGTTTCTGTGCTTAAAGGACTGTCTTGGTCTCCTACAGGAACTGATGGCTGGACGCGGACGAAACGATCAAGCTATCGCTGATGCATTGGCACTGCTTGCCCATGCTATCGGACAGAATAATCAGAATCACAACGGTGGGCCGGCTGAGTTCCAGGGACTTGATAAGTTCCAGAAGAACAACCCGCCTTCCTTCAAGGGGGCGTATGATCCAGAAGGAGCCATGCTGTGGTTGCGGGAGACTGAGAAGATTTTCCGAGCGATGGACTGCAACGATCAACAGAAGCTGATATTCGCTACCTTCATGCTGACAGAGGAGGTAGAACATTGGTGGGATAATTGTCTCCACAGGTTGGAGGCTGAACACACAGCGGTTACTTGGGTGGTGTTCCGGCAGAGGTTCTTGGAGAAGTACTTTCCGGCAGATATAAGGGACAAGAAGGAGATAGAGTTCTTGAGGCTGACACAGGGATCGATGACTGTGGGAGAATATGCTGCCAAGTTTGAGGAGTTGGCTAGATACTACGCGCCATATCAATATGCTGGAGATGAAAGATCCAAGTGCGTAAAGTTTGAGGCAGGTCTGAATCCGGAGATCAAGCAAGCTATTAGCTACCAGGAGATCAGGGTGTTCCCAACTCTGGTCAACAAGTGCCGGATTTATGAAGATGCATCCTTGTTCCGGGCAACCAGTTCTAAGGGGTCGGATGGTCAGGGTAGCAGAAGGACAGAAGTCAGGGATAAGGGAAAGCAGCGCTAAGCTCCATCAGGTAGGGATTTCAAGCATAGTGGCAAGAAGCCCCAATATTCACAGTATAGGTTTAGGAGCGGGTCCTTTAGTGCTCCCAGGCCCATGAGGTGCGGCAGGTGCGGAGCTACTGATCATTTTTCATCTCAGTGCAAGGAGTCCACGGTCATTTGTTTCAAGTGTGGTAAGCCGGGGCACATCAAAGAGGAGTGCAGTGGTGATGGCAAAGAAGACCAAGTCAGAACCTCCTAGTGTAGGCAAGACTCAGTCGTCGCAAGCCAACAGATTGAAGACTACTGGGAGAGTCTTTACTCTGAGCGGAGCGGAAGCCTCAGAGTCCGATGATCTGATTCAAGGTACGTGTTTAATTGATGACGTTCCTTTAACTATATTGTATGATTCGGGTGCTTCGCATTCGTTTATATCACTTGATAGGGTCAAGAACCTTGGTTTACCTGTTGTTTCGTTGGACCTTGACTTATTAGTGTCTACTCCTACGAATAAGCCTGTCCTTACTTCCCATGCATGCAAAAACTGTCGTGTCACCATTGATAATAGAACTTTCATTGTTGATCTTGTATGCCTTCCCCTCAAAGACCTTGATGTGATCCTTGGCATGGACTGGTTATCTTCCAACCATGTCATGTTGAACTGTTTTGACAAAACTTTGATTTTCCCTACCTCGACGGAGTCTAAGAATCTGAACCTTCTATTTGCCAACCAAGTTCAGCCTTCGATTCGTGATGAAGCCCAGTTATACATGATGTTAGATTCTCTGGAAGTAGAGAGCCAACCTTCTAATGTCTCCAGCTTGCCGATAGTGCGAGAGTTTCCTGAAGTGTTTCCGGGAGATGTGTACGAACTACCCCCATAACGAGATGTAGAGTTTGTCATAGACTTAATGCCTGGCACTGGACCGATATCCATAGCACCATATAGGATGTCCCCTCTAGAGTTAGCTGAGTTGAAAGAGCAGTTAGAAGACCTGATGCAGAAGCAGTTCATTAGACCGAGTGTGTCCCCGTGGGGAGCACCTGTGCTGTTGGTAAAGAAGAAGGATGGTAGTATGAGGTTGTCCGTCGACTATCGACAGCTCAACAAGGTGACGATAAAGAACCGGTATCCCCTTCCTAGGATTGATGACCTTATGGATCAGTTGAGAGGCACTTGCGTCTTCTCGAAGATAGACTTGAGGTCAGGGTACCATCAGATTCGTGTAAAGTCTGAGGACATCCCGAAGACTGCGTTTAGAACGTGCTATGGCCACTACGAGTACCTGGTTATGCCTTTTGGTGTGACCAATGCTCCTGTTGTGTTCATGGATTACATGAATAGGACCTTTCACCCTTACTTGGACAAGTTTGTGGTGGTTTTCATAGATGACATCTTAGTGTACTCCAAGGGAATAGAGGAACATGAAGAACACCTGAGGTTTGTATTGCAAACTCTTAAAGACAAGAAGTTGTACGCTAAGTTGTCTAAGTGTGAGTTCTGGTTGGAAGAGGTAAGTTTCTTAGGACATGTCATCTCTAAGGGTGGCATTACGGTGGACCCAGCCAAGGTGGAAACGGTGCTCCAGTGGGAAGCGCCGAGATCTGTGACCGAAATTAGAAGTTTCTTGGGGTTAGCTGGGTATTATAGGCGGTTCATAGAGGGTTTTTCCAAGATAGCTTTACCCTTAACCCGTCTCACCGGTAAAAGGGCAGTTATTCATCCGGGACTCCGGATGTGAGGAAAGTTTCAGGACCCTTAAGAATAGGTTGACGTCGGCACCGGTGCTAGTTTTGCTGCACCCCTAGTGAGCCTTTTGTAGTGTACTGTGATGCTTCAAAGCAAGGCTTAGGCAGTGTGCTGATGCAGAATGGTAAGGTAGTAGCTTATGCTTCTAGGCAGCTAAAGACCCACGAGAAGAACTACCCTACCCATGATCTAGAGATAGGAGCTGTGGTATTCACCCTAAAGATTTGGAGGCACTACCTGTACGGCTCGAGGTTTGAAGTGTTTAGTGATCATAAGAGCCTGAGGTATCTCTTTGATCAAAAAGAGTTGAATATGACACAACGTAGATGGATGGAGTTCCTAAAGGATTATGACTTCGAACTGATCTATCACCCGGGTAAGGCCAATGTGGTGGCCGATGCCTTAAGTAGAAAGACCCTGCATATCTCCGCCCTGATGGTTAGGGAGATGGACCTAATTGATGAGTTTAGAGACCTTGACCTAGGTTGTGAGTTTACCCCTAAGAGCATTAGGCTTGGAACCTTAAAGATTAATAACAATTTGATGGATCAAATTAGAGAGGGCCAGAAGTTAGACCAATTTCTCCTCAACCAGCGAGAATCGCTCGCACAGGGTAGAGCCAGTAGCTTTAGAGTTGAAGCGGATGATATCTTGAGGTTTGAGGATAGAGTGTGCATACCAGATGTTTCCGAGCTCAAAAGGATGATCTTAGAAGAAGGGCATAGGAGCGGAATGAGTGTGCACCTAGGTGCCACCAAGATGTATCAAGACCTCAAGAAGATGTTCTGGTGGCCTAGGATGAAAAAGGATGTGGCCGAATTCATTTATGCATGTCTAGTCTGTCAGAAGGCTAAGATAGAGCATCAGAAGCCATCAGGTATGTTGCAGCCCTTAAGAATCCCAGTTTGGAAATGGGACAACATCTCCATGGATTTTGTGTCTGGACTCCCTAGGACTCCAGCAGGTTTTGAGGCGATTTGGGTTGTGGTAGATAGACTCACGAAATCTGCACATTTCATCCCGATGAACATGGAGTATCCTTTAGAAAAACTAGCCAAGTTGTACATCAAAGAGATAGTTAGGCTTCATGGTGTACCCTCCAGCATAGTGTCCGATAGAGACCCGAGGTTTACCTCGAAGTTTTGGGAGAGCTTCCAAGATGCTTTAGACACGAAGCTTAGGCTTGGCTCAGCTTATCACCCTCAGACCGATGGGCAGTTTGAGAGGACCATCCAGTCCTTAGAGGACTTGTTGAGAGCATGTGTGCTTGAACAACCAGGTAGTTGGGACAAGTTTCTGCCCCTGGTAGAGTTTTCCTACAATAATAGTTTCCATTCCAGCATTGGCATGGCCCCTTATGAGGCTCTGTATGGAAGAAGATGTAGGACACCTTTGTGTTGGAGTGAACCTGGTGATAGTTTGGTATTAGGACCAGAAATAGTGCAAGAAACAACTGAGAAAATAAGGATGATCCAGGAAAGGATGAGAGTGGCACAAAGTAGGCAAAAGAGCTACCATGACAAGAGGAGGAAGGCACTTGAATTCCAGGAAGGTGACCATGTGTTCTTGAGAGTTACCCCGACAACTGGGGTTGGTAGAGTGATGAAGGCGAGGAAACTTACTCCCATACTCATCGGTCCTTATCAAATTCTTAAAAGAGTCGGCGAAGTCGCCTACCAGATAGTCTTACCCCCGTTTTTATCCAACCTTCATAATGTCTTTCATGTTTCCCAACTCCGAAAGTATATCCATGACCCTAGTCACGTGATAGTTCCCGATACAATACAATTAAAGGAGAACCTGACGTTCGAGGTGTTACCTATTCGGATCGAAGATAGGAGGGTGAAGCAGCTTAGGGGAAAGGAGATCCCTTTGGTCAAGATGGTTTGGGGCGGGGCAACTGAGGAAAATGCTACCTGGGAATTGGAAAGCAAGATGAAGGAAGCATACCCGCATCTGTTTAGTTCAGGTTAGTAGAAATTTCGAGGACGAAATTTTTTTAAGGGAGGTGGAATTGTAACACCCCATTTTCTTTCATAAATAACCTTAATATATTTATATATATATGACATATATGTTTTAATATGGTTTTTAGATTGTTCGTGGCATCTAAGTTCATTTTTGGAAAGTTTGGCCTTAGAAAGATTAAAACCTTTTAGAGTCCTAGTAACATATTTCACCGTTTTGGTCATATATTTAGTTCTAGATGTCCGATATAGGTGATCTTTGTGGAATTGGAAATATAAGAGAATTCTATACAACTTTAATGAATAGATATAAATCAAATTCGGAAGTTTAGGTTGTCAAAAATAATCAATTGTGGAGAAGGCCAGCTTGTGCGGATTTTGGATATATCTCCACTAATTTGGGCATATCTCACCCATTTCAAACCCAAATTAAGTATATGAGAACTACTTGGAAAGATTATTTGAAGATATATCTGTTAGGATTGAATTGATTTCGAAATATTGGTAAGAAATATCATTTATGGGTTAGGTGAAAAGTGAAGGAATCATATGGCATAATTAGTGCAAGATTAGGTGGGATAATTAGTGCAATGCTTTTTGTTTCATTCTTTTTGACTCACCAACCCCACCAACCATCCCACAATCAGATAACACCTCAAAAAAACTCATAGTTGAGTAAAACATGGAGTGATTTATGGATTAGTGGAGCCCATCATGAAAGAAAAACCAATAATCAAGGTTTAGTGGGAGACAAAAGCAAGAACATTCATCAACCACGGAATATTAATTAGGCCACCAAGGAGCACGAATTTTGGGAAGATTTATAGAGTTTCTAAGCCTATATAAATGATGGTTATTGATGCTTAAAGAGGAGAGAAGAAAGCTTAACCTATAGACCAAAACAACCATTGCTGAAAACTTGAAACCCGGTGGAACAGTTTCGGTAAATCCTTCACTACTTCTACATATACCGTTGGATCTTGTTACAAATTCATATAGAGTTCCTAGGATTATATTACATCATATCCAACGGTGAAAATTTCTGTTTAACCCATATAGTGAGAGTTATTCATCTAATAATTTTGATTTGAGTTCAACTCGGGTAGCTCCAGACCAGTCAACTTGAGAGGCTCATCGTTTGCTCAGTAACCGTTGGATCTAGCTGAAACTTTTGCATAAGATGAATTAAAGGTATATCTTTATTCTTACCGTTCAAATTGGTAAAATAATGTCTGGTTTGTGAGATATAAGCAAACACAGTGGCGGATTTTGTGGTAATTGCTGCCAATTTTAAGTTCTTTACAATGTGCCTTTCACAATGTGTTTCGTAGGTGAATCTTGAAGCTCAGGGACCCTAGTGGATCTTATTTATTCTTAAACGTGAACTTCAATCCAGGTATGGGGAGAAGGGTAGTGTTTACATAGGCTTGGAGTTAGAGTAAAGTAAAAGGGGTCCCCATAACCCCGTATTTATGTGTTACTAAATGATTTTAATACGTATGAGGCTGTGATTGTTGATTATAACATGTTAGTGGTCGTTGCTGGATATTTGATTATTCATGCTTATGTTCATAATGTTTGGTTTGTGATTATGTTGTTGCTGTTGTTGTTAATATGAATATGTTGACATAATAATGTGTTGGATAACACTGTTGTTGTTATGACTGTTGATGGTTAAGTCTTGGGTGCTTATTGGCCCAAGCAACGTTATTGTTAAGTCTCGAGTACTTGTTGGTGCAAGCGGAGGTGGTGGCGTTTGCCGTTGATTGCTGTTTGACATGCATTTCATTGGAGATGTTGTTGGGAGATGTTCGACATAGGGGAGATCGTCCGAGAGTAAGGCGATCCGGTCATCCACGGTAGGTTACCCAAGGTTTGCTAACCGCGGCCCCCCGTGATGAGGCATCCATGGTTTGGTGCGTTGGCTATCCATAGGGTCTACTCGAGGTTAGGTGGACTGCTGGTGTTGGTGTTTATTGGCCAATACGGATATGTAACTCCGAAGTCGTTCATCTTGAGTTAGCTGGATCCACATGCATAGTTGGAGTAGCGGAGTAGTTGGTGCCTTGCATTGCATAGCATATTCGATGATGTTGTTGTTGATGTATGTTGATACATGCTAAAAACTATATGCCTATGTTGATGCCATGTGATAAGCCTCTGGCTTATCTAGTTTTATGACTAGATGAACTAGGGTTTATGTGCCAATTTATTCGAGTTCACTCTCGTTTTCGCCCAAATTTGCCTTGTTTTGTTCCTAAGTTGGACTTTGACTCGTTTTGCATCTTTTGTGTAGTTTTTAGGTTATTTTGAATAGAATTACGCTTGTGGGTGCTTTTGTTGTTTCAGGTTAAATAAGTGAAGCTTCGGGAGTCAAGAAAAGTCGAAAAGCAGTGGAAATTGCAAGTCTGGAGACACTCGCCTCGCGAGTATATTCTCGCCCCGCGAGCCTGAAAGTCAACAAAGCAGCAAAAGTCATCACTTCAGTCTCGCCACGCGATATGTGTCTCGCCCCGCGAATCATGAAGACCTGCAAGACAGAGAGCATCACGGCTTGGCCGTGATGAATACCACGCCCTTGGCAGTTTAAGGTTTGAAGACTCGCCCCGCGAGAGACATCTCGCCTCGCGAGAGAATGAAGACTTGGAAGTCAGAGACCATCACGGCCCAGCCGTGATGAAGGTCACAGCCTAGAATTGAAGACTCGCCCCGCGAACACACTTTCGCCTCGCGAGAGTTTAAATTGAAAGCGCGCAAATTTTAATTCTCGCCTCGCGATAGAGCGCAGATCAGGATTACTATTTAAAGGCTGTTGCATATCAGATTGAAGGGAGGATCTAGAGGAGGCTGTAGGGCTTTTGGAGGGCCGCGAATCCTAGTAGTTTTCCACTGTTTAGAGTAGCGTTTAGGGTAGTTTCTTTTCTCTTTGGAGCTGCGTCTCCCCTTTTCTTATGGAGATTATGTCCGATCGCTTGTCTATGAGCATGAGGAACTAATCCCCTCGTCCGAGGGAACGATGAAGCCACCCATGGTGATGTAAATCCGATATGATGTATGTCTTTCTCCTTTAATTCAATTCTTGTTTTCCGATTCTGATTTGAATGTTTGATCATATGTTTTGCGTGATTAATCAGTTAAACGTGTTTGAGGCCTAACGGCGATTCGCGTTTTAGAACTTGAATCGGGATCATAAATGTTTTCTAATTCTGACTTGATTGTGTTGATCATATGTGTTGCGTGATTGACTTGTTAACGTCGATGAGGCCTAGTCAGCGATTCGCGTTTAGAACTTGAATTAGGATCATCGATCGAATATTGCACGAGAGTGAGTAGGAGATCGGTGCAACCTTATAGGGAACACGAATTAACAGAATTCGAGATTAGGATTATGAGACCTAGTAAGTAATTAATCCAATCGTCGAATACGTCCTAATGAGCACGAGAGTGGATTTAGGAGAATTTAGGGGTCCCGGTTGACATTGCAATTGAACTTAGGGAGGAATTCATCATCACTTGGGTGTACATGTTGGGTAGGTGGATTTGTGACCTTGGACATTTTAGTTTTCTGATTTTTAGTTAATTAGTTTATTAGACTTGTTAATTGAATTTCGATATTAATCTTCTCTCTCTCAACCTTCTTCCGTAACTTGACCGAACGTATCCGATTTCCCGCGGATTAGTCGAATTGGTAGCCCAATCCTTGAGTTCGACCTCGGTATTTACTTACCGTGTTATTTTTATTACTTGCGACGACCCGGTACACTTGCCGAAGTCACAACAAGTTTTTGGCGCCGTTGACGGGGATTGGCACAACCAGTTTTTCTGATTTTAGGGAAGTTTGATTATTTGGTTAAGTTACTTTTATTTTTATTTTTATTTTTATTTTTATTTTCTATTATTATTCTCTATTTCTTGATCCCACTTGGTCTTGGCCCTGTTTTGTATGCGAGGTACCCTTTCAAGGCGGATTGCGAATCATGGAGACTGTTTATTTTCCAGCCTTGGACGGTGTTACAAAATATGACTTTGGGCCTAACATATCCCTGGGAGATCATTGGCGCTGGGGACGTAATTGCCCTCATGCACAAGCTTATAGTATAATCATGAAGCATGAGGAGGAATGGGAATGGAATGAGCAAACACCGTTGAGAGTTGCTTTAGAACAATATTCCCAGGAGCTATCCACCTCTGAGGCCAAGGCAAGAGCCAACTGTGACAGTATCGAAACTGTGATGCAGAAATTCAAAACGCAAGTCGAGCAGATTTGCAAGCAGTTAGTACAAGAGTCACATGAAGCCCAATTTGAAGAAAATCTGGTTTTGGGGATAGAGCAAAATGAAGACGAAGTGGTAGTGGAGTCCACACTGTTTGCCAAGCAACCGAAAATTTCTGCATTGGATAACTATGTTGGCTTACATGCATGTGTGGACATGGGTAAGTTAGACCCTCCCACTCGTCTGGCACACTTCCTCGAGAAAACACCATTTGACCCGAGAGGAAGTGAATTCATAATTACAAAGGTCAATGGAGTTTTCACACACTGGCTGGGTGGAGTTGATGATAAAGTCATATTGCTACTACAATCTCCACTCCAATTACCATTTGATCCGGGTGGAGGATCTCACATGATGAGCATCTCTTGGCCGTTGTACCACAGACTATGGGATCCAGGTGGATGCTTCTTAATAAGTCAAGCTCGGGACGTTAAACAAGCGCTTCTTGGGAGGCAACCCAAGCTAGGTATCCCTCTCTTTTCCTAACTTCGGTTTTGTTTTGTTTGTGTTTTTGTTTTTGTTGTCGCTCTTGAATAATTTGAGAAGATCAAGAGTTTTTGTATGAATGTCGTGTCGGCAAGCTTGTTGGATTTTAATTAGATTGAGCGTAGATTGATTGCATGAATTATTTGACCATTGATGATTTCCCCTAAGTTCTGAAATTAGAAAAGTTTATCCCCACTTAAAAATTGAAAACTGAACTTTGAGAACTTTGTTGTGATTACTTGTTTATGATAAGTTTGGGGTGAGGGGGTGCAAACATTAGGAATCGTATCTCGGTCAAACAATTTGCAAAAATGTCCAGGTGAGGATTTGAGCCTCCAACTCTGTTTTTGAATGTGTGAATCACTGTTAAGTTGCACTTTCCCGAATTTGCTTGAATCTCTATATGGTTTGCATGTTTATGTGTTGCATCAAATGATTTAGGCAATTTTCTTTGAATAAACCACTTGGCCTAAAAAGGACCATCCCTAATGCATGTTCCCTAGTTAGCCAAATTGAGCCCAATTGACCTATTGTTTCTTGATGACCCTACATTACGAGCCAAAATCTGAAAAACCATGTTAACCCGATCTTAGGATTAGGAGAGCATGGAAATGAGCAAGAGAAAGGTTGTGAGAAACTAAGTTTGGGGTGGCTACAAGGAGGTATGTCATTTTGGGGTGAGAAAAAGAAAAATAAAGGTTGAAACCCAAGGCAATCAAAAAAAAAAAAGAGAAAAAAAAAATTGCCAAAAGAAAAGAGGCAAATCAAAAGATTAGCAAGGAAAAAGGCTGTAGTCACCCGAGACAAAAGGAAAATTGGAAAAAGGAATTAGAGTGGAATGTATGTCAAATGCTCATGCTCTCTTAGTTCCTAGGGACTTAAGCCTAAATATCCTTGAATATCCTACCTTGAGCCAGGCCCCATTACAACCTTTAAAAGACCTTCTGATGTTGCATACATGTTTTCGTGGGAACTACGTTTGAGATGAAAATCAAATTCATGGGAAGTGCTCTTGATATGTGAAATTGAGTGAAAAAGTTGAAATCCTTGACGAATTGAGCGAATGAGTGAAATTTTACATACCCTTGTGAGGAAGGCAATTGTTTGAGATAGGTGATCTTCCTTTGTGTGTATCTCTGATCCTCAACTTAGAGTAATGATGGAATGAATGATGAATTCTCAATTGTTTAAAGTAAATGAATGTGGGGATTACATTAATGTAGGGGGGAGATCATTGAAAAAAAAAAACTGTTTTGTAAAGTTGCATTAAATTTGTGCGAAATCGATTGATCCCTTTAGGCTTGCCAAGTCTTGAGTCGTTTATGAGTTTTAAGCTTGCTTGGGGACAAGCAAGGTTTAAGTTTGGGGTATTTTGATAAGCCTCTGGCTTATCTAGTTTTATGACTAGATGAACTAGGGTTTATGTGCCAATTTATTCGAGTTCACTCTCGTTTTCGCCCAAATTTGCCTTGTTTTGTTCCTAAGTTGGACTTTGACTCGTTTTACGTCTTTTGTGTAGTTTTTAGGTTATTTTGAATAGAATTACGCTTGTGGGTGCTTTTTTTGTTTCAGGTTAAATAAGTGAAGCTTCGGGAGTCAAGAAAAGTCGAAAAGCAGTGGAAATTGCAAGTCTGGAGACACTCGTCTCGCGAGTATATTCTCGCCCCGCGAGCCTGAAAGTCAACAAAGCAGCAAAAGTCATCACTTCAGTCTCGCCACGCGATATGTGTCTCGCCCCGCGAATCATGAAGACCTGCAAGACAGAGAGCATCACGGCTTGGCCGTGATGAATACCACGCCTGTGGCAGTTTAAGGTTTGAAGACTCGCCCCGCGAGAGACATCTCGCCTCGCGAGAGAATGAAGACTTGGAAGTCAGAGACCATCACGGCCCAGCCGTGATGAAGGTCACAGCCTAGAATTGAAGACTCGCCCCGCGAACACACTTTCGCCTCGCGAGAGTTTAAATTGAAAGCGCGCAAATTTTAATTCTCGCCTCGCGAGAGGCTGCTCGCCTCGCGATAGAGCGCAGATCAGGATTACTATTTAAAGGCTGTTGCATATCAGATTGAAGGGAGGATCTAGAGGAGGCTGTAGGGCTTTTGGAGGGCCGCGAATCCTAGTAGTTTTCCACTGTTTAGAGTAGCGTTTAGGGTAGTTTCTTTTCTCTTTGGAGCTGCGTCTCCCCTTTTCTTATGGAGATTATGTCCGATCGCTTGTCTATGAGCATGAGGAACTAATCCCCTCGTCCGAGGGAACGATGAAGCCACCCATGGCGATGTAAATCCGATATGATGTATGTCTTTCTCCTTTAATTCAATTCTTGTTTTCCGATTCTGATTTGAATATTTGATCATATGTTTTGCGTGATTAATCAGTTAAACGTGTTTGAGGCCTAACGGCGATTCGCGTTTTAGAACTTGAATCGGGATCATAAATGTTTTCTAATTCTGACTTGATTGTGTTGATCATATGTGTTGCGTGATTGACTTGTTAACGTCGATGAGGCCTAGTCAGCGATTCGCGTTTAGAACTTGAATTAGGATCATCGATCGAATATTGCACGAGAGTGAGTAGGAGATCGGTGCAACCTTATAGGGAACACGAATTAACAAAATTCGAGATTAGGATTATGAGACCTAGTAAGTAATTAATCCAATCGTCGAATACGTCCTAATGAGCACGAGAGTGGATTTAGGAGATTTTAGGGGTCCCGGTTGACATTGCAATTGAACTTAGGGAGGAATTCATCATCACTTGGGTGTACATGTTGGGTAGGTGGATTTGTGACCTTGGACATTTTAGTTTTCTGATTTTTAGTTAATTAGTTTATTAGACTTGTTAATTAAATTTCGATATTAATCTTCTCTCTCTCAACCTTCTTCCGTAACTTGACCGAACGTATCCGATTTCCCGCGGATTAGTCGAATTGGTAGCCCAATCCTTGAGTTCGACCTCGGTATTTACTTACCGTGTT
Organism: Sophora flavescens; assembly: GCA_030762895.1. Classification (NCBI taxonomy): domain Eukaryota; kingdom Viridiplantae; phylum Streptophyta; class Magnoliopsida; order Fabales; family Fabaceae; genus Sophora; species Sophora flavescens. The sequence continues at coordinate 101,457,555 of CM061070.1, forward strand.
ATTTTTATTACTTGCGACGACCCGGTACACTTGCCGAAGTCACAACACCATGCTTGTATGATTTACTTTACTTCCTACCTCTATGCTGATTATGTATACATGAACTTACTCCCCTTCGTTTGTTGCTTGTGTTTGGCCTGAACGACATTTGCAGAGGATGACGGGCAGCCCGGAGAGGAGTGACTCTGAGGAGCCGCCACTCATAGTTAGGGCCTGCTTTTATGTTTTAATTCTTTTGGTTTAGATGTATTTCCGTTATACGGAAGGATTATACCAGCTCTGTATGTGACATCGGGGTTGGGTTTTATTATGTTTATTTGCTTTAACTTACTTATTTCCGCGATTTTGAAACTTGGTTCATGTGGGACTTTTCTACCCATGGACAACTCACTGAATTCTTATTCAGGTTATGCATGTCTGTTTAATTGACTTTTGGATTTTATGTCCTTTATCATGCGGGGTAGAAGGGTGTCACAAATAGAATATCACTTGTTACAAGACCAACCAATACCATCTCTAAGATAAATGAAACTAAAAGACCCACCACCAATAACTATAGCTCAAGAAAGAGCCAATACTAGCCGCATCAGAACCTTCAGAATGGAGAGTAATTGTAATAAGACCAGATTCGGCAACTACATTTCTTTTATGGACTTAGTGACACATAAAGCAGACCTTGTAGTAGCACTATACCAGACCTTGATTTGATATACGCCCACAGCAGCCACCAGTGAAGAACTAACCAAGTATAACCAGAAGCGAAGGAGCCTCCCAAACTATAAAGGAACCAAAGTAAAACCTGAACAACAATGTTAGACGGTTCTGGGCAAGTATACCCAGTCGTGCAAGTAATACGGTGGTAAGACCGGTTATCGTATCCACGGGGACTGCAACAAGTACTAGCACGTACCAATTCAATTACTATCTAAGCGATTCTTGGATTGAAGAGAGTTCTATGCTAACAAAAGTTAAAACCAACAAAATAAGAAAAACAAACTCTTTTTGTAATTTTCTCAAACACTTGGAAGGCAATAAAAGATGGGTTTCAAAGATGATAAAAACAGCTGGGGTTAGGTTCACCAATCTTCATTCTCATGCAATGAAATGAGCCACAAACAGTTTCTACTTCAATTATGACAATCAATCCACTAAATTACTCAAACCCCGATCCCTCGGATGGCAAGAGCCTAAATCCATTAATAGACCCTAATTCCTTAGGTGGCCTAGATTAATGAAGTTGCATTATGATTAGGGATTACACGATTGCTAATAAACCTAGTTCCATTCCTAGATACAAGGCTTATCAGGTGATTAATCTCAATTCCGGTTACGATCTGAACGTCCCCATTGCATACCAAAACACAAATCAAGTCATGGGGGTGCTAGCCACAACAAGCATTAAGCACAGAGAATCAATCACTCAATAATGAAGTAAAAACCATATTGCAATATCAAGTCATATACATGAGAAATCTGAAATGGCTACCCTAACCCCAACAATGGGAGTTTAGTTACACATCATCAAAGGAGAAGGGAAAAGGAAAGATACTAAGATGGAGGAAGGGAAACACTCCATGGAAGGATGAACCCAGCCACCACAGCAACAAAGAATCGTCCCCTAGGGTTTCTTTGGGCTGCCTCCTTTTCTCTGCTCCAAAAAACTCCCTAAGTTCTGTCTGCTGCGTTTCTTTAAATAGACCTGCTGCGCGTCACGGCCGTGATGGCCATCACGGCCAGGCCGTGATGGATTCTGTCTCTGGCAGTTTTGGCAACTTTTAGTCTCTCGCGTGGCGATCCTTTGCTCGCGTCGCGAGCCCTCTGTTCACGCCTGTGATCTCCATCACGGCTTGGGTCACGGCCGTGATGGATTCTGACTTGTGGTGGTTTTGGGTCACGGCCGTGATGTACATCACGGCTAGGCCGTGACAGACTCTGACTTCATCCTTTCTGCCTTTTCAGTTTTGCTCGATCATGGCCGTGATGGGCATCACGGCTAGGCCGTGATGGGCTCTGTTTGGGTCATTTTCTTCACTTTTAAGGCTCTAAATCATCCAATCTTCATCATGGCCAAACCTTGGGCATTTAATCATGAATTCCTGCAAAACAACACCACAACACCGCTTCACCCGTTCCAAGGGAAAATCTAACTAAAATCAAATAAAGAATGCCTAATCTATATGCAAAATGCATGCAAAAGTGTACAGAAAATATCATGTAAAATCACACTATCAAACAATGAAGCTAAGAGAAAGTAACTCCTCCAAATAGAACATAAAAAAGAGTTTAAACACCAGTAGCACACTTCCAGCAATTCCTAGAAAAATAGCCTCCCCTCGAAGAGTGGATGACATGTAAAAAAACCGAGTGATCCAATTCCCTTCTCTCTCACACGCTAGCTGGGTTGGACCTTCAATTAGCACCGAAAGATTTCACAAAAAAAACCAATAACCAGAAACTGAAAAGAACGTAAAGTTCTCAGAACTAAAAGCCTCTCAAGAATTTCACTCATTTATTTAGTCACTCAAGTGTGTCACTCCCTCACACACACTCCACTTGAAGCTCATAATGCATTCTGAATCCTCCCCAACAACAAGCCAGCAACCTTGCCAAGTTTAGAGATAGTATTCCCGGTAGTATGTAAATTTCAGAACAAACACTGCATTATGCATTAGGCATCAACAGAGCAAATAGAAGACAAATCACCAATCTTTTCCCAACACCCAGTAGACACCTTGGCTAAATTTGCTTTCCTTTTGCATGCTCAGCCAACACTTACGAAGCTTGTGTAGAAGGATTTCAGAGAACTTTTGTGTTGTAAACTCAAACTCACATAGGAGACTAGGAGACTAACAGATGAGTGTGATTTCACCTCATATTTCTTTATCATTTTGCATGCATTTTCATCTAGTTTAGGCATATTTAATTTGATTTTTATGAGTTTTTACCTTGGAACGGATAAGGTAGTTTTGGGGTGTTTGTGTGCAGGAATTGAAGATTAAAATGCTCAGGACCAGTTATGTTGGAGTTTGCATGAAGGCGGAGCTTGAAATACAAGAAAAATGAGCCAAACAGAGCCCATCACGGCCTGGCCGTGATAGGCATCACGGCCATGATCGAGTAGGGCTAAAAAGAAAGGTTAAACTCAGAACTGGTCACGGTCAGGCCGTGATGGCCATCACGGCTGTGACATGCAAACTGAACCAGACCCTCACAGGCAGAACTGATCGCGGCTAGTGTGACACCCTAACTTGGTCATCACATGGTTACCCTTTTTGCGGAAAAATGCTCGTTTAAATGCTGGTCGCTTTCGGAAAAAGATTATTCAACATACACAAGGTTACCAAAAAGGTACTTAATTTTTTTTTCTTTAAAGAAAAGAAGTAAAAGGTAAAGAAACTCACAACTTGAAAACGACAACAGATACATACATATAATATTGCCTCGAAAGGTCTTAGGTTTTAACATTACACCACGGCCTTAATCAATATGGCCAAAGTAAACAAAACATAATCTGAAACATAATCGAGAAGATAAGGTAAATAAAACACCAACTGGGAATGGGAATGCGGGAATCTAAACTCAAAAGAAAAGCTCAAAAGCCAAGACTAACGGACCACTCAAAACAAAGCCTCCAACCACTACCAATGCCTACGACACTCGGAGTGGCCACAAACGCTCCCACAAGAAGAAGTCTCGGCTCAGGTCAATCACCTCTCCTCCGTCATCCAACGGGACATCCTCCTCCTCAATATCCAAAGGGTGATAACCCGCCTCGAGCTCCTCATCCCACCCAGTCGTCTACCAGCTCATGAGGCTCCTCCTCGGGATCCTCTTGGGGTCTTCTTCGAGATCTTCCTCCATCGGTTCCTCCTCTTCTGGCTCGGCGGGTTCAACGTGAGGGTGAAGTAGACCGGCTTCCTGTAGCGTGTTCAGGTACAACCATGGCGGTGGAAGAATCACGTTCCTGGATTCCACCGAGTGGATCCTCCTAATAGGCTCTCCATGTATATTAGCTTGTGTAGTAGTGATTGGCCCTCGATGCGTCGCCGTAGTCGCATTCGCGTCCATCCTCCAATTCCCAATCCTGTCGGCCTCGTCAAAAGTCTCTGTCCGTGTGACCTCAGGTACAAGAGGGACAAGAGGGTCCATCTAAAGCATACGCATACCTGGTACGAGGAAAATAAAAGAACATACAGACATGCAAGAGTGAGATACCGTCATAAGATATATCCCACAACAACCATATACATGATACATGCAACACGAAATCAGATCAACAGTTAAAGCATGCATAATCATCATAATATAACAGTGTTATATCAAGGATTCCTCAAGCCCGTAAAATCAGTTTTCGAAAGTGTGCATGACACTTCAATATCAGGCTCTATCCTAATCTCATGAGATCACAACACCATGTTATCACTGGAGAAGATAGAGTTGGTCAAGCTCTGCCCACCGGGCTGTTGCCACCGCATCTTGATGCACCAGGACTCTTGGTCAGACAACGCCACATGCCCTTAACGAAATAGCTAGCAATGTGACTGACTCTCAGATACCCCATGGGTATCCTCAATAAGCAAAGGCACGTCTGCCAGGGGAAATGCATATGAATAAAAACTTTCCTTTTAAGGTTTTTCTTTGTGTAAATATTTCACTGTCAAAGCTCAAAGCTAATGACTTAACATTATTTCCCCATCACTTGAAAACGTAGAAACATAGGACACACGGTCAGAATGCTCAATCCCAACACCTAGACCGTGGGCGCGCAGTCAAGGTTTGTGGTAATGGAAATCAATATACTTTTAGTCATGTTTTACTTATCATGCTAAGGACAATAGCCCACAACAACGGAAATCGAAACGAACTGTCCTCGATTCCGCGAATGGACTTGAAGTCCATAACATTACGAATAGGACTTTACGGTCCCGAATTAACAACGATCCAAGATCACGTGCTAAGCATGGAAAACTAGAGGCGACGTCTCACGTCTAGATTCCTATTCTTTTAGTACTTATCTTTCATTTGACGAAAACAATTTTGAAATCGAAAGCCTCGATAACCTATCTTGGCTATCGGAAAGTTTCTAAATCATTTGGGAGAAAACCTTTTCTTTTGAAAATCCTTTATAAAACGTTTTTGAAACACTTTTAACTTTGAAAATCCCCAATAGGATATTGTAAAATATTTTGAAAGTTTTCACTTAAAACACATAGTTCTAAAAGGGTTTTTCTCTTGCATTCTAGAAATCACTAAAACTATATTGTCACATAAAACAAGTACTTTTAAACATTCAAGCTTTTTGGAAAAGAACACCCATCCTTTCATCTTCAAAGCTTATTAAAGTTTTTAATCCTTATTAATGATTGAGCATGCAGACACACGTCCAAGCTTAGCAAACTTCAAACAACAACAGCAGTATGTACACATATATATATTCACAGTTCAATGCCAATATCACAGTTCATCACAGTTATACATCTCAACATATATAACGATACAGTTCAACTTCATATAATAGCATAACATTTCAGATAATCCAGTAACTCAATAACAGTCAAGTAAACAATTAATAAAATACACACATGCATACAGTTATTGAATATCTTTCGGAAATCCCCTCTTACATCAAAAGACGATAAGGGTTTCGACTACGAAAACTAAGGATCACGAATGTCCGCACGTAACGAATCTAATGTTACACACATGAAACCATAGGTTAGATTTTTAATCAAAGAACACTAGCCACAAGGCATAGGTTCGGTTTTCAACAATGGTTTTGGATTAAGGTTTTCCAAAAATCATGCAACTTATGGATTTATGATCCTTAAGTGCTAGGAGTTCTTAAAACACCAAAAGTTTAACAAGTTTGAATCAAGAATCCCACTAAGTCATCAACTTAGGGTTTTGGTTTTCATCCTCTAAAATAGGTTAGGATGTTCTAAATTTTCCAATCTCTTTAGGTTAGCATCCATACCTAGTAAGGAGCCTAAAACCTTGATCATTTTGGAAAAATGAAAAAATCAAATACCCTAGGCCACAAACACTACCATTCGGCCTTGAGTAAAAATGAGGGTTAGAGGTTTTCAAACTTTCCAATCTCTTGGATCTAGCATCCTTATACATCAAGGAGCCCAAATCCATGATCACTTTGGAAAAACCTCAAAGTACATATAACAAAACACTTAGAGTTTTCACTTTTTCATGAAAATACATAAAAGTTTCTAAACTTTTCCAATCACTTAAACCTAGCATCCTTATGTACATAGGAGCTCTTGGTCATGATCATGTTGGAATAACACTCAAACACAAGCTTAACCAAACAAAGATGAAACAAAACTCATATGGCACAAAAGACATAGATTCTGTCCAGTACAGAAAATGGTGTTCGAGATTTTTGTTTTCCACAAGATTTTAGTATGTTGTAGAGGAAGTAAAAATAAGAATATAGAAATTGGTTTCACCTCAATCGGAGTTTTCTACAATTTTTGAGAATTTTTTGAAGTTTAAAAGCATATTATGAACTCAAAACATCAACTATGAAAATAAAGCCAAAACTTGAAAAACAAATGGTATAGGGACATTACCCTTACCAATATGAACAACTTTGATGAAGAACACAACTTGAAAAACTTAGTAAAAATGGTACCTTTAGTTGTGTGAAGAAGAAGATGAATAGTTGTAAAAAAGTGTTTTTTTGTGAAAGGAAGCAAAAGTGTGAAATGGTTACACTTTGAAACTTAAATAGAAGAAGGAAAAGAGAGGGGGAGGGGGTCAGTTTTGGGGCAGATTGGAGGGGAGAGAAGGGCTTGACTTGGTTGAGAAGAAAGGAGGTATGGTGTAGGTAAGGTGTGTGTAAGAAAGTATGGTGATTTGACTTGATTGGTGTAAGGAAGGTATGGACATGGACATGCCTATGTCATAGCCTTCACATCAGTCAATCTACTCCATTTTTGCTCTGCTTCAACATGCATCAGATGAATTTCCCGATCGTATTTCCCGACGATTCGCCCGGGTAATACTCGGAAATTCGGCCCCGAACAAGATTTCTCAAAACACTCCAAACCCACACAAAACATAAAAAAAAACACTAATCGTCTCGTTCACGAGTCAATATTAGGTCTCTAGCTCAGTAAACTTGTACTGGCTTTGAAAACCCAGACCGGCTTTCGTCTGAATTTTATACCGAAAATTTTACTGTGACTTCATACTGTAAAATAACACAAGAAAATGATTTTATTTAAAATAAAATCATCCTCTGGATTTTATCACAATTAAATACATTAAAGCATGCAATTACTAATAATTAAGCACGCGAAAAACATGGTGTTACAGCTAGGCCATGATGGTGGTCACGGCCGTGACAGACCAAGCAGTGAAGTCATCTCCAAGTCAGAACCTGTCACGGCCTAGCCGTGACAGGCATCACGGTCGTGACGCACAAAATCTGGGATTTTGATTTGTTTTTTTATCTGATTTGTAATTGCTTTAATCCCAAGTTACCCTACATTATAAATAGGACTCTTAGGCTCGAAAATAGGAGCTCTTGGCTTCTACCCTAGGCAAAAATTATGATTTCTCTTTTTCTCAATTTCTTCTCTTCTCTTAGGTTTTTTTTTTATGTTTTTATTATTCAAGGTTGCTATGAATATGGCAATGGCTGAGTAGTTATTTTTATTTCTAAGGATTGGGGCTATGCCATAGACTCGTTTTATATGATGAATTGACGTATTGCTTCTTCTTAATTTCAATTTTGCTTTCGATTTAATTCATATTGCATGAATTGCTTGTGAATTTGGTGTGCACTTATTTGCATGTCATAGATACTCTAAGGATGAACCTAGCAGTAAACTTAGGTATTGGATCTATAGGGATTGAACTTATGACTTAAATCACGAGAGTTAGAAACGGTCCTTCGAGAGTTTACTGAATTGTCACAAAGCTTAAAATGTTCAATTTAAATTCAATTACCACGAGAGTAGGGGTTAGTTTAATTGGGCACGGTTCTTGTATCCCGAGAGGGAACATTAACTTATTTAGGATAAATTCACCTTCAAAGCAATTTTGATTATTAACAAGAGGGTATTCAATTTAGTAGCATGAACAGTTTTGTTGGTAACCCAATTCCTGAAAATCTCTTTTGATATTGAAAATCTCCTGATTTGATTTGATTGCGTTTTAAATATTTGATTTGCTAGTTAATTCTTATTTTAAAAACCAAATTTTTTCCAAATCTTTTTTTATACAGTTTAGTTAAATTGATTTAATAATTAATTGTTATTTAAAATCACGATCTCTGTGGGTTCGATCTTTTTATTACTTGACGACGAAACCTTATACTTACGGAGTCACGCCCATCACTAACACATGACAGAAAACTCACCACTTTTTACCCACTCAACCTCACAAAATTTCACTTCACACAAAAACACTCCTGCCAAGTAGACCAAAACGTTTTTCACTCCACAAACACTCCTCTTTTTAAGACTCTCAACCTCAAAAAAGTTTGACTCCACACAAAACACTCCAACCAAGTAGGCCAGAGCATAGTTTTCTCTCCACAAAAACCTCACCAGAGAAGCTCTCAATATGTAAGAAAAGCCGTAGTTTATCTCACTCACTTTGGAGTTTATCTCACCCACCCCACCCTGGCTCGCTGTTGTGCCCGAATGAACTTCCAAAAAACACCCGCAACCTGCAAAGAAACCAGAAAATGCCTTTGAGGCAAAAAGCGGTTAGATGCATTAAGCTAAAAACTACCTGATCTGAGTTCCTTTTGCATGATTCCCACTCATTTTGTATGGAATATACTCTCTGAAACTCACATCTAAATCTCATGAAAAAGGACCTAAGATAAGGTCACTCATTATTTCACTCAAAAACTCACTTGTGTATTGTGTTGCCTCACCAATACTCACAGCAATCACAAACCTTGTGGATGAACTTTGCTCAAGAAAACTGAATTGACATATATTAGCTTATACATCCCAGAGGACAGTTACACCAATCTGAATAAGAGAGGTTCCTTGCAGCCTTTACTCCTTTAAACCATGACCATGATCTAACTCTGATTAGATCAGTTAGCACCAAAAAATCCAGCTTTCCATCATTTAAACCATGACCATGATCTAACTCTTGATTTTAATGGCATAGGAAAATGACAAGAGAATTCCCATGATTTCATTGAAGAGAAACATATACATCGTCATGAAGGTATTCTTTCTTGGTACAGTGGTGCACTATGGTAGAATATTGTTTCCATTAACAAAAAGGGAGGTTAACAACACATGATTAACCAAAATAACAGCAAGCAGTGTACTTTCTGCAACCGAACAGGCCGCACAGTTGATCAGTGTTACTTTAAACACGGCTTCCCACCCGGTTACAAAAGCAACAACAATCAATCACAGCATTCTATCAACCAAATGCTGATCAAGACTCACAGTCTTTGGTACCACATCAAACTAGTCAATTCAATTTTGAGCAATTTCAACAAATCTTGAATTTGTTGAACCAGTCCAAAATCAAGAATCAAGATCACTACACTAATCAGATAAGTACAACATTTGTTGGTGAGTCCTCCACTCGTACAATCCAAGTTCAATGCTAACTCAGGTAACATATCCTCTCATTACTTTCGTAAATGGATACTTGATACTGGAGTTGCTGATCATGTAACTCATTCCATGTCTCATTTCCTTTCATTTCACAGAATTAAGCCAACTTTTGTCAAAATGCCAAATGGCTCTTCTGTCACAGCTAATCATGCTGGCACAATTCAGTTTTCACAAGACTTTTCCTTTTATAATGTCCTCTATATAGATGAATTTAGTTTCAATTTAATATCAGTTCCACAACTTGTCACCACTTTGAATTGCAAACTAACTTTCTCTAATTCTTCCTGCTCCATTCAAGGTATGAGTTCCTCGAAGATGATTGGGCAAGCTGAGCTAGAACATCGTCTCTACTACCTGAAATATCCAACATTCTCTGCACAAGATCAAGACCTTTCTTTTGTAAACTTTTCTTCTGTAAATTCTGTTTGTAAAGATTTTGACATATGGCACTTTAGACTTGGTCACCCCTCTGTCAAAGTGCTCAAACACAATTCATGTACTTTTCCATATGTCCAATTTGATTGTAATAAAGGGTGTGACTACTGTCCTTTACCAGCGCAACAAAAGCTGCCATTTCCAAATAGCATAACTAACACTTCTCTTCCTTTTGACTTAATTCATGTAAACATATGGGTTCCATTGGCATCTATTCATGGCCATCACTATTTTCTCTCAATTGTGGATGACCACACACGGCACACGTGGCTTTTCCTCATGAAAGCCAAATCAGAAGCAAGAACACTGCTTCAAAACTTCATTTCTTTGGTCAAATTAAACTCAGTTCATTACTGTTGTCAAAATAGTAAGAACTGAAAATGGGATTGAATTTAATTGTCCCTCTTATTATACCAATTGGTCGCGCTGTCGCGCACGCGCCAAAAAAGCGAGCGGGTTTATAAAACTGTAGTTTAGGAAGCGACAACTCGGATGTCGTCTCGCAAGGACTCTTGACTTGTTATTACCACAAAATTCAGTTTTTTTTTTTTGGGGGGGGGTTTGAAATTCAAATGGAAAACAATGCAAAAACTACAATAAAATAGAGCAGTTTAAAAGATTATCAAATAGCTAAAAACGATTAATCTACTGTTCTCGAATTCCCAACTATCATCGGTTCATGTAAATTCCAAGCCCTAAGCATATTCTAATCCCCTCCCGGTTGTAGCAACAATTAACAAGCGAAATCACCGCTTCGAGATATATGTTCCTATTCCCGAATTAAGCAAACGGGGTTAAGCCCTTCGTGAACTAAGTGAACACGAATTGAACACACGCGAATTAAGCAAACGCGATTAAATATAGGAACATAACATCACCGAAAATAAATCAACACAACACTATACACTCCTGAATTAAGCAAACAGAAATATATAGCATAGCATTGAAAAGGGAAAAGCATACAAAACAGGAATTACAAGAACCTCAAGTGTAGTGGAAATCGATTACAGTAGACTAATCTAAGAAAATTAGTTCTCCATGAAAAAAAACGAAACATACAGAGAAAAAAAAATGTAAAAACAATGGAGAAGCAAAAGTTCTTCCAATCTGCCCAGAACAACAATTTATAATATTCAGAAATTGCGCCCACTCCCAAGGCGAACCCTCACTCGCGAGGCGAATATCATGAACAGTCTGCAACGTTTGGTCTTCTCGCGTGGCGAGGAATGGAAGAGTCATGGCTTCTGGTCTTCAGTCTTGCGAGGCGAGACATGGATCCGTGAGGCGACACAGAACGGGTTGCATTTCTCTGGAGAATCGTCATATCGTGGTCGCGAGGCGAGGTGTTGCTCGCGGGGCGAACCAGAGAGGATGACATTTTTTCTGTTCAGCTGGCTTTCAGGTTCGCGTGGCGAGAAGACTCTCGCGGGGCGAACACCTCCAGGATTGGAATTTTCTCTGTTTCTTTATTCCCTTGACTTCTAACTTAACCTGAAAACAATAAAATAGCCATAAGTGCTTTATTTGACTCAAAACTGGCTAAATTAACCTAAAACTACTTTAGAGACATAAAACCTTGCTTGAGGACAATCCTAATCTAATTTGGGTGAAAATGAGATATAATTAGCACAAAACCCTGGTCATACTAGCCATAAAACTAGATGAGCCAGAGGCTTATCAAAATACCCCAAACTTAAACTTTGATTGTCCCCAAGCAAACTACAACTCAAAAATCAAAAATACTCAAGACATGGCAAGCTTAAGGGATTCAATCAACTTTGCACAGATTTCAAGCAATTTCATCAAAACAGTTTTCTTCAATGTTCCCCCCCTTTCAAACAAAGTAATCCCCACATGAAATTACTCTAGACAATTGAGAATTTCATCATTCAAGCAATCATTAATCTAAGCAGGGGATCCAAGTTACACACAAGAGGGAGATCACCAAATTCAAAACAACTGCCTTCCTCACAAGGGAGTTTAGTATTTCACTCAATCGCTCAGTTTGTCTAGGTTATCAACATTTCACTCAATTTCACTTTTAAGAGCACTTCCCATGAATTTGATTTTCATCTCAAAATGATTCCCACAGAAAACATGCATGCAACATCAAAGGTCTTTTATGGTTATAATGGGGCCTGACTAAGGGTAGGATATACAAGGGTACTAGGCTGAAGACCCTAGGAACTAAGAGAGCATGAAACACTTAAAAACATTGAACTTCCACTCAAGTTCCTTTTTTCATTTTTATTTATGCTTTGGGTGACTATAGCCTCTTTTCTTTCTAATACCTTTATTTTTAACATTTGTACACTTTTTTTTTAAGCCTTTGGCTCCAACCTTTTTATTGTATTTTTTTTCTTTTTCTCAATCCCAAATAACACATTACACCTTGTAGCCACCCCAAACTTAGTTTCTTGCAAACCTTCTCTTGCTAAGATTCCATGCTCTCCTAATCCTAAGATCGGGTTAACATGGTTTTCCAGATTTTAGGCTCATAACACAAGGTCAACCAGAAACAATAGGCTAATTAGGCTCAATGGGGCTAACTAGGAAACATGCATTACGGATGGTTATTTTAGGCCAAGTGGTTATTTACAAAGAAAATGCCTAAATCATCTGAAGCAAACACATAAACATGCAAACCATAAAGAGATTCAAGCAAATTCAGGAAAGTGCAACTTAAAAGTGATTCACACAGTTAAAAACATGTTGGAGGCTCAAATCCTCACCTGGACATTTTTTTTTTGCAAATTGTTTGACCGAGATTCTATCCCTAGTGTGTGCTTCCCATCACCCCAAACTTATCATAAATCATGCCATCATAATAAAATATTTCAAAGTTCAGTTTCCAATCACATGGGGATCACTTTTCAAAAAAAAAAAATTTCAACCTAGGGGGAATCATCACATAAATCATACAATCAATCTATGCAAATTCAATTAAAATCAATCAAGCTCACCGACCAAAGACTCACAAAATTTATTCAAGAGCTAAGAGAAACAAGACAAAACACAAAACAACTACAATTAGTTCCCTCTCCCACACTTAAAACATACATTGTCCCCAATGAAACAACATGACTATAAAATCAGAGTGAGGGAAAGGAAAGGGTGCTCCCTGATCAAGTGTCAGTGTAGGTGGGAGCTTCCAAGGAGAGCTCCTCAACATTAGCATCCACAGGAACACCAGCAGCCACACCATGGAATGGCTTCAGCCTCTGCCCGTTAACCTTGAAGGACTTGTTGGTAGCTGCACTTTTAATCTCTATTTCACCATAAGGAAAAACGTTAGTAACAACAAAGGGCCATCCCATTTGGACCTAAGTTTCCCAGCCATCAATTTCAGGCGGGAATTAAACAGTAAGACTTGCTGGCCCATAGAAATTTTTTTTCTAGCAATCATCCTATCATGAAAATGTTTTGTTTTCTCCTTATAAATCCTGGAGCTTTCATAGGCTTCTAGCCTAAGCTCCTCAAGCTGCTGCAACTGGAGTTTCCTTTCAATACCAGCTTTCTTCATTTCCAAGTTACAGCACTTGACTGCCCAATATGCACGGTGCTCAACTTCCACCGAGAGGTGACATGCCTTACCAAATACAAGCTTGAAGGGGGACATCTCTATTGGCGTCTTGAAAGCGATCCTCTGAGCCCACAGTGCGTCTTCTAGACGGCGGCTCCAATCCTTCCTACTCGGCTGCACCATTTCTCTAAAATCTGCTTGATCTCCCTGTTTGATATCTCAGCCTGGCCATTGGTCTGGGGATGGTAAGCAATGGAAACTCTATGCACAACTCCATATTTCCTGAGTAAGGCCTCCATTGTACGGTTGCAGAAGTGAGTGCCCTGGTCACTGATAATAGCCCGAGGTATGCCAAACCTGCAAAAAATGTTGGACCTAACAAATTTTGAAACAACTTTAGCATCGTTAGTCCTAGTGGGGATTGCTTCCACCCACTTTGAAACAAAGTCAACAGCCAACAGAATATATACAAAACCAAAAGATGCAGGGAAAGGACCCATAAAGTCGATTCCCCACACATCAAAAACCTCACAAAAAAGCATGGGCTGCTGAGGCATCTCACTCCTACGAGTGATGGCAGGACCTGCTGTTTGACATTCCTTGCAATTCCTGTAGACCTCATAGGCATCTCTAAAAATTGTGGGCCAGTAGAACCCAGAATCTAGGACTTTCCTCGCCGTCCTCTGTTGTCCAAAGTGTCCCCCTACTTGAGAGGCATAAGAAAAGTTCAAGATGGACTCTGTCTCATCATCGGGGACACACCTCCGAATCACCTGATCACTGTAAAACTTCCAAAGGTACGAATCATCCCACACATAGTACTTTGAATCACTCTTGAGCTTGTGGATCTTGGATCTACTTGTACCTGCAGGAACAACACCAGCAACAAGAAAGTTTACAATGTCAGCAAACCATGGTGTTACCCCATACAGATGTAGAAGTCGCTCATCAGGAAAATCATCTTGGATGGGAGAAGGATACTCATCCCTTGCTATTCGTCTCAAGTGATCGGCTACCAAATTTTCAGCTCCACTCCTGTCTTTTATCTCCACATTGAACTCTTGGAGCAAAAGCATCCACCGAATCAGTCTTGGCTTCGCTTCTGGTTTCTTTAACAGGTACTTCAGAGCTGCATGGTCAATGAAAACAATAACCTTTGAACCTAGCAAATATGACCTAAATTTATCAAGTTCAAACACAACAGCTAGCAGTTCCTTCTCAGTGGTGGTGTAATTTGATTATGCAGCATCTAATGTCCTAGAAGCATAATGAATGACATGGGCAGCCTTGCCCACCCTTTGTGCCAGAACCGCTCCCACAGCATAATTAGAGGCATCACACATGAGTTCAAAAGGGAGGGTCCGGTCAGGGTGCTGGATGACGGGGGTAGAAGTCAATGCTCTTTTCAGGTAGTCAAATGCCTTCTTGCAGTTGTCATCAAAATGGAACATGGCATCATTCTTCAACAAGTTTGACAATGGCAGGGCTATCTTACTGAAGTCCTTAATGAAGCTCCTGTAGAAACCTGCATGGCCAAGAAAAGAACGGATCTCGCGAATGCAAGATGGATAAGGCAATGTTGAAATCACATCAATTTTTGCAGGATCTACTGAAATACCCTCTTTAGAAATAACATGACCCAAAACAATCCCCTGTTCTACCATAAAGTGACATTTTTCATAGTTCAAAATCATATCAGTCTCAATGCATCTTTCTAGAACTAAACTCAGACTATGCAAACATGCATCAAATGAGGAGCCATATACAGTGAAGTCATCCATGAACACTTCCATGGAATTTTCAATGAATTCAGTAAAAATGCTAAGCATGCATCTTTGGAAAGTGCCAGGTGCATTACAAAGGCCAAATGGCATCCTCCTATAGGAAAACGTGCCGAAGGGGCACGTGAAAGTGGTCTTTTCCTGATCCTCTGGGGCAATATGGATCTGGAAGTACCCGGAAAAGCCATCAAGAAAACAGTAATGAGATTTACTAGCCAGCCGTTCCAGCATCTGATCTATGAACGGCAAAGGAAAGTGATCCTTTCTGGTGGCCTGGTTCAACTTCCTATAATCTATACAAACTCGCCAGCTATTCTGGACTCTAGTGGGTACAAACTCATTATTATCATTTCTTACCACAGTGAGGCCGGACTTCTTGGGTACAACTTGCACTGGACTTACCCAAGTACTATCAGAGATGGGGTATATGATACCCGCCTGCAGAAGTTTAGTCACCTCTTTCTTCACTACATCCAGAATCAATGGATTAAGCCGCCTTTGGGCCTGTCTAACTGGTTTAGCCCCATCCTCCAACAGAATTCTATGCATACATCTGGAGGGGCTAATTCCTGGGATGTCAGCCAAGGTCCACCCAATATCCTTCTTGTGCTTCTTCAGAACCTCCAATAGTTTTGCTTCCTGGTCAGAGTCAAGGCTGGAGGAAATGATGACTGGAAGTTTTTCATTCGTCTCCAAGTAAGCATACTTCAGGTTCCCAGGAAGTGGCTTGAGCTCTAAGGAGGGTGGTTGCTCAATGGATGGTACATTTGGAGTAGCCATGATATCAAGAACTTCGGTCGAACAGACAGCTTCACTCACACTATCACCCTGCAAAGTTGAATCAAGAAACTCAGCACAAACAGCACACGGGTTAGTGTCAGTACAGTCAGTACATGAATATATATCATCAAATCCAGAAATAAATGGAAAATCAGAAACAAGGTCCTCATGGGTGTCATCAATAATCTCAGAAAGCAACTCTAATTGGAAAACAGAGTGCTCCTCCAGGGGATGTTTCATAGCATCAAAGATGTTGAACTTTGCCACAATATCACCAAACTCCATAGACATGGTCCCATCATTAACATCAATCTTAGTCTTAGCTGTCTTCATGAATGGTCTGCCCAGGATTATTGGTGATCTACTGGAATTTGTTTCTCCTGCCATGTCTAGGATGTAGAAGTCAGCAGGGAAGATCAACTCATCAACTTGTACCAGCACATCTCCTACCATTCCCATGGGGCGGGCACTGGTCTGTTGGCCAATCGGATAGTGAGACCGTATATCTGCAAGGGACCAAGATCAAGGTTATTGAAAATAGAGGTGGGCATGACATTTATGGAGGCTCCCAAATCCAACATGCAATTTTCAAATTTTCTGTCCCCAATAGTGCATGGAATAGTAAAAGTGCCCGGATCCTTGCACTTCTGTGGTAGTGCCTGAGTAGGGGATGAAACAGTAACTTTTTCTGGTGCAGGCTTAGACTGGATAAGAGATGAAACATTTATTCCCAAATTAACCCTCTCATTACTCCTCAACCTTCGCTTGTTGGTGCATAGATCCTTCATAAAATTTGCATACTTGGGCACCTGTTTGATCACATCTAGAAGAGGAATATTTACAGCCACCTTTCTGAACACATCTAAAATTTCCCTCTCCTTGTCTTCACCACCAATCTTCTTATTTTTCTGCACTCTGTGTGGGAAGGGGATTGGTGGTATGTACACTTTCTCATCTTCAACATCAACAGTAGGCTCAGGAGTTACCTCAACAGTTTCTTCATCTTTTTCAGAGGCTGCCTCAACAACTCTTCCAGATCTCAGAGAAATGGCACTCACATTAGGATTGGAGACATTGGGATTTATCACTGTTTGTGCAGGCAGTTGACTTGATCTTTGAGCTTGCTGTATGTTATTTATGGATGTGGCAAGCTGTCCAACCTGTGTCTCTAAATTTTGAATGCTAGCATCGTTCGCTGCTGAGATTGACCAAAGCGTGTCCGCAAATTGTGAATGCTAGCATCACGTTCGCCGCTAAAATCGTGCTGTGAGGCTTGTAACTGTCCAAATTGCTGCTGGAAAAATGTAGTCATTTGTGAAGTCATTTGCTTGAACATGTCCTCTAGGGAAGGTTCGGAAGGTGCATAAGTGGTCACTTGAGGAGGATTCTGTGGTGCTACCATCGGTTGTTGTTGGAATGAGTTCCCATACCGAAGATTAGGATGATTCCTCCAATTGGGGTGGTACCTATTTGTGGAGAGGTCAGGAGTGTTGTACCGGTTCTGACTGTTGCCTTGATTGTAAGGATGGACTGCAAAAGCTTGAGACATATCAGTAACTGACCCTTCCTTCGGAATGGGGCATGCATCATACGGGTGCTCAGGAGAACTGTACATGCCACATAACCTTGCAGGATGAACCCTATCCATTGCCAATTGCCTTACAAAAGAAGTGAGCTCATCCATTCTATTCTCAAGGGCCTGGTTGGACGAAGAGCTATGGACCTCATTCACACCCCTTGTCTCAACAGAATTTCTCCTGGTAGTAAACTGCTGGGAGTTTAGTGACATATTTTCAATTAATTGCTTAGCAGCAGCTGGAGTCTTATCAACAAGTGCTCCCCCACTAGCAGCATCCAAAATATTTCTATCCATCGGTAGTAACCCTTCATAAAAATACTGGATAAGAAGCTGTTCAGAAATCTGATGCTGGGGGCAACTGGATATCAACTTCTTGAATCTCTCCCAATATTCAGCCAATGACTCATTTCCTTGTCTGATGCCACATATTTCCTTCCGGATTGATGCAGCTCTGGAGGCAGGAAAATATTTCTCTAGGAAGAGCTTCTTCAAATCGTTCCAGGTAGTAATAGAGTTTGGCTCAAGATATAACAGCCAATCCTTTGCAGCGCCCTGGAGTGAGAACGGAAAAGCTTTCAGCTTGATGTTATCCTCAGTTACTCCCTCTGATCTCAAGGTTGTGGAGCAGATGACCTGGAATTCCTTCAAATGCTTGTGTGGATCCTCACCTGCAAGACCACTAAACTTTGGCAACAAGTGAATGAAACCAGATTTTAATTCAAAAGGAGTATCAGCACCAGTATATGCAATACACAAGCCATTATAATTAACATCATGGGCAGCAAGCTGTCTTAATGTCCTTTGGTCACCCATGTTATCAAAAACAGTTTTAGAATTAGAATCACTACTAGTGCTAGCCCGAATTTCTCTACGGCGTGTGTGCAGTGTTCTTTCAATTTCAGGATCAAAATCATACAATTCAGGGCAAGTAGACCTAGTAGCCAGACCAATTCAAAACAAAAACGAAAATAAAAGAAAAAGCAGAAAAAATGCGAAAATAACAAACAAGAGTCCCCGGCAACGGCGCCAATTTTTTGTCGCGTTGTCGCGCACGCGCCAAAAAAGTGAGCGGGTTTATAAAACTTTAGTTTAGGAAGCGACAACTCGGATGTCATCTCGCAAGGACTCTTGACTTGTTATTACCACAAAATTCAGTTTTGTGGGGGGTTGGTTGGTTGGTTTGAAATTCAAATGGAAAACAATGCAAAAACAATAATAAAACAGAGCAGTTTAAAAGATTATCAAATAGCTAAAAACGATTAATCTACTGTTCTCGAATTCCCAACTATCATCGGTTCATGTAAATTCCAAGCCCTAAGCATATTCTAATCCCCTCCCGGTTGTAGCAACAATTAACAAGCGAAATCACTGCTACAGATATATGTTCCTATTCCCGAATTAAGCAAACGGGGTTAAGCCCTTCGTGAACTAAGCGAACACGAATTGAACACACGCGAATTAAGCAAACACGATTAAATATAGGAACATAACATCACCGAAAATAAATCAACACAACACTATACACTCCTGAATTAAGCAAACAGAAATATATAGCATAGCATTGAAAAGGGAAAAGCATACAAAACAGAAATTACAAGAACCTCAAGTGTAGTGGAAATCGATTATAGTAGAGTAATCTAAGAAAATTAGTTCTCCATGAAAAAAAACGAAACACACAAAAAAAAAAATGTAAAAACAATGGAGAAGCAAAAGTTCTTCCAATCTGCCCAGAACAACAATTTATAATATTCAGAAATTGCGCCCACTCGCGAGGCGAACCCTCACTCGCGAGGCGAATATCATGAACAGTCTGCAACGTTTGGTCTTCTCGCAGGGCGAAGTACTTCTCGCGTGGCGAGGAATGGAAGAGTCATGGCTTCTGGTCTTCAGTCTCGCGAGGCGAGACATGGATCCGCGAGGCGACACAGAACGGGTTGCATTTCTCTGGAACAGTCAGCTATCAGGGTCGCGAGGCGAGGTGTTGTTCTCGGGGCGAACCAGAGAGGATGACATTTTTGCTGTTCAGCTGGCTTTCAGGTTCGCGTGGCGAGAAGACTTTCGCGGGGCGAACACCTCCAGGATTGGAATTTTCTCTATTTCTTTATTCCCTTGACTTCTAACTTAACCTGAAAACAATAAAATAGCCATAAGTGCTTTATTTGACTCAAAACTGACTAAATTAACCTAAAACTACTTTAGAGACTCAAAACCTTGCTTGAGGACAATCTAATCTAATTTGGGTGAAAACGAGATATAATTAGCACAAAACCCTTGTCATACTAGCCATAAAACTAGATGAGTCAGAGGCTTATCACCAATCTTGGAATAATACACTAAAAATATTGAATTGAAACTCCACAACAAAACTCAATTGTTGAAAGAAAACACACACATTTTGAATGTCACAAGAAGTCGTCTTTTTCATTCTCATCTTCCAAAAACCCTTTTGGTGTTATGCTGTCACATATGCTATACACATGATTAACAGATTGCCATCACCAATCCTTAACAACAAGTCTCCTTTTGAAATTATACACAACTCACCACCAACACTTCTAGACCTTAAAGTTTTAGGGTCCCTATGCTTCAGCTCAACTTTGGTTCAAGGAAGAACAAAGCTTGACCTAATAGCTAGATAATGTGTCTTTCATGGATTTAAACATGGTGTTAAAGGGTACATTGTCCATGATCTCATTTCTAGGGAAATCTCCATCTCTAGAAATGTGATCTTCCATGAACACATATCCCTTTTTCAACACTGCCACCATTTCCACCATTACTGAATCAGTGTCTCAACCTTCTCAATTCAATTTTTCGTATGAGCCTGCAACATAACACACATTGCCACACCATCCTGAACCCGTTCAGACACTGCCACACTATCCTGAGCCTAATCCAGAAACTCATACTCCAGAGTCCAGACCCTCCAACCTCTTCCAATGCTCCAATAATAAGACAATCCCAAAGACCCCGCATGCCTCTCCCACCTATCTCAGAGACTTTCACTGTAATGTTACATCAAAAAAAGAGGTGTGATGATGTCTCCTCATTCAATTGGCAAAACCATTTACCTCAAAGCCTTATACCCCAAAGCCATTTTCCAGTCCTCATCCCGCAACACCATTTACCTCACAAAGCACAATTAAAAACACCATTTACCCCATGATCATTACAGTTCCAATTTCAGAATCAATCAAATTTAATATGTGTGAGTATTGAGTTCAGTAGATTTTGTGTGTCAATATATGTTCCAATAGCTATGTCTTCAATTTATGCTTTGGTAAAATCTAATGGCAAATATTCAATCAGAAAAACAACAAAACCACAAACATCATATATTAAAAGTAGTGAAGGTTAACAACTCCTTGAAAGCTCTTCAAACAGATTGGATCAATACATTTATTTTTATGAACTTTATTTATGATATTTTAAATTAGGGAAATTTTACATTTGTTGGACAGCATGACGCTATAGTAGGATGACAATTTATGCACTTGGATGCTTTGTCAAAGCAAAGCGTTACTTCAAGCAGATAACCTTGTTCACAGTGGAGTTGAGGAGTACAGGCAATCTTGTTGTATATGGCAGTCACAATTTGGTTTGTATCAATGGACTTTGGACCACTTGGTGAAATACCCTGATCTCTAAGCAAATCTGTTATAATTTGTTTTACATAAAGATTTAATGCAAGATTAAAATAACTGCTCGAACCCATTAAAGAACAAGTTCCATGCATTCGCCACTGCTTCAACCAGGAAACAAGATAATTATTAACAACTTTGTCCGACTGTGTTAAATCCGGCCAAGCACTTCCAAGCTTAGTCTTGTCAGGAAGTTGATAAAACAAAAAAAATAAAAATCAGTATTTCAATAATAAATAAAAATAACAACAATAATAATAATCCATTCGTTGAAAAAACAATATGCTTACTCCACCTATCTGGCTCTTTGGGTCGCATAAATATGGCTGAGTCCCAGTGTTGTTATGGGGCCAGAGCCCATGAATGGTAAATGTTGGTGGTGTTTGCTTACATTGTTGGTTAACCTTACCAAAGGATGGTGGCCATGTAAGGGCCAGCATAAAGTAATCAAAAGAAGGCACAAAGGGAGGTGGTGGTGGTGGTGGTTCTCGTCGTTGTCGTGGTGGTGGTGATGGTGGTGGTGGTGGTGGTCGTCGTGATGGTGGTGGTGGTGGAGACATTTTCTTTTTTAGCAATGGGAAAGATGAGGGTGATTCCTCGATCACACTGGAGTTGAGGAGTACGAGCAATCTTGTTGTATATGGCAGCCACAATTTGGTTTGTATTTATGGACTTTGGACCACCTGGTGAAATACCCTGATCTCTAAGCAAATCTGTTATAATTTGTTTTCCATAAAGATTTAATGCAAGATTAAAACAACTGCTCGAACCCCTTAAAGAAAAAGTTCCATGCATTCGCCACTGCTTCAACCAGAAAACAAGATAATTGTTAACAACTTTGTCCGACTGTGTTAAATCCGGCCAAGCACTTCCAAGCTCAGTCTTGTCAGGAAGTTGATAAAACAAAAAAAAATAAAAATCAGTATTTCAATAATAAATAAAAATAACAACAACAATAATAATAATCCATTCATTGAAAAAACAATATGCTTACTCCACCTATCTGGCTCTTTGGGTCGCAAAAATATGGATGAGTCCCAGTGTTGTTCTGGGGCCAAAGCCCATGAATGGTAAATGTTGGTGGTGTTTGCTTACATTGTTGGTTAACCTTACCGAAGGATGGTGGCCATGTAAGGGCCAGCATAAAGTAGTCAAAAGAAGGCACAATGGGAGGTGGTGGTGGTGGTGGTTCTCGTCGTTGTCGTGGTGGTGGTGATGGTCGTGGTGGTGGTGGTCGTCGTGGTGGTGGTGGTGGTGGAGACATTTTCTTTTTTAGCAATGGGAAAGATGATGGTGATTCCTTGTTCACACTGGAGTTGAGGAGTACAGGAAATCTTGTGGTATATGGCAGCCACAATTTGGTTTGTATCTATGGATTTTGGACCACCTAGTGAAATACCCTGATCTCTAAGCAAATCTGTTATAATTTGTTTTCCATAAAGATTTAATGCAAGATTAAAATAACTGCTCGAACCCATTAAAGAACAAGTTCCATGCTTTCGCCACTGCTTCAACCAGAAAACAAGATAATTCTTAACAACTTTGTCCGACTGTGTTAAATCCGGCCAAGCACTTCCAAGCTTAGTCTTGTCAGGAAGCTGATAAAACAAAAAAAAATAAAAATCAGTATTTCAATAATAAATAAAAATAACAATAATAATAATAATCCATTCGTTAAAAAACAATATACTCACTCCACCTATCTGGCTCTTTGGGTCGCATAAATATGGCTGAGTCCCAGTGTTGTTCTGGGGACAGAGCTCATGAATGGTAAATGTTGGTGGTGTTTGCTTACATTGTTGGTTAACCTTACCAAAGGATGGTGGCCATGTAAGGGCCAGCATAAAGTAGTCAAAAGAAGGCACGAAAGGGAGGTGGTGGTGGAGGAGGTGGTCGTCGTCGTCGTGGTGGTGGAGACATTTTCTTTTTTAGCAATGGGAAAGATGATGGTGATTCCTTGTTCACACTGGAGTTGAGGAGTACAGGCAATCTTGTTGTATATGGCAGCCACAATTTGGTTTGTATCTATGGACTTTGGACCACCTGGTGAAATACCCTGATCTCTAAGCAAATCTGTTATAATTTGTTTTCCATAAAGATTTAATGCAAGATTAAAATAACTGCTCGAACCCATTAAAGAACAAGTTCCATGCTTTCACCACTGCTTCAACCAGAAAACAAGATAATTCTTAACAACTTTGTCCGACTGTGTTAAATCCGGCCAAGCACTTCCAAGCTTAGTCTTGTCAGGAAGCTGATAAAACAAAAAAAATAAAAATCAGTATTTCGATAATAAATAAAAATAACAACAATAATAATAATAATCCATTCGTTGAAAAAATAATATGCTTACTCCACCTATCTGGCTCTTTGGGTCGCATAAATATGGCTGAGTCCCAGTGTTGTTCTGGGGCCAGAGCCCAAGAATGGTAAATGTTGGTGGTGTTTGCTTACGTTGTTGGTTAACCTTACCAAAGGATGGTGGCCATGTAAGGGCCAGCATAAAGTAGTCAAAAGAAGGCACAAAGGGAGGTGGTGGTGGTGGTGGTTGTCGTCGTTGTCGTGGTGGTGGTGATGGTGGTGGTGGTCGTGGTGGTGGTGGTGGTGGAGACATTTCTTTTTTAGCAATGGGAAATATGATGGTGATTCCTTGTTCACACTGGAGTTGAGGAGTACAGGCAATCTTGTTGTATATGGCAGTCACAATTTGGTTTGTATCAATGGACTTTGGACCACTTGGTGAAATACCCTGATCTCTAAGCAAATCTGTTATAATTTGTTTTACATAAAGATTTAATGCAAGATTAAAATAACTGCTCGAACCCATTAAAGAACAAGTTCCATGCTTCAGTCACTGCTTCAACCAGAAAACAAGATAATTGTTAACAACTTTGTCCTACTGTGTTAAATCCGTCGAAGCACTTCCAAGCTTAGTCTTGTCAGGAAGCTGATAAAACAAAAAAAATAAAAATCAGTATTTCAATAATAAATAAAAATAACAATAATAATAATAATAATAATCCATTCGTTGAAAAAACAATATGCTTACTCCACCTATCTGGCTCTTTGGGTCGCATAAATATGGCTGAGTCCCAGTGTTGTTCTGGGGCCAGAGCCCAAGAATGGTAAATGTTGGTGGTGTTTGCTTACATTGTTGGTTAACCTTACCAAAGGATGGTGGCCATGTAAGGGCCAGCATAAAGTAGTTAAAAGAAGGCACAAAGGGAGGTGGTGGTGGTGGTGGTTGTCGTCGTTGTTGTGGTGCTGGTGATGGTGGTGGTGGTCGTCGTGGTAGTGGTGGTGGAGACATTTTCTTTTTTAGCAATGGGAAAGATGATGGTGATTCCTTGTTCACACTGGAGTTGAGGAGTACAGGCAATCTTGTTGTATATGGCAGCCACAATTTGGTTTGTATCTATGGACTTTGGATCACCTGGTGAAATACCCTGATCTCTAAGCAAATCTGTTATAATTTGTTTTCCATAAAGATTTAATGCAAGATTAAAATAACTGCTCGAACCCCTTAAAGAAAAAGTTCCATGCATTCGCCACTGCTTCAACCAGGAAACAAGATAATTGTTAACAACTTTGTCCGACTGTGTTAAATCCGGCCAAGCACTTCCAAGCTTAGTCTTGTCAGGAAGTTGATAAAACAAAAAAAATAAAAATCAGTATTTCAATAATAAATAAAAATAACAACAATAATAATAATCCATTCGTTGAAAAAACAATATGCTTACTCCACCTATCTGGCTCTTTGGGTCGCATAAATATGGCTGAGTCCCAGTGTTGTTATGGGGCCAGAGCCCATGAATGGTAAATGTTGGTGGTGTTTGCTTACATTGTTGGTTAACCTTACCAAAGGATGGTGGCCATGTAAGGGCCAGCATAAAGTAATCAAAAGAAGGCACAAAGGGAGGTGGTGGTGGTGGTGGTTCTCGTCGTTGTCGTGGTGGTGGTGATGGTGGTGGTGGTGGTGGTGGTCGTGGTGGTGGTGGTGGTGGTGGAGACATTTTCTTTTTTAGCAATGGGAAAGATGATGGTGATTCCTTGATCACACTGGAGTTGAGGAGTACAAGCAATCTTGTTGTATATGGCAGCCACAATTTGGTTTGTATTTATGGACTTTGGACCACCTGGTGAAATACCCTGATCTCTAAGCAAATCTGTTATAATTTGTTTTCCATAAAGATTTAATGCAAGATTAAAATAACTGCTCGAACCCCTTAAAGAAAAAGTTCCATGCATTCGCCACTGCTTCAACCAGAAAACAAGATAATTGTTAACAACTTTGTCCGACAGTGTTAAATCCGGCCAAGCACTTCCAAGCTCAGTCTTGTCAGGAAGTTGATAAAACAAAAAAAATAAAAATCAGTATTTCAATAATAAATAAAAATAACAACAACAATAATAATAATCCATTCATTGAAAAAACAATATGCTTACTCCACCTATCTGGCTCTTTGGGTCGCAAAAATATGGCTGAGTCCCAGTGTTGTTCTGGGGCCAGAGCCCATGAATGGTAAATGTTGGTGGTGTTTGCTTACATTGTTGGTTAACCTTACCGAAGGATGGTGGCCATGTAAGGGCCAGCATAAAGTAGTCAAAAGAAGGCACAATGGGAGGTGGTGGTGGTGGTGGTTCTCGTCGTTGTCGTGGTGGTGGTGATGGTCGTGGTGGTGGTGGTCGTCGTGGTGGTGGTGGTGGTGGAGACATTTTCTTTTTTAGCAATGGGAAAGATGATGGCGATTCCTTGTTCACACTGGAGTTGAGGAGTACAGGAAATCTTGTGGTATATGGCAGCCACAATTTGGTTTGTATCTATGGATTTTGGACCACCTGGTGAAATACCTTGATCTCTAAGCAAATCTGTTATAATTTGTTTTCCATAAAGATTTAATGCAAGATTAAAATAACTGCTCGAACCCATTAAAGAACAAGTTCCATGCTTTCGCCACTGCTTCAACCAGAAAACAAGATAATTCTTAACAACTTTGTCCGACTGTGTTAAATCCGGCCAAGCACTTCCAAGCTTAGTCTTGTCAGGAAGCTGATAAAACAAAAAAAATAAAAATCAGTATTTCAATAATAAATAAAAATAACAATAATAATAATAATCCATTCGTTAAAAAACAATATACTCACTCCACCTATCTGGCTCTTTGGGTCACATAAATATGGCTGAGTCCCAGTGTTGTTCTGGGGACAGAGCTCATGAATGGTAAATGTTGGTGGTGTTTGCTTACATTGTTGGTTAACCTTACCAAAGGATGGTGGCCATGTAAGGGCCAGCATAAAGTAGTCAAAAGAAGGCACGAAAGGGAGGTGGTGGTGGTGGTGGCGGTCGTCGTTGTCGTGGTGGTGGAGACATTTTCTTTTTTAGCAATGGGAAAGATGATGGTGATTCCTTGTTCACACTGGAGTTGAGGAGTACAGGCAATCTTGTTGTATATGGCAGCCACAATTTGGTTTGTATCTATGGACTTTGGACCACCTGGTGAAATACCCTGATCTCTAAGCAAATCTGTTATAATTTGTTTTCCATAAAGATTTAATGCAAGATTAAAATAACTGCTCGAACCCATTAAAGAACAAGTTCCATGCTTTCACCACTGCTTCAACCAGAAAACAAGATAATTCTTAACAACTTTGTCCGACTGTGTTAAATCCGGCCAAGCACTTCCAAGCTTAGTCTTGTCAGGAAGCTGATAAAACAAAAAAAATAAAAATCAGTATTTCGATAATAAATAAAAATAACAACAATAATAATAATAATCCATTCGTTGAAAAAACAATATGCTTACTCCACCTATCTGGCTCTTTGGGTCGCATAAATATGGCTGAGTCCCAGTGTTGTTCTGGGGCCAGAGCCCAAGAATGGTAAATGTTGGTGGTGTTTGCTTACGTTGTTGGTTAACCTTACCAAAGGATGGTGGCCATGTAAGGGCCAGCATAAAGTAGTCAAAAGAAGGCACAAAGGGAGGTGGTGGTGGTGGTGGTTGTCGTCGTTGTCGTGGTGGTGGTGATGGTGGTGGTGGTCGTGGTGGTGGTGGTGGTGGAGACATTTCTTTTTTAGCAATGGGAAAGATGATGGTGATTCCTTGTTCACACTGGAGTTGAGGAGTACAGGCAATCTTGTTGTATATGGCAGCCACAATTTGGTTTGTATCTATGGACTTTGGACCACCTGGTCAAATACCCTGATCTCTAAGCAAATCTGTTATAATTTGTTTTCCATAAAGATTTAATGCAAGATTAAAATAACTGCTCGAACCCATTAAAGAACAAGTTCCATGCTTTCGCCACTGCTTCAACGAGAAAACAAGATAATTGTTAACAACTTTGTCCGACTGTGTTAAATACGGCCAAGCACTTCCAAGCTTAGTCTTGTCAGGAAGCTGATAAAACAAAAAAAATAAAAATCAGTATTTCAATAATAAATAAAAATAACAATAACAATAATAATAATCCATTCGTTGAAAAAACAATATGCTTACTCCACCTATCTGGCTCTTTGGGTCGCATAAATATGGCTGTGTCCTAGTGTTGTTCTGGGGCCAGAGCCCAAGAATGGTAAATGTTGGTGGTGTTTGCTTACATTGTTGGTTAACCTTACCAAAGGATGGTGGCCATGTAAGGGCCAGCATAAAGTAGTCAAAAGAAGGCACAAAGGGAGGTGGTGGTGGTGGTGGTTGTCGTCGTTGTCGTGGTGGTGGTGATGGTGGTGGTGGTCGTGGTGGTGGTGGTGGTGGACACATTTTCTTTTTTAGCAATAGGAAAGATGATGGTGATTCCTTGTTCACACTGGAGTTGAGGAGTACAGGAAATCTTGTTGTATATGGCAGCCACAATTTGGTTTGTATCTATGGACTTTGGATCACCTGGTGAAATACCCTGGTCTCTAAGCAAATCTGTTATAATTTGTTTTCCATAAAGATTTAATGCAAGATTAAAATAACTGCTAGGACCCCTTAAAGAAAAAGTTACATGAATTCGCCACTGCTTCAACCAGAAAACAAGATAATTGTTAACAACTTTGTCCGACTGTGTTAAATCCGGCCAAGCACTTCGAAGCTTAGTCTTGTCAGGAAGTTGATAAAACAAAAAAAAATAAAAATCAGTATTTCAATAATAAATAAAAATAACAACAATAATAATAATCCATTCGTTGAAAAAACAATACGCTTACTCCACCTATCTGGCTCTTTGGGTCGCATAAATATGGCTGAGTCCCAGTGTTGTTCTGGGGCCAGAGCCCATGAATGGTAAATGTTGGTGGTGTTTGCTTACATTGTTGGTTAACCTTACCAAAGGATGGTGGCCATGTAAGGGCCAGCATAAAGTAATCAAAAGAAGGCACAAAGGGAGGTGGTGGTGGTGGTGGTTCTCGTCGTTGTCGTGGTGGTGGTGATGGTGGTGGTGGTGGTGGTCGTCGTGGTGGTGGTGTTTGTGGAGACATTTTCTTTTTTAGCAATGGGAAAGATGATGGTGATTCCTTGTTCACACTGGAGTTGAGGAGTACAGGCAATTTTGTTGTATATGGCAGCCACAATTTGGTCTGTATCTATGGACTTTGGACCACCTGGTGAAATACCCTGATCTCTAAGCAAATCTGTTATAATTTGTTTTCCATAAAGATTTAATGCAAGATTAAAATAACTGCTCGAACCCATTAAAGAACAAGTTCCATGCTTTCGCCACTGCTTCAACCAGAAAACAAGATAATTGTTAACAACTTTGTCCGACTGTGTTAAATCCGGCCAAGCACTTCCATGCTTAGTCTTGTCAGGAAGCTGATAAAACAAAAAAAAAATAAAAATCAGTATTTCAATAATAAATAAAAATAAAAATAATAATAATAATAATCCATTCGTTAAAAAACAATATACTTACTCCACCTATCTGGCTCTTTGGGTCGCATAAATATGGCTGAGTCCCAGTGTTGTTCTGGGGCCAGAGCCCATGAATGGTAAATGTTGGTGGTGTTTGCTTACATTGTTGGTTAACCTTACCGAAGGATGGTGGCCTTTTAAGGGCCAGTATAAAGTAGTCAAAAGAAGGCACAAAGGGAGGTGGTGGTGGTGGTGGTTGTGGTCGTGGTCGTGGTCGTGGTGATGGTGGAGGTGGTGGTGGTGGTCGTCGTGGTGGTGGTGGTGGAGACATTTTCTTTTTTAGCAATGGGAAAGACGATGGTGATTCCTTGTTCACACTGGAGTTGAGGAGTACATGCAATCTTGTTGTATATGGCAGCCACAATTTGGTTTGTATCTATGGACTTTGGATCACCTGGTGAAATACCCTGATCTCTAAGCAAATCTGTTATAATTTGTTTTCCATAAAGATTTAATGCAAGATTAAAATAACTGCTCGAACCCCTTAAAGAAAAAGTTCCATGCATTCGCCACTGCTTCAACCAGAAAACAAGATAATTGTTAACAAATTTGTCCGCCTGTGTTAAATCCGGCCAAGCACTTCCAAGCTTAGTCTTGTCAGGAAGTTGATAAAACAAAAAAAATTAAAATCAGTATTTCAATAATAAATAAAAATAACAACAACAATAATAATCCATTCGTTGAAAAAACAATATGCTTACTCCACCTATCTGGCTCTTTGGGTCGCATAAATATGGCTGAGTCCCAGTGTTGTTCTGGGTCCAGAGCCCATGAATGGTAAATGTTGGTGGTGTTTGCTTACATTGTTGGTTAACCTTACCAAAGGATGGTGGCCACGTAAGGGCCAGCATAAAGTAATCAAAAGAAGGCACAAACGGAGGTGGTGGTGGTGGTGGTTCTCGTCGTTGTCGTGGTGGTGGTGATGGTGGTGGTGGTGGTCGTCGTCGTGGTGGTGGTGGTTGTGGAGACATTTTCTTTTTTAGCAATGGGAAAGATGATGGTGATTCCTTGTTCACACTGGAGTTGAGGAGTACAGGCAATCTTGTTGTATATGGCAGCCACAATTTGGTCTGTATCTATGGACTTTGGACCACCTGGAGAAATACCCTGATCTCTAAGCAAATCTGTTATAATTTGTTTTCCATAAAGATTTAATGCAAGATTAAAATAACTGCTCGAACCCATTAAAGAAAAAGTTCCATGCTTTCGCCACTGCTTCAACCAGAAAACAAGATAATTGTTAACAACTTTGTCCGACTGTGTTAAATCCGGCCAAGCACTTCCAAGCTTAGTCTTGTCAGGAAGCTGATAAAACAAAAAAAATAAAAATCAGTATTTCAATAATAAATAAAAATAACAATAACAATAATAATAATCCATTCGTTGAAAAAACAATATGCTTACTCCACCTATCTGGCTCTTTGGGTCGCATAAATATGGCTGAGTCCCAGTGTTGTTCTGGGGCCAGAGCCCATGAATGGTAAATGTTGGTGGTGTTTGCTTACATTGTTGGTTAACCTTAGCGAAGGATGGTGGCCATGTAAGGGCCAACATAAAGTAGTCAAAAGAAGGCACAAAGGGAGGTGGTGGTGGTGGTGGTTCTCGTCGTTGTCGTGGTGGTGGTGATGGTGGGGGTGGTGGTGGTGGTGGAGACATTTTCTTTTTTAGCAATGGGAAAGATGATGGTGATTCCTTGTTCACACTGTAGTTGAGGAGTACAGGCAATCTTGTTGTATATGGCAGCCATAATTTGGTCTGTATCTATGGACTTTGGACCACCTGGTGAAATACCCTGATCTCTAAGCAAATCTGTTTTAATTTTTTTTTCATAAAGATTTAATGCAAGATTAAAATAACTGCTCGAACCCATTAAAGAACAAGTTCCATGCTTTAGCCACTGCTTCAACCAGAAAACAAGATAATTGTTAACAACTTTGTCCGACTGTGTTAAATCCGGCCAAGCACTTCCAAGCTTAGTCTTGTCAGGAAGCTGATAAAACAAAAAAATAAAAATCATTATTTCAATAATAAATAAAAATAACAATAATAATAATAATAATCCATTCGTTAAAAAACAATATACTTACTCCACCTATCTAGCTCTTTGGGTCGCATAAATATGGCTGAGTCCCAATGTTGTTCTGGGGCCAGAGCCCATGAATGGTAAATGTTGGTGGTGTTTGCTTACATTTTTGGTTAACCTTACCAAAGGATGGTGGCCATGTAAGGGCCAGCATAAAGTAGTCAAAAGAAGGCACGAAGGGAGGTGGTGGTGGTGGTGATGGTGGTGGTCGTCGTTGTCGTGGTGGTGGAGACATTTTCTTTTTTAGCAATGGGAAAGATGATGGTGATTCCTTGTTCACACTGGAATTGAGGAGTACAGGCAATCTTGTTGTATATGGCAGCCACAATTTGGTTTGTATCTATGGACTTTGGAACACCTGGTGAAATACCCTGATCTCTAAGCAAATCTGTTATAATTTGTTTTCCATAAAGATTTAATGCAAGATTAAAATAACTGCTCGAACCCATTAAAGAACAAGTTCCATGCTTTCGCCACTGCTTCAACCAGAAAAGAAGAAATTCTTAACAACTTTGTCCGACTGTGTTAAATCCGGCCAAGCACTTCCAAGCTTAGTCTTGTCAGGAAGCTGATAAAACAAAAAAAATAAAAAACTGTATTTCAATAATAAATAAAAATAACAATAATAATAATAATAATCCATTCGTTGAAAAAACAAAATACTTACTCCACCTATCTGGCTCTTTGGGTCGCATAAATAATAATATTCCTTTTGGGTTTGGTTATGACCACCTTAGATATGACTATAAATTGATTAGGTACGTTCGTTTTTCCTGGGAAACTTGGCTTGGTTACGGTTCGCAATTTATAGACACCGAATTATGGGAGATATATAGTTTAAGAAGTAACTCTTGGAGGAAACTTGTTTATGTCGATATGCCTGAGCCTTTTTGGATGGTTTCAGGTGCACGACTGTACATGGATGGAATGTGTCATTGCTGTGGTCTAGAACGAAGTGAAACACATAATGAGTCTTCAACCAATAGCTTATGCTTTGTGTCGTCATTTGACTTGAGCAATGAGGTGTTCTTTATAACACCCATACCCTTAGACATAGACATATTGTCAGACATAGATGATTTTAATTCTTGTTTGATGGAGAGACACTTGGTGGTGTTAAATGGGTCCATTGCTTTGATCTCATGGTATCTTGGAACGACTACTTTTCACATATCGATTTTGGGTGAAATCGGTGTGAAGGAATCATGGACTAAACTCTTCATTATTAGGCCCTTGCCTTGCATTGAGCATCCTATCGGAGTTGGGAAGAAGGGCAGTATATTCTTCGGAAGAACAGATAATGAACTAGTCTGGTTTGATTTAAGTACCCAGATGATTGAGGAGCTTGGTGTTAAAGGAGAGTTTTTTTTTTCATGTAGTAATTTATAAGGAAAGCCTTTACCCAATTGGAGGAATACATCATTAATTGTTTTTCTTCTTTTCACCCAAGAGGTTAATTTATGTTCATGGTTATTAGGATTTTACTTTTACCTTGTATACAAAGTGGCTTGTCAATTATGCTCATCATAATTATTATGAGGTATATGACAAATTCACAAACCATTTGATAATATGAATATTGTTTTATCAATTTTATTTTGTAGGTTTACTTTTTTATTTGCAAATTGGTCTTCTTTCTATTTCAATTGTAAGAAAGAATGATCTTTTGGCTTTACTAAATGGCCTCCAGTTTTATGTAGCAATATCTTATAATTGGGGAACTTAATAATTTAATGAGAAACATATATTTGTTTGGAATTCATTATATTATTCTTGAAATATCTATGCCACTATGTTTAATTTTGTGCTTTAATTTTTCTTTTATGTTCCAAATCAATTAAATGGATGCGTTTACTGATAAAAAACTAGGTGTGTTCAAGCTTGATGGCTCGGTAATCGAGCTTATGAAATTTCAGAGTGATATTGCAGACAATAACGTAAAATACCCAAAATCCACTTGAAAGAAAGTAGGTAATATATTGAAGAGAAGATGCAAAAATTAAAACGTTGACTTGAATAATATACCCAACAGTGCTATAATTTTGAGTATACTGTAATAAAATCTTGTAACATAATGATATAATGTCCTATGTGAATGTGTGCCAACTATTTGATGAAAGGTTAGGGAAAGTAGAAGATAGTTGTTAATGCCTTAGCTTATTTTGTATTTAAATTCTATTTGTTCGACAAAATGCTTGTGAGAGTATGTGCTGGTGTTCCTATTGGAATTTTAGAAAAAGACGAGTCTTCAATATATGAACCATTGACTTGAGTTATTCTTTAAATCTCTTGTTAATTTTTAAAATATGGTTTTAAGTTTATGTTTGACTTGATGAAATGACCAAGTTATTTGAAATGCTTTAAAGCAGGAGGATTGAGTGAGTGGCCTGTAAGATACAAATGAATAATTCAATTACTTCAATTTACATCTTCCAGTTAGAGTTTTGGAACCTTGCAGCAGAAAAATTGTGGCAACAATACAAGAGGTGGTTTTAATTTCACATGGCTTGTTTACGATTGGCAGGTATGAATGTATGGTCACTCATCTGCTTAACGATTTGTTATCATGCTTGGTAAAGGTCTATTGTGTTGGGATTTATAGTCTTCTATCACACGTCATAGGTTTGATTTTAATTGCCATTGGGGTTTTGTTTTCCATCTAGAATAGATAAAATCCATGGATAAACCATTGTGATAAAATAAAGCGAACAAAAACGCGGGAGTTTTCATGTTATGGTGCCTTTTGGTGTGTTTGACTTTCATATTTGGAATAAGTATTATGCTTGGTTGGGATTCCAAGTGGCCCTTCCTTTTGAGACGAAGCTCCATTTTGTTAACCATCATGGCTTGGTGAGAGGCAAGAAACTTAAGAAGGTATGGATGGTAGTGTGGTTTACTACTTCATGGTCGATTTGGTTACATAGAAATAGCATTATCTTTGAACAACAAGTTGATGTCCTTAGCACCTTTGATATCATAAAAGCAAGGTCGTGGCATTGGGTCAAAATTAAGGTTGGAGGGCAGTTTACTTTTTCAGATTGGTGCTCCAGCCCTTTCGAATGTATGAAACTTGCAAGCAGGTGTTAGGAGAAATACCGTTGGTTTGTGGAAGGCTCTGGTACTCTGGTGTAGGTGTTGTACTACTTTTTATCATTGTTTTACAGCAGAACAAGTACAGGCTGGGAACTCGTGGGGTTGCTGTCATGGCCATAAAACATGGGACTGTGTGAAAAATTGAGTGAAACACTGGTTAGGAATGAGAAGGTCAAACTCTGAGTGAAAATTTGTATTGAGTGAGTCAAACACATGTGAAGCATTGGCTGTTCAAGCCTGTTTCTCCACGTTTTGTCTATACTAACTCTTGCAGACTTTTCTTTTGCTTGTTTTTTTTTTTTGCAGGTTTACTTAAGTTTTGTTGTTCTGTGCTTCTGTTCGGGCGGACAAAGGTTTTGTATGAGTGAATCACTTTTGCGTCAGGGGAGTTAGTCGAGTTTCTCTACTAGATTGTGTCAAAACACTTCTGTGAGGACTTGTTTTTGGCGGCTTCTGTGTTGTCTGTGTTTCTGATGGTTCCTGTGATTCGACTCCAATGGTTCAATGCTTACTGGTGGTCTACAGTTTTATACTCTTATACTCTCTATTGGTCGATTTATGCTTCACCAGGTTTATATATATGATTCCTCTCTCGAGTCCATGCTATTCTGTATCTGTTTTTCCTTGGTGGTTTGGGGTTAATAATTTCTGGCCCCTCTCAGGTCTAGTCTGGTAGGCTACAAACTCTCACTCTATGCATAGGAACCTTGGCTATTTTTGTGGAGAAGCTGTTGTTTTGTTCTGCTGTCTGGTATCTGTAGTCTCAATGGCATGTCTTTTGTGTATTGTGGATCAAATTTTGGTTTGGCTTAGGCTATGTGAGGCTCAAGTTTTTATGCTCAGGGTCACGGTTTTGAGATGCCACTTATGAGTAATCTTTCTTCCTGCTCAGAGCTATGTGGAAGGTTGTTTGCTGCATCTATTCTGTTATTGTTGTTGGCTTCAAATCACTGTCTTCTATGGATTTTTGGTTATGCTTCCAGTGCTCCTCTTAATTTAGCCCTCTGAGTTAGTTACCATATGGTGAGCATTCTGGTTTTCTTTGTAAAGGTGGGGCTTATTTTGGACTTTTTATACACCATGAGACTCAATATTATTCGGGTTGTTTTATATGCAACCTGATGCTACACTTTGGTTTCTACACACTTGCATTTGGTCATACGTTTCTGGTGCTGTTACTATTTCTCTGGTTTTTAATTTCTCTTTTGTATTTTCTGGTTCCTTGCAATGGGCATTGATACGTTCATAAGGAATTTTTGGTGGGGTTTGATTGCTCCTGGTTGTGGTATGAACTTTAGTTATTTTTCAACCTTCTAGCCTTTGCTTGTGCTTTTGGCTTAAATAATACCTTTTGATATCCTGTTTGTAGTCTTCTCTTTTGTTACTTTGTATACGGGTTGGAGTACCCCTTGTACTCAATCAATATACCTTTTGCTTATAAAAAAAGTTGACAATGCTTTTGTTTATTCGTTGTCTTTTTCCTCTAAAACAAGAAAGTAATAGATAACAAAATGCAAAGAAGGCGTCTTGGTAAAATCTTGATTTTTTATTGTCAAATATACTTGTCGTTGCCTTGGCACAACGGTAAGGTTGTTGCATTGTGACTTGGAGATCACAGGTTCAAATCCAGGAAATAGTCTATCCGGTTGCCATTTTTTCTCACCCTGGTGCCTAATACTCTTTGATTGCTCCTGGTTGTGGTATGAACTTTAGTTATTTTTCAACCTTCTAGCCTTTGCTTGTGCTTTTGGCTTAAATAATACCTTTTGATATCCTGTTTGTAGTCTTCTCTTTTGTTACTTTGTATACGGGTTGGAGTACCCCTTGTACTCAATCAATATACCTTTTGCTTATAAAAAAAGTTGACAATGCTTTTGTTTATTCGTTGTCTTTTTCCTCTAAAACAAGAAAGTAATAGATAACAAAATGCAAAGAAGGCGTCTTGGTAAAATCTTGATTTTTTATTGTCAAATATACTTGTCGTTGCCTTGGCACAACGGTAAGGTTGTTGCATTGTGACTTGGAGATCACAGGTTCAAATCCAGGAAATAGTCTATCCGGTTGCCATTTTTTCTCACCCTGGTGCCTAATACTCATGATCTTTGATCGATTTCCTGGTTGCTACAGTACCTATGGAAAACCATCCGTCAGCCACTTCGGTTGTGGAAAACCAGATTCGGTGGTACACAATGATCATAAACTATCATGCGTATTTACATTCATGGTCATACACTGATGAGAACATGGTGTGTGGAACAATGTTCATAATTTAACTGTTACTATCTACTAATACTTTCTTCATAAGTACCTGAAGTTTTTAATTACCAAATGAAATGTGAAAAATAGAGTTAGGAAGGTTTGGAAGATGTATACAAGTTACATAGTGCTTCCTTGATTATAGTTATTTTTTTCATGTATCATTTGATTTACCTTGAGTGTTTTCTGTTGTGTTGGAAAATAAAACATGTGAAAAGACTACAACCCACACAAAGGAGTGTCAATAAAAGAGAACTTGCATCAATGAGTTTGTTAACAGATAACTCTGCAAATGAAATTTTTTCTGACATCTTTCCAGATGAGGTTAGCTGATCTGCTATTTTACTTCCTTTCTTGCCTTATTTTTTTATTCACTCCAACATAAATGGATATAGGGTAATAATCCCTTCCAAAAGCTTTTCTCCTTCATTCTTAACCTGCCCACCTCCTTTTTTTATATCAATTTCTACATATTTGTTCAAATTAATACTTGCTTCAAATAATGATGTATATAATCTATTATTTATCTAAAGCTTCCTTTCTTTGAGCTCCTTTCCTCCTCATTGATGTTGGTTTGAGTTACTTTGTTTTTAATAAGCAAAAGATCTTTTACTTTAGTAGCTAACATACAACTCTTCCTGTCTTTGTTTATGTGACATTATTTTGTTTACTTGCCTTTGTTTTAATTTAGTGAGAGGGCTATAATGGGGCGCTCCCCTTCTAAATTGCCTCAGATGCATTTTATTAGGTGTGTGTATTTACATGATAGGGTCCTCTTTTGAGTTTCCTCACCAAGTGATTCTAGCTTTTTATGTATTTAGCATATTGATTGCTGATTGATTCCCTTATAAGATTTATTTTAATGATCTTATTTTTATTTCATTGAAGGGAGCTTTGTTTTGTCGCTATCTTTTAGATGGGTTTTTTCAATCCTCCTGGTTTTTGATAATATAGAATTAATATGTATGATGGTGGAGCTAGTTTACTTACCGGTTCAAATTTATAATATTGTTTTGGCTTGCTTACTCATCTTAAGGGTACATAGAAATAGTCATTAGCGTGAACAACACTGTGTTGATCAACCTCAAACTATAAAAATTGGTTTAGGTCCAGTGTCACCTTTTCGTGGAAACTTTGATGAAAGCAATACTGATATCTCTCCAACCAGGCACTGTGGCAACTCGAGTATGATAGATTCTGATCAGAGCAGGGATATTTCCAACAAAACAACAGAGAGGCAACCTGATTTGTCTAGCAAGGGAATATCTCTGCCCTTGGCTATGCACTCAAACATGTCTTCTCCAATCTCCTGTCAGAAGTGATGGTGTACTTGACCATCCTCTTCAGGGAACCGTTTCTGACGTAAAATCAACTGAATACCCAGCCACTACTAGTAAAACACAAAACCAGCAAGACGAACTGACTGTTGAAGGTAAGAAAAAAGTCCTACTACCATTTGTATTGATCAGCCAAATTGAATTTGTGAATGTAGTTGTGTTTGTGAATAGACCCACAGGCAGAACCTCTGTTTAATTAACATAGCAACCAAGCATTCTTCAAGAATGACTTGGTTATTCATCCCAAGTGGAAACATATGTCCTGTTAATTGGTTTAGACTAATACATTTCAGACATATCATTGAAAGTTTAAACCTGAAAAGATTTGAATTCAAATTATGCATCCATTAGTGATTTCTAAGTTTGATTCTATTCCATATGTGACATTCATACCGGAATATTTTAATCAATGTGCCTTTTTGCGGAGATAGCATTGTGATTGGCAACTTTGAAGGCACTTGTTGGCTGACTGCTAGCAACTCGTGTGACAACAACTAATTTGAGGGTATGCACCGTTGTCTTCGTTTGAAATGGCAAGTGCATGAGCATGATAAATGTTTGTTTAAATGCCTAAATGAGTAGTCTGATTTTGGGTGGCGCATAATCTCTGGTGTCATAGTTGATGCCATATTCTATGTGAATCCTTGGGTGAAGGTCTTTTTAATTTAATTATTCTCTTGTCTTTATGTTGTTGCCCCGTGTGCTTGGGTTTAGGATGTTGGTGGACATTAGTTTCGAGTTGAAGATGCCCTCATCAAGTTCTATTAACATTCTTGCACAGTTTTCATCTATAACTTAGGCTCCTTTTAGCTGTTAACGATCTAAATTACCTCAATTTAGGTCATTGCTCATTGTGCTTGCCTAGCTGAGCGACAATTCTTTTTGAAGTATCATTGCAGTGGTGGAACCATGTTGAAGGGAGTGGAGGCAAATGTTCCCAGTGAACTTCTGAAAATTTGTCACCTGTTATATAGTAAACATATTGTTTTGCCTTCATGGAAAATGTACAGTTGTCGTGTTGCTTCACTATCTTATGATATGATGACAAATAAAAACTTTACACAGAAATATTGTACCCTTTTATACCTGCATTTTACACAAGAAAACATAAGATAATACTAGGTTATCACTCATCATTCATCAGTTCATTCATATAATCTTCCAGAACATATACTAGGTCATTACATAGTGCTTCATTGCATTGTGACAACATGTTTACAACACTTCGCATCCAAGATCATGTCGGCAGAGCTCTTCAAATATTTTTCTAATTGCTACTTGACTTGAACCTAAGTGTGACTCAGCATCTTCCATCAACTTACGAAGGTGTCAACTGAAATTGGTTCATTTTTAATGTCGTGGATCAACGAAAATGAGAAAAAGAAGTCAACTTGAAATCAACAAATTCTATTTGGTTTCAAAGTAGAATTTTGGTCTTTGAAGCTGCATTACTCTGAATTCAAAGTATTAAAATTGATACCATCATATTGTGATACACCATGTGTATTATATTATACAATAACAACCAAGTCTTATCCCACTAGGTGGGGTCGACTACATGGATCATACTGTGCCATAATGTTCTATCATGAATTATGTTAATAGTTAAATCATTGGCCTCTAGCGATTGGATTGTCCTCCACCTAGTCCACTCTCCTTACTACAGAATCTAAAGGTCTCCTCCATACATGTCCAGACCACCTAAGTCGAGATTCAACTATCTTTTCCATAATAGGTGCTACCCCAACTCTCTCTCTAATGCTATCATTCCTAATCCTATCTCGTCTAGTTTTTCTGCTCATCCAGCACAACATTCTCATCTTTGCTACATTGATTTTACTCTGGTGTTGATTTTTTACCGTCCAACACTTCGTCCCATACAACATCGTCGGTCTGATAGATGTACGGTAAAATTTTCCCTTTAGCTTAAGAGGTACATTTTTATCACACAAAAAACCCGAAGCCTTCCTCCATTTCGACCACCCTGATTGAATCCGATGGTTTACATCTCCCTCAATTTCTCCATCATTTTGCATAATAGACCTAAGATATTTAAACTGTGTGACTTGTGGTATGTTGTGGTCTCCAACTTTCACCTCTAAGCTAGAGGTGTTTCACCTTTTGTTAAACTTACATTCCATATACTCTGTCTTGCTTCTACTCAAATGGAAGTCATGTGCTTCTAAAGCTTGTCTCCAAGTCTCCAACCTTCCATTTATATCCTCTCTCGACTCTCCAACTAGAACTATATCATCTACGAAAAGCATGCATCGCGGTGCTGGCTCTTGAATGTGCTCCGTAAGTACATCCAAGACCAAGGTAAAAAGATAGGGGCTTAAAGCTGACCCTTGGTGCAGACCCTTGGTGCAGACCTATGGTTATTGGGAAATCTTCTGTGGCTTCACCCTGTGTTCTCACACTAGTCGTGGCCCCCTCATACATATCCTTGATAGCTCAAATATAGGCAATCCGAACACCTTTCTTTTCTAGGACTATCCACAAAACCTCTTTTGGCACCCTATCATACGCTTTCTCCAAATTAATGAAGGCCATGTGTAAATCTTTTTGATCCCTTCGATATTGGTCCATCACTCATCGTAGCAAGTAAATTGCTTCCATGGTCGACCTCCCGGTCATAAAACCAAATTGGTTGTCGGTGATTTTGGTTTCTTTTCTTAGTCTCCGTTCAAGCACCCTTTCCCATAGCTTCATAGTATGACTTATAGGCTTAATCCCCTTATAATTTGCGCAATTTT
Organism: Sophora flavescens; assembly: GCA_030762895.1. NCBI lineage: Eukaryota > Viridiplantae > Streptophyta > Magnoliopsida > Fabales > Fabaceae > Sophora > Sophora flavescens. The sequence continues at coordinate 101,498,325 of CM061070.1, forward strand.
GTATATCTCCCTTGTTCTTGTAAATTGGAACTAAAGTGCTTCTCCTCCATTCGTCCAACATTTTCTTTGACCTCATAATCTCGTTAAAAAACTTCGTGAGCCAACTAATGTCTCTATTTCCTATATTCTTCCATACTTCCACAGGTATATTGTCCGGTTCAACTGCCTTGCCATTATCCATCCTTCTCAAAGCTTCTTTTACCTCATGCTCTTGGATTCTACGATAAAAAGTTTAATTTTAGTCCTTCTCTCTGATGTCAAGCACCCGTGAGCATGATAAAACTTCAAATCCTTCATTAAATAACTTGTGGAAATCAAGTGTTCTAGAAGCATATCATATAATACTAACAACTATGAGCTGTATTAAATTTGAGTTTTGGGCCTAACTCAACCCCAAAAGCTAGCTTGTAAGGTGAGGATTGTCCAAGTCTTATAAGCACTACTTAGTCCATATCTCTAGTCGATGTGGGACTCTTAACATACCCCCTCACGCTCAGGACTAGACATCCAGGCGTGTGGCGTGCAGATGGAACAACAGGGATCTCAACACACCCCCTCACTTCCAGGATTGGACATCTAGAGCGTGGACAAATGCGGGTGGAATAACAGAGATCTTGGAGCGTAGACAAATGAGGGTGGAATAACAGAGATCTTGGCCGAATAACAGATCTAGGATAGGCTCTGATACCATATTAAATTTGAGTTTTGGACCTAACTCAATCCCAAAAGGTAGCTTGTAAGGTGAGGATTGCCCAAGTCTTATAAGCACTACTTGGGCCATATTTCTAGTCGATGTGGGACTCTTAACAAGTTGGATTGTATTTTCATTATTTAGGGTACCTATCGAGCACTCGTGCTTTCACTGACACACGGCTTGTGCATTTAGCCAGCTCATGACATGATTTATATAATGTGTTTGTCTCTCTAGTATTAGTTTGAAGGACAATAAAGTTATTTTACCAGCATGTTAATCCTCTGAAGCTGAATATTATTATCCTGAAAATATTCTTTTGGTTTTTCTTATTTTCTCTCTATTTGATGGTTAACTGTAATAAAACATTTTGGTCTTAATGGCAAAGATATCTGCTTTCTTGCTGTTATATTTTTCTCTGTAGAATTCAAAGGTCTTAATTGAAGGTCATATTGAAGGAAGTGGAAACAAATTTTAGTTTCTTATGATAGATGATAGATTTACTATTTATTGTGATATTACTAGCTTTAAGAACTTTGGTCACCTTGTCTTCTGCATTTGTGTCTACAGATTTGGTTGCCATTGCAGAAAGAATGGCTACTGTGAAGCATAAGATATTGGTCTTATAAGGAAAAGGAGGAGTTCGAAAGAGCACATTTTCTGCCCAGCTGGCATATGCTTTAGCAGCAATGGATTATCAAGTGGGTCTTCTTGACATTGACTTTTGTGGTCCAAGCATCCAAATATGATTGGTCTAGAGGGTCAGAGATACACCAAAGCAACCTTGGGTTGTCTCCTGTCTATGTGGAGTCCAACCTTGGGGTCATGTCAATTGGGTTCATGCTGCCTAATCCCGATGAAGCTGTTATATGGAGGGGTCCACTCAAAAATGGGCTTATCAAGCAGTTTCTAAAAGATGTCCACTAGGGTGAGCTTGATTTTCTAGTCGTTGATGCTCCACCTAGAACCTCAGATGAACACATTTCAATTGTTCAGTGCCTTGACGCGACTGGAGTAGATGGTCAATCATAGTTACCACTCCTCAACAAATCTCTCTCATTGATGTGAGGAAAGAGGTGAGTTTTTGCAAGAAAGTTGGAGTCAAAGTTCTTGGTGTAGTAGAAAATATGAGTGGCCTGTGCCAACCCATCACAGATTTCAAGTTTATGAAGTTGACAGATAGTGGCGAGCAAAAGGATGTCACAGGGTGGGTTTGGGAATACATGAGAGAAAAATCACCAGAATTGCTGAATCTGATTGCTTGTAGTGAAGTATTTGATAGTAGCGGTGGTGGTGCCATGAATATGTGCGACAAAATGGGGGTACCCTTTCTTGGAAAGATTCCATTAGATCCACAGCTTTGTAAGGCAGTAGAAGGTAGATCCTGCTTTGTTGATAAAGTGTTTTGAGTTCTCTTGCATTAAAGAAGATTATAGAGAAGTTGATGGAAGCTAATGTGTTATCAAAGTTAGTAATGGAGTGTAGGAGATTTGCTTCATGGGTGATCTTTGTAAATCTAAATATAATTTTGTATGTACACCTCTCTATAAGGAAAAGATGTGTTGTGCAGCACACGACACCACATCTCATAAGTGTTAAAAACCTTAGCTTTGAGATTTTCCCTCTCAATACATGACAAATATTTCTGAAAAACCTTAACTATCCATTCAAATCTTGCACTTGCGATGAAAATTATCTTGTCTTGTTGATTTAAAATCAGGTTCATTTCAATATCCAAGAATTATAATGTAGCCCTTGTTTTCCTATATGATGATGCTTAGTTTTTAGGTTCGTTCTACTATGGGTGTTTGTTGCACCCACTTTGTACACTGTTAATTGTGTTTTGTCAAGTTTATGATCTTTCCACTAAAAAGTCCTGTTTCAGCCAAGAATTATTGGGGGGATTAGGTTTTGCATTATTTCTTCTCTAATCCCATTGATTTTTGTGGTGCTATGTTTCTATGGTACTGGAAGCATTCTGGATGAGGATAATTCAAATATATATTTCCAGCGTTAAATATTTATGATTTAAATATATGTTTCCAAGCCATGTCTTACACAAGTTTGATGACTAACAAAGTAATACTAATGCTCTTGGTAGTTGAGGTTGTTGAGGCTATATATTGCTTTGGTTTTTTATACAAATTTAATAATTGCAAGCTATATGGTAGCTGGGGCTGATACATTAACATCTATGAAAATGGCGGTAAATTTGGTAGATGGATATCTTGCCGAGGTGGCTTCGGATACTAATTTGAACTAGCTGTCTTATCCATAGCTAGACTTTCAAATAAGATAAAATTAAACTCAGGTCAACGAAAAAGAATGCCTAACAAGTCTATTTGGAGCATGAAATTGTCACAAATATAGTACTCAAAGAGTTAAGACCTCACAATCTAGTAAGTGGGGATAATTTGTTTTCTACTACTACACACATTCTACACTTCTGTTCAATTGTGGTTGTTACTTGAAAATCAAATTGTTTGTACAATGGCATGTCAGTAAATGATTAAAAAAAATAGTGCCACATATACTTTCACATTTATTACACTAGTCTGTGTCTAGCAGGACGAATTTGGCTACCACTTCTTTGTGTTGCAGTTTTCTGTTATCAGCATGTTCTCCACATTATGCTCTGTGCCTTCTCAAATCACCTTAGTTGTGAAATGTATGTATTGTAGTCAATGTTTTAAATCTATTTATTTCTGGGCCCGGTAGATACAAAGGCTTAAAACTCTTGGGGTGTGTTTGTGAGTTTTGGAGGGGAAGGGAAGACTTTGGAAAAAAGAAGGGGGAAAGGGATGGGGAAGGGAAGATAACCCTCCAAAATCTTCCAAAATCCTCCTCTGGTTCAATTTTTTAGTTCCCCAAATTGGAGGATTTTGATTTTTTTTGTTAAAAAATAAACCTCATGCAAGGTGTGGGGGAGTATCCTCCCTTCCCCCATTCATTTCCCCCTTCTTTTTTCCAAAGCCTTCCCTTTCCTTCCCCTCCAAAATTCACAAACCAACCCTTAGGTGTTGCCATCCTTTTTTGTTACTTAGTTGTGTTTGGGATTTTTTTCTTTAGTGCTGGCTTTAGCAGCATAATTTGTTAACAAAACTTCGGGAAGTCCTGATTTCAGTTTCCAAGTTAATTTATGTAATGTGTGACATGTTGCAAAGGCAGACTGCCCTAATGCATTTACTTCAGCACTTTCTTGCAATTTACTTCAGCATAATGATTTATTGTTGCTATCAAACTAATCACTGAATTAATTTGCTGATTTTTACATAAAAACATCTCAAAATGTTGCTGCTTCTTTTTTTGTTGATAAGCCAAAAGTATATTAATAGGGAGTACTGGGTGTACTCCAAACCGTATACAGTAACAAAGAGAAAGATATAGAATTATGTGTAAGAGATACTACTCCTAAAATGGAGAAGCAGCATTAAGTGCACAAAGCAAGAACCCCATATAACAGTCACTAGAAACCTTACAGAAATAGTGTAACACCCCATTTTCTTTCATAAATAACCTTAATATATTTATATATATATGACATATATGTTTGAATATGGCTTTTAGATTGTTCTTGGCATCTAAGTTCTTTTTTGGAAAGTTTGGCCTTAGAAAGACTAAAACCTTTTTAGAGTCCTAGTAACATGTTTCACCGTTTTGGTCATATATTGAGTTCTAGATGTCCGATATAGGTGATCTTTGTGGAATTGGAAAGATAAGAGAATTTTATACAACTTTAATGAAGATATATAAATCAAATTCGGAAGTTTAGGTTATCAAAAATAATCAATTGTGGAGCAGGCCAACTTGTGCGGATTTTGGATATACCTCCACAAATTTGGGCCTATCTCACCCATTTCAAACCCAAATTAAGTATATGAGCACTACTTGGAAAGCTTATTTGAATATATATCTGTTAGGATTGGATTGATTTCGAAATATTGGTCAGAAATATCATTTATTGGTTAGGTGAAAAGTGAAGGAATCATATGGCATAATTAGTGCAAGATTAGGTGGGATAATTAGTGCAATGCTTTTTGTTTCATTCTTTTTGACTCACCAACCCCACCAACCATCCCACAATCAGATAACACCTCAAAACAACTCATAGTGGAGCAAAACATGGAGTGATTTATGGATTAGTGGAGCCCATCATGAAAGAAAAACCAATAATCAAGGTTTAGTGGGAGACAAAATTAAGAACATTCACCAACCACGGAATATTAATTAGGCCACCAAGGAGCACGAATTTTGGGTAGATTTATAGAGTTTCTAAGCCTGTATAAAGGATGGTTATTGATGCTTAAAGAGGAGAGAAGAAAGCTTAACCTATAGACCAAAACAACCATTGCTGAAAACTTGAAACCCGGTGGAACAGTTTCGGTAAATCCTTCACTACTTCTACATATACCGTTGGATCTTGTTACAAATTCATATAGAGTTCCTAGGATTATATTACTTCATATCCAACGGTGGAAATTTCTGTTTAATCCATATAGTGAGAGTTATTCATCTTATAAAGTTTGATTTGAGTTCAACTCGGGTAGCTCCAGACCAGTCAACTTGAGAGGATCATCCTGTGCTCAGTAACCGTTGGATCTAGCTGAAACTTTTGCATAAGATAAATTAAAGGTATATCTTTATTCTTACCGTTCAAATGGGTAAAATAATGTCTGGTTTGTGAGATATAAGGCAAACACAGTGGCGGATTTTGTGGTAATTGCTGCCGATTTAAAGTTCTTTACAATGTGCCTTTCACAATGTGTTTCGTAGGTGAATCTTGAAGCTCAGGGACCCTAGTGGATCTTATTTCTTCTTAAACATGAACTTCAATCCAGGTATGGGGAGAAGGGTAGTGTTTACATAGGCTTGGAGTTAGAGTAAAGTAAAAGGGGTCCCCATAACCCCGTATTTATGTGTTACTAAATGATTTTAATACGTATGAGGCTGTGATTGTTGATTATAACATGTTAGTGGTCGTTGCTGGATATTTGATTATTCATGCTTATGTTAATAATGTTTGGTTTGTGACTATGTTGTTGCTGTTGTTGTTAATATGAATATGTTGACATAATAATGTGTTGGATAACACTGTTCTTGTTATGACTGTTGATGGTTAAGTCTTGGGTGCTTATTGGCCCAAGCAACGTTATTGTTAAGTCTCGAGTACTTGTTGGTGCAAGCGAAGGTGGTGGCGTTTGTTGTTGATTGCTGTTTGACATGCATTTCATTGGAGATGTTGTTGGGAGATGTTCGACATAGGGGAGATCGTCCGAGAGTAAGGCGATCCGGTCATCCACGGTAGGTTACCCAAGGTTTGGTAACCGTGGCCTCCCGTGATGAGGCATCCATGGTTTGGTGCGTTGGCTATCCATAGGGTCTACCCGAGGTTAGGTGGACTGCTGGTGTTGGTGTTTGTTGGCCAATACGGATATGTAACTCCGAAGTCGTTCATCTTGAGTTAGCTGGATCCACATGCATAGTTGGAGTAGCGGAGTAGTTGGTGCCTTGCATTGCATAGCATATTCGATGATGTTGTTGTTGATGTACGTTGATATATGCTAAAAACTATATGCCTATGTTGATGCCATGCTTGTATGATTTACTTTACTTCCTACCTCTATGCTGATTATGTATACATGAACTTACTCCCCTTCGTTTGTTGCTTGTGTTTGGCCTGAACGACATTTGCAGAGGATGACGGGCAGCCCGGAGAGGAGTGACTCTGAGGAGCCGCCACTCATAGTTAGGACCTGCTTTTATGTTTTAATTCTTTTGGTTTAGATGTATTTCCGTTATACGGAAGGATTATACCAGCTCTGTATGTGACATCGGGGTTGGGTTTTATTATGTTCATTTGCTTTAACTTATTTCCTCGATTTTGAAACTTGGTTCATGTGGGACTTTTCTACCCCATGGACAACTCACTGAATTCTTATTCAGGTTATGCATGTCTGTTTAATTGACTTTTGGATTTTATGTCCTTTATCATGCGGGGTAGAAGGGTGTCACATTTAGTGGTATCAGAGCAGGTCTGTCCTATCAGGCCGTGGTATGAGTCTATTATGAGTCTGATGCGTACTCTTGTTTGAAATATCTATACTTGTATAGACAATGATGCTCATGTAGAAGCTGGTGTGCGAGTTTCTGTGCTTAAAGGACTGTCTTGGTCTCGTACAGGAACTGATGGCTGGACGCGGACGAAACGATCAAGCTATCTCTGATGCATTGGCACTGCTTGCCCATGCTATCGGACAGAATAATCAGAATCACAACGGTGGGCCGGCTGAGTTCCAGGGACTTGATAAGTTCCAGAAGAACAACCCGCCTTCCTTCAAGGGGGCGTATGATCCAGAAGGAGCCATGCTGTGGTTGCGGGAGACTGAGAAGATTTTCCGAGCGATGGACTGCAACGATCAACAGAAGCTGATATTCGCTACCTTCATGCTGACAGAGGAGGCAGAACATTGGTGGGATAATTGTCTCCACAGGTTGGAGGATGAACACACAGCGGTTACTTGGGTGGTGTTCCGGCAGAGGTTCTTGGAGAAGTACTTTCCGGCAGATATAAGGGACAAGAAGGAGATAGAGTTCTTGAGGCTGACACAGGGATCGATGACTGTGGGAGAATATGCTGCCAAGTTTGAGGAATTGGCTAGATACTACGTGCCATATCAGTATGCTGGAGATGAAAGATCCAAGTGCGTAAAGTTTGAGGCAGGTCTGAATCCGGAGATCAAGCAAGCTATTAGCTACCAGGAGATCAGGGTGTTCCCAACTCTGGTCAACAAGTGCCGGATTTATGAAGATGCATCCTTGTTCCGGGCAACCAGTTCTAAGGGGTCGGATGGTCAGGGTAGCAGAAAGACAGAAGTCAGGGATAAGGGAAAGCAGCGCTAAGCTCCATCAGGTAGGGATTTCAAGCATAGTGGCAAGAAGCCCCAATATTCACAGTATAGGTTTAGGAGCGGGTCCTTTAGTGCTCCCAGGCCCATGAGGTGCGGCAGGTGCGGAGCTACTGATCATTTTTCATCTCAGTACAAGGAGTCCACGGTCATTTGTTTCAAGTGTGGTAAGCCGGGGCACATCAGCAGGGAGTGCAGTGGTGATGGCAGCAGTACCAAGTCAGAACCTCCTAGTGTAGGCAAGACTCAGTCGTCGCAAGCCAACAGATTGAAGACTACTGGGAGAGTCTTTACTCTGAGCGGAGCGGAAGCCTCAGAGTCCGATGATATGATTCAAGGTACGTGTTTAATTGATGACGTTCCTTTAACTATATTGTATGATTCGGGTGCTTCACATTCGTTTATATCACTTGATAGGGTCAAGAACCTTGGTTTACCTGTTGTTTCGTTGGACCTTGACTTATTAGTGTCTACTCCTACGAATAAGCCTGTCCTTACTTCCCATGCATGCAAAAATTGTCGTGTCACCATTGATAATAGAACTTTCATTGTTGATCTTGTATGCCTTCCCCTCAAAGACCTTGATGTGATCCTTGGCATGGACTGGTTATCTTCCAACCATGTCATGTTGAACTGTTTTGACAAAACTTTGATTTTCGCTACCTCGACGGAGTCTAAGAATTCGAACCTTCTATCTGCCAACCAAGTTCAGGCTTCGATTCGTGATGAAGCCCAGTTATACATGATGTTAGATTCTGTGGAAGTAGAGAGCCAACCTTCTAATGTCTCCAGCTTGCCGATAGTGCGAGAGTTTCCTGAAGTGTTTCCGGGAGATGTGTACGAACTACCCCCAGAACGAGATGTAGAGTTTGTCATAGACTTAATGCCTGGCACTGGACCGATATCCATAGCACCATATAGGATGTCCCCTATAGAGTTAGCTGAGTTGAAAGAGCAGTTAGAAGACCTGATGCAGAAGCAGTTCATTAGACCGAGTGTGTCCCCGTGGGGAGCACCTGTGCTGTTGGTAAAGAAGAAGGATGGTAGTATGAGGTTGTGCGTCGACTATCGACAACTCAACAAGGTGACGATAAAGAACCGGTATCCCCTTCCTAGGATCGATGACCTTATGGATCAGTTGAGAGGCACTTGCGTCTTCTCGAAGATAGACTTGAGGTCAGGGTACCATCAGATTCATGTAAAGTCTGAGGACATCCCGAAGACTGCGTTTAGAACGTGCTATGGCCACTACCAGTACCTGGTTATGCCTTTTGGTGTGACCAATGCTCCTGCTGTGTTCATGGATTACATGAATAGGACCTTTCACCCTTACTTGGACAAGTTTGTGGTGGTTTTCATAGATGACATCTTAGTGTACTCCAAGGGAATAGAGGAGCATGAAGAACACCTGAGGGTTGTATTGCAAACTCTTAAAGACAAGAAGTTGTACGCTAAGTTGTCTAAGTGTGAGTTCTGGTTGGAAGAGGTAAGTTTCTTAGGACATGTCATCTCTAAGGGTGGCTTTGCGGTGGACCCAGCCAAGGTGGAAACAGTGCTCCAGTGGGAAGCGCCGAGATCTGTGACCGAAATTAGAAGTTTCTTGGGGTTAGCTGGGTATTATAGGCGGTTCATAGAGGGTTTTTCCAAGATAGCTTTACCCTTAACCCGTCTCACCAGAAAAGGGCAGTTATTCATCTGGGACTCCAGATGTGAGGAAAGTTTCCGGACCCTTAAGAATAGGTTGACGTCAGCACCAGTGCTAGTTTTGCCAGACCCTAGTGAGCCTTTTGTAGTGTACTGTGATGCTTCAAAGCAAGGCTTAGGAGGTGTGCTGATGCAGAATGGTAAGGTAGTAGCTTATGCTTCTAGGAAGCTAAAGACCCACGAGAAGAACTACCCTACCCATGATCTAGAGCTAGGAGCTGTGGTATTCACCCTAAAGATTTGGAGGCACTACCTGTACGGCTCGAGGTTCGAAGTGTTTAGTGATCATAAGAGCCTGAGGTATCTCTTTGATCAAAAAGAGTTGAATATGAGACAACGTAGATGGATGGAGTTCCTAAAGGATTATGACTTCGAACTGATCTATCACCCGGGTAAGGCCAATGTGGTGGCCGATGCCTTAAGTAGAAAGACCCTGCATATCTCCGCCCTGATGGTTAGGGAGATGGACCTAATTGATGAGTTTAGAGACCTTGACCTAGGTTGTGAGTTTACCCCTAAGAGCATTAGGCTTGGAACCTTAAAGATTAATAACAATTTGATGGATCAAATTAGAGAGGGACCAGAAGTTAGACCAATTTCTCCTCAACCAGCGAGAATCGCTCGCACAGGGTAGAGCCAGTAGCTTTAGAGTTGAAGCGGATGATATCTTGAGGTTTGAGGATAGAGTGTGCATACCAGATGTTTCCGGGCTCAGAAGGATGATCTTAGAAGAAGGGCATAGGAGCGGAATGAGTGTGCACCTAGGTTCCACCAAGATGTATCAAGACCTTAAGAAGATGTTCTGGTGGCCTAGGATGAAAAAGGATGTGGCCGAATTCGTTTATGCATGTCTAGTCTGTCAGAAGGCTAAGATAGAGCATCAGAAGCCATCAGGTACGTTGCAGCCCTTAAGAATCCCAGTTTGGAAATGGGACAACATCTCCATGGATTTTGTGTCTGGACTCCCTAGGACTCCAGCAGGTTTTGAGGCGATTTGGGTTGTGGTAGATAGACTCACGAAATCTGCACATTTCATCCCGATGAACATGGAGTATCCTTTAGAAAAACTAGCCAAGTTGTACATCAAAGAGATAGTTAGGCTTCATGGTGTACCCTCCAGCATAGTGTCCGATAGAGAGCCGAGGTTTACCTCGAAGTTTTGGGAGAGCTTCCAAGATGCTTTAGACACGAAGCTTAGGCTTGGCTCAGCTTATCACCCTCAGACCGATGGGCAGTCTGAGAGGACCATCCAGTCCTTAGAGGACTTGTTGAGAGCATGTGTGCTTGAACAACCAGGTAGTTGGGACAAGTTTCTGCCCCTGGTAGAGTTTTCCTACAATAATAGTTTCCATTCCAAAGATTGGCATGGCCCCTTATGAGGGCTCGTATGGAAGGAGATGTAGGACACCTTTGTGTTGGAGTGAACCTGGTGATAGTTTGGTATTAGGACCAGAAATAGTGCAAGAAACAACTGAGAAAATAAGGATGATCCAGGAAAGGATGAGAGTGGCACAAAGTAGGCAAAAGAGCTACCATGACAAGAGGAGGAAGGCACTTGAATTCCAGGAAGGTGACTATGTGTTCTTGAGAGTTACCCCGACAACTGGGGTTGGTAGAGTGATGAAGGCGAGGAAACTTACTCCCAGATTCATCGGTCCTTATCAAATTCTTAAAAGAGTCGGCGAAGTCACCTACCAGATAGCCTTACCCCCATTTTTATCCAACCTTCATAATGTCTTTCATGTTTCCCAACTCCGAAAGTATATCCATGACCCTAGTCACGTGATAGTTCCCGATACAATACAATTAAAGGAGAACCTGACGTTCGAGGTGTTACCTATTCGGATCGAAGATAGGAGGGTGAAGCAGCTTAGGGGAAAGGAGATCCCTTTGGTCAAGATGGTTTGGGGCGGGGCGACTGAGGAAAATGCTACCTGGGAATTGGAAAGCAAGATGAAGGAAGCATACCCGCATCTGTTCAGTTCAGGTTAGTAGAAATTTCGAGGACGAAATTTTTTTAAGGGAGGTGGAATTGTAACACCCCATTTTCTTTCATAAATAACCTTAATATATTTATATATATATGACATATATGTTTGAATATGGTTTTTAGATTGTTCGTGGCATCTAAGTTCATTTTTGGAAAGTTTGGCCTTAGAAAGACTAAAACCTTTCAGAGTCCTAGTAACATGTTTCACCGTTTTGGTCATATATTGAGTTCTAGATGTCCGATATAGGTGAACTTTGTGGAATTGGAAATATAAGAGAATTTTATACAACTTTAATGAATAGATATAAATCAAATTCGGAAGTTTAGGTTGTCAAAAATAATCAATTGTGGAGAAGGCCAGCTTGTACGGATTTTGGATATATCTCCACTAATTTGGACATATCTCACCCATTTCAAACCCAAATTAAGTATATGAGAACTACTTGGAAAGATTATTTGAAGATATATCTGTTAGGATTGAATTGATTTCGAAATATTGGTCAGAAATATCATTTATGGGTTAGGTGAAAAGTGAAGGAATCATATGGCATAATTAGTGCAAGATTAGGTGGGATAATTAGTGCAATACTTTTTGTTTCATTCTTTTTGACTCACCAAACCCACCAACCATCCCACAATCAGATAACACCTCAAAACAACTCATAGTTGAGTAAAACATGGAGTGATTTATGGATTAGTGGAGCCCATCATGAAAGAAAAACCAATAATCAAGGTTTAGTGGGAGACAAAAGCAAGAACATTCATCAACCACGGAATATTAATTAGGCCACCAAGGAGCACGAATTTTGGGAAGATTTATAGAGTTTCTAAGCCTATATAAATGATGGTTATTGATGCTTAAAGAGGAGAGAAGAAAGCTTAACCTATAGACCAAAACAACCATTGCTGAAAACTTGAAACCCGGTGGAACAGTTTCGGTAAATCCTTCACTACTTCTACATATACCGTTGGATCTTGTTACAAATTCATATAGAGTTCCTAGGATCATATTACTTCATATCCAACGGTGAAAATTTCTGTTTAATCCATATAGTGAGAGTTATTCATATTATAAGTTTGATTTGAGTTCAACTCGGGTAGCTCCAGACCAGTCAACTTGAGAGGCTCATCCTTTGCTCAGTAACCGTTGGATCTAGCTGAAACTTTTGTATAAGATGAATTAAAGGTATATCTTTATTCTTACCGTTCAAATTGGTAAAATAATGTCTGGTTTGTGAGATATAAGCAAACACAGTGGCGGATTTTGTGGTAATTGCTGCCGATTTTAAGTTCTTTACAATGTGCCTTTCACAATGTGTTTCGTAGGTGAATCTTGAAGCTCAGGGACCCTAGTGGATCTTATTTATTCTTAAACGTGAACTTCAATCCAGGTATGGGGAGAAGGGTAGTGTTTACATAGGCTTGGAGTTAGAGTAAAGTAAAAGGGGTCCCCATAACCCCGTATTTATGTGTTACTAAATGATTTTAATACGTATGAGGCTGTGATTGTTGATTATAACATGTTAGTGGTCATTTCTGGATATTTGATTATTCATGCTTATGTTCATAATGTTTGGTTTGTGATTATGTTGTTGCTATTGTTGTTAATATGAATATGTTGACATAATAATGTGTTGGATAACACTGTTGTTGTTATGACTGTTGATGGTTAGGTCTTGGGTGCTTATTGGCCCAAGCAACGTTATTGTTAAGTCTCGAGTACTTGTTGGTGCAAGCGGAGGTGGTGGCGTTTGCCGTTGATTGCTGTTTGACATGCATTTCATTGGAGATGTTGTTGGGAGATGTTAGACATAGGGGAGATCGTCCGAGAGTAAGGCGATCCGGTCATCCACGGTAGGTTACCCAAGGTTTGGTAACCGCGGCCCCCCGTGAGAGGCATCCATGGTTTGGTGCGTTGGCTATCCATAGGGTCTACTCGAGGTTAGGTGGACTGCTGGTGTTGGTGTTTATTGGCCAATACGGATATGTTACTCCGAAGTCGTTCATATTGAGTTAGCTGGATCCACATGCATAGTTGGAGTAACGGAGTAGTTGGTACCTTGCATTGCATAGCATATTCGATGATGTTGTTGTTGATGTACGTTGATACATGCTAAAAACTATATGCCTATGTTGATGCCATGCTTGTATGATTTACTTTACTTCCTACCTCTATGCTGATTATGTATACATGAACTTACTCCCCTTCGTTTGTTGCTTGTGTTTGGCCTGAACGACATTTGCAGAGGATGACGGGCAGCCCGGAGAGGAGTGACTCTGAGGAGCCGCCACTCATAGTTAGGGCCTGCTTTTATGTTTTAATTCTTTTGGTTTAGATGTATTTCCGTTATACGGAAGGATTATACCAGCTCTGTATGTGACATCGGGGTTGGGTTTTATTATGTTTATTTGCTTTAACTTACTTATTTCCGCGATTTTGAAACTTGGTTCATGTGGGACTTTTCTACCCATGGACAACTCACTGAATTCTTATTCAGGTTATGCATGTCTGTTTAATTGACTTTTGGATTTTATGTCCTTTATCATGCGGGGTAGAAGGGTGTCACAAATAGAATATCACTTGTTACAAGACCAACCAATACCATCTCTAAGATAAATGAAACTAAAAGACCCACCACCAATAACTATAGCTCAAGAAAGAGCCAATACTAGCCGCATCAGAACCTTCAGAATGGAGAGTAATTGTAATAAGACCAGATTCGGCAACTACATTTCTTTTATGGACTTAGTGACACATAAAGCAGACCTTGTAGTAGCACTATACCAGACCTTGATTTGATATACGCCCACAGCAGCCACCAGTGAAGAACTAATCAAGTATAACCAGAAGCAAAGGAGCCTCCCAAACTATAAAGGAACCAAAGTAAAACCAGAACAACAATGAATCTAAGAGAAAGTAACTCCTCCAAATAGAACATAAAAAAGAGTTTAAACACCAGTAGCACACTTCCAGCAATTCCTAGAAAAATAGCCTCCCCTCGAAGAGTGGATGACATGTAAAAAAACCGAGTGATCCAATTCCCTTCTCTCTCACACGCTAGCTGGGTTGGACCTTCAATTAGTACCGAAAGATTTCACAAAAAAAACCAGTAACCAGAAACTGAAAAGAACATAAAGTTCTCAGAACTAAAAGCCTCTCAAGAATTTCACTCATTTATTTAGTCACTCAAGTGTGTCACTCCCTCACACACACTCCACTTGAAGCTCATAATGCATTCTGAATCCTCCCCAACAACAAGCCAGCAACCTTGCCAAGTTTAGAGATAGTATTCCCAGTAGTATGTAAATTTCAGAACAAACACTGCATTATGCATTAGGCATCAACAGAGCAAATAGAAGACAGATCACCAATCTTTTCCCAACACCCAGTAGACACCTTGGCTAAATTTGCTTTCCTTTTGCATGCTCAGCCAACACTTACGAAGCTTGTGTAGAAGGATTTTAGAGAACTTTTGTGTTGTAAACTCAAACTCACATAGGAGACTAGGAGACTAACAGATGAGTGTGATTTCACCTCATATTTCTTTGTCATTTTGCATGCATTTTCATCTAGTTTAGGCATATTTAATTTGATTTTTATGAGTTTTTACCTTGGAACGGGAAAGGTAGTTTTGGGGTGTTTGTGTGCAGGAATTGAAGATTAAAATGCTCAGGACCAGTTATGTTGGAGTTTGCATGAAGGCGGAGCTTGAAATACAAGAAAAATGAGCCAAACAGAGCCCATCACGGCCTGGCCGTGATAGGCATCACGGCCATGATCGAGTAGGGCTAAAAAGAAAGGTTAAACTCAGAACTGGTCACGGTCAGGCCGTGATGGCCATCACGGCTGTGACATGCAAACTGAACCAGACCCTCACAGGCAGAACTGATCGCGGCTAGTGTGACACCCTAACTTGGTCATCACATGGTTACCCTTTTTGCGGAAAAATGCTCGTTTAAATGCTGGTCGCTTTCGGAAAAAGATTATTCAACATACACAAGGTTACCAAAAAGGTACTTAATTTTTTTTTCTTTAAAGAAAAGAAGTAAAAGGTAAAGAAACTCACAACTTGAAAACGACAACAGATACATACATATAATATTGCCTCGAAAGGTCTTAGGTTTTAACATTACACCACGGCCTTAATCAATATGGCCAACAGAAACGAAAACATAACTGAAACATAACTGAGAAGATAAGGTAAATAAAACACCAACTGGGAATGGGAATCTGGGAATCTAAACTCAAAAGAAAAGCTCAAAAGCCAAGACTAACGGACCACTCAAAACAAAGCCTCCAACCACTACCAATGCCTACGACACTCAGAGTGGCCACAAACTTTCCCACAAGAAGAAGTCTCCAGCTCCGGGTCAATCACCTCTCCTCCGTCATCCAACGGGACATCCTCCTCCTCAATATCCAAAGGGTGATAACCCGCCTCGAGCTCCTCATCCCACCCGGTCGTCTACCAGCTCATGAGGCTCCTCCTCGGGGATCCTCTTGGGATCTTCTTCAGATCTTCCTCCATCGGTTCCTCCTCTTCTCGGCTCGCAGGCTCAACGTGGGGTGAAGTAGACCGGCTTCCTGTAGCGTGTTCAGGTACAACCATGGCGGTGGAAGAATCACGTTCCTGGATTCCACCGAGTGGATCCTCCTAACAGGCTCTCCATGTATATTAGCTTTGAGTAGTAGTGATTGGCCCTCGATGCGTCGCCGTAGTCGCATTCGCGTCCATCCTCCAATTCCCAATCCTGTCGGCCTCGTCAAAAGTCTTTGTCCGTGTGACCTCGGTACAAGAGGGACAAGAGGGTCCATCTAAAGCATACGCATACCCGTGACGAGGAAAATAAAAGAACATACAGACATGCAAGAGTGAGATACCATCATAAGATATATCCCACAAGAACCATATACATGATACATGCAACACGAAATCAGATCAACGATTAAAGCATGCATAATCATCATAATATAACAAGATGTTATATCAAGGGGTCCTCAAGCCCGTACAATCAGTTTTCGAAAATGTGCATGACACTTCAATATCAGGCTCTATCCTAATCTCATGAGATCACAACACCATGTTATCACTGGAGAAGATAGAGTTGGTCAAGCTCTGCCCACCGGGCTGTTGCCACCGCATCCTAATGCACCAGGCCTCTTGGTCAGACAACGCCACATGCCCTTAACGAAACAGCTAGCAATGTGACTGACTCTCAGATACCCCATGGGTATCCTCAATAAGCAAAGGCACGTCTGCCAGGGGAAATGCATATGAATAAAAACTTTCCTTTTAAGGTTTTTCTTTGTGTAAATATTTCACTGTCAAAGCTCAAAGCTAATGACTTAACATTATTTCCCTATCACTTGAAAACGTAGAAACATAGGACACACAGTCCGAATGCTCAATCCCAACACCTAGACCGTGGCCGCAGTCAAGGTTTGTGGTAATGGAAATCAATATACTTTTAGTCATGTTTTACTTATCATGCTAAGGACAATAGCCCAAAACAACGGAAATCAGAACGAACTGTCCTCGATTCCGTGAATTGGACTTGAAGTCCATAACATTACGAATAGGACTTTACGATCCCGAATTAACACTGATCCATGATCACGTGCTAAGCATGGAAAACTAGAGGCGACATCTCACGTCTAGATTCCTATTCTTTTAGTACTTATCTTTCATTTAACGAAAACAATTTTCGAAATTGAAAGCCTCGATAACCTATGCTGGCTATCGGAAAGTTTCTAAATCATTTGGGAGAAAACATTTTCTTTTGAAAATCCTTTATAAAACGTTTTTGAAACACTTTTAACTTTGAAAATCCCCAATAGGATATTGTAAAATATTTTCGAAAGTTTTCACTTAAAACACATAGTTCGAAAAGGGTTTTTCTCTTGCATTCTAGAAATCACTAAAACTATATTGTCACATAAAACAAGTACTTTTAAACATTCAAGCTTTTTGGAAAAGAACACCCATCCTTTCATCTTCAAAGTTTATTAAGGTTTTTAATCCTTATTAATGATTGAGCACAGACACACGTCCGGCTTAGCAAACTTTAAACAACAACAGCAGTATGTACACATATATATATTCACAGTTCAATGCCAATATCACAGTTCATCACAGTTATACATCTCAACATATATAACGATACAGTTCAACTTCATATAATAGCATAACATTTCAGATAATCCAAGAACTCAATAACAGTCAAGTAAACAATTAATCAAATACACACATGCATACAGTTATTGAATATCTTTCGGAAATCCCCTCTTACCTCAAAAGACGATAAGGGTTCCGACTACGAAAACTAAGGATCACGAACGTCCGCGCGTAACGAATCTAAGGTTACACACATGAAACCATAGGTTAGATTTTTAATCAAAGAACACTAGCCACAAGGCATAGGTTCGGTTTTCAACAATGGTTTTGGATTAAGGTTTTCCAAAAATCATGCAACTTATGGATTTATGATCCTTAAGTGCTAGGAGTTCTTAAAACACCAAAAGTTTAACAAGTTTGAATCAAGAATCCCACTAAGTCATCAACTTAGGGTTTTGGTTTTCATCCTCTAAAATAGGTTAGGATGTTCTAAATTTTCCAATCTCTTTAGGTTAGCATCCATACCTAGTAAGGAGCCTAAAACCTTGATCATTTTGGAAAAATGAAAAAATCAAATACCCTAGGCCACAAACACTACCATTCGGCCTTGAGTAAAAATGAGGGTTAGAGGTTTTCAAACTTTTCAATCTCTTGGATCTAGCATCCTTATACATCAAGGAGCCCAAATCCATGATCACTTTGGAAAAACCTCAAAGTACATATAACAAAACACTTAGAGTTTTCACTTTTTCATGAAAATACATAAAAGTTTCTAAACTTTTCCAATTACTTAAACCTAGCATCCTTATGTACATAGGAGCTCTTGGTCATGATCATGTTGGAATAACACTCAAACACAAGCTTAACCAAGCAAAGATGAAACAAAACTCATATGGCACAAAAGACATAGATTCTGTCCAGTACAGAAAATGGTGTTCGAGATTTTTGTTTTCCACAAGATTTTAGTATGTTGTAGAGGAAGTAAAAATAAGAATATAGAAATTGGTTTCACCTCAATCGGAGTTTTCTACAATTTTTGAGAATTTTTTGAAGTTTAAAAGCATATTATGAACTCAAAACATCAACTATGAAAATAAAGCCGAAACTTGAAAAACAAATGGTATAGGGACATTACCCTTACCAATATGAACAACTTTGATGAAGAACACAACTTGAAAAACTTAGTAAAAATGGTACCTTTAGTTGTGTGAAGAAGAAGATGAATAGTTGTAAAAAAGTGTTTTTTTGTGAAAGGAAGCAAAAGTGTGAAATGGTTACACTTTGAAACTTAAATAGAAGAAGGAAAAGAGAGGGGAGGGCGTCAGTTTTGGGGCAGATTGGAGGGGAGAGAAGAGCTTGACTTGGTTGAGAAGAAAGGAGGTATGGTGTAGGTAAGGTGTGTGTAAGAAAGTATGGTGATTTGACTTGATTGGTGTAAGGAAGGTATGGCCATGGACATGCCTATGTCATAGCCTTCACATCAGTCAATCTACTCCATTTTTGCTCTGCTTCAATATGCATCAGATGAATTTCCCGATCGTATTTCCTGACGATTCGCCGGGTAATACTCGGAAATTCGACCCCCAACAAGATTTCTCAAAACACTCCAAACCCACACAAAACATAAAAAAAACACTAATCGTCTCGTTCACGAGTCAATATTAGGTCTTTAGCTCAAGAACTCAGATCGGCTTTGAAAACCAGCACGGCTTTGCCTGAATTTTATACCGAAAATTTTACTGTGACTTCATACAGTAAAATAACACAAGAAAATGATTTTATTTAAAATAAAATCATCCTCTGGATTTTATCACAATTAAATACATTAAAGCATGCATTTACTAATAATTAAGCACGCGAAAAACAGGGTGTTACAACTCCACCCCTCTAAAAAGAATCTCGTCCTCGAGATTACGTACCTTGAAATAACTCAGGGTATTGCATCTTCTTCTTGTCCTCAGTTTCCCACGTAGCTTCTCCGGTTGTTTCATTCCAGATAACTTTGACTAGAGGAATTTGTTTACCTCTCGAGCTGCCGTCATCTTATCCGCAATTGCATCGGTGTGACGTTACGAAAGACAGATTCTCTTTCAATTGTACATTATCAGGTTTTATGACATGTGATGGATCGGGAATATATTTTCTCAATCGAGAAACATGAAAGACATCATGGATGTTGGAAAGAAAAGGTGGTAAAGATATTTTATAGGCTCACTGGACCTACGCGACGAAGAATTTGGTAGGGTCCAATGAATTTGGGAGTGAGCTTCATGGATTTTATTACCCTGCCAATCCCCATTGTTGGCGTGACTCTCAAGAACACATGTTCTCCTTCTTCAAACTCTAGAGGTCGTTGTCTCTTATCAGCATAACTTTTCTGTCTACTTTGGGCAGTTCGCATTTTCTCTTGGATCATCTTCACTTTCTCGGTCGTCTGCTGTACCAGCTCTGGTCCCAACAATAGGCTTTCTCCATCCTGATACCAACACAAAGGTGTTCTGCATCGTCTACCATATAGAGCTTCATAGGGTGCCATTCCTATGCTTGAGTGGAAACTGTTGTTATAGGTAAACTCTATCAACGGTAATGACTCATCCCAACTCCCTGCATCCTCCAAAACACAGGCTCTAAGCAAGTCTTCAAGCGACTGGATCGTCCTTTCCGATTGTCCATTCGTCTGTGGGTGATATGCAGAACTCAATTTGAGTTTTGTTCCCAAAGAGTTTTGTAGTCCCTTCCAGAACTCTGACGTAAATCTCGGATCGCGATCTGAAATAATACTCGAGGGTATACCGTGTAACCTAACAATCTCGTCGATGTACAACTGGGTCAACCTTTTTATCGGGTACTTCATGTTGACTGGTAGAAAGTGAGCTGACTTGGTCAGTCGATCTACAATTACCCATATAGCCTCATACCCTTTTCTAGTTCTTGGTAAACTGGTTACGAAATCCATTGATATCCCGTCCCACTTCCATTCGGGAATATCTAAAGATTGTAACATTCCTGCAGGTCTCTGATGTTCTACTTTGGCTTTCTGGCATACCAAACATGATGCAACATATTCCATCACATCTCTCTTCATCACGTACCACCAATATAACTTCTTTAGATCTTGGTACATCTTGGTAGCTCCTGGATGCATACTCAACTTACTCTTATGAGCTTCTTCTAAGATCAGCTTTCTCAACTCGACATCCTCAGGCACACAGATTCTTTCACCGAACCTTAAGATCCCGTCTGTGCCTTCTCTAAAATCTGACTATGCTCCTTGTCGCACTAAATCCCTTTCAGTCTGCAGATACTGATCAGTCTCTTGCTTCTCCTTTATCTGCTCCATCAATCCATTTGACACGGTGATCTTGTTCAGACACAGCCTTCCTGGCGTAACCTCAACAGACAAACTCAGATCTCGGAATTGTTCCAACAATTCCTGCTCCCTAACCATCATCACTGACGCGTGAATCGTCTTTCTGCTTAGCGCATCGGCCACTACATTCGCCTTCCCAGGGTGATACTGTAGTTGAAAGTCGTAATCCTTCAGAAACTCTAACCAACGTCTCTGCCGCATATTCAATTCCTTCTGATCGAACAGATACTTCAGGCTCTTGTGATCACTGAAAACATTAAAAGTAGCCCCGTACAAGTAATGTCTCCATATCTTCAAAGCAAAGACCACAGCCGCTAACTCCAAATCATGCGTCGGATAGTTTCTCTCGTGAATCTTCAACTGCCTTGAAGCATAAGCTACAACTTTCCGATTTTGCATCAGCACACAGCCCAACCCTTGATGTGAAGCGTCACAGTAAAGCTCAAAAGGTTCCTTGGGATTAGGTAGAATCAACACAGGTGAAGTCATCAATCTACGCTTCAACTCTTGGAAATTCCTTTCACAAGCTCATCGTCCCAAACGAATGCTTGGTCCTTACGAGTCAACTGAGTGAGAGGTCCCACTATCTTGGAAAACCCTTCGATAAACCTTCGATAGTATCCAGCCAAACCCACAAAGCTACGAATCTCCATCGCCGTTGTTGGCCTTTCCCATTCCAAAACAGCCTCAACCTTCTTCGGATCTACAGCGATTCCTTAGCGAGATATCACATGACCTAAGAATTGAACTTGATCCAACCAAAACTCACACTTCTCCGGCTTCGCATACACACTGCTTCTCTTTTATGATCTGAAGAACAATGCTAAGGTGTTTAGCATGTGACTCCTCATCCGGGGAATAGATCAGAATGTCATCTATAAAGACGACTACGAACTGATCCAAAAAGGAACAAAAGATCCTATTCATATAGTCCATGAATATAGCTGGCGCATTGGTCACTCCGAATGGCATCACCAAAAACTCATAATGCCCATAGCGTGTTCGAAACGCTGTCTTAGGAACATCCTCTGCCTTCACTCGTATCTGGTGGTATCCTGACCGTAGATCTATCTTCGAAAATACTGCAGCGCCACGCAACTGATCCATGAGATCATCTATCCTTGGAAGAGGATATCGATTCTTGATCGTGACTTTATTCAACTGGCGATAATCCACACATAGCCTGGCCGATCCATCTTTCTTTTTCACTAACAGGACTGGAGCTCCCCACGGTGACACACTAGGCCGTATGAACTCCTTCCTCATCAATTCCTCAAGTTGCTCCTTCAAGGTTTCTAACTCCGATGGTGACATGCGATACGGTGCCATGGATATTGGTCCAAACCACGGGACTAGATCAATCACGAACTCAATCTCCCGAACAGGTGGCAATCCAGGTACATCCTCTGGAAAAACTTCCGGAAACTCTCGGACGATAGGTACCGACTCTAAGTCAAACTCGCTCTTGACCTCCGAGGAACACAGTAGCATGTAAACTTGAGCCCCTTCTTTCAAAGAAACTCTTACCTGACTAGCAGATAATAATCCAGAAATCTCATCCCTAAAGACTAAGGTTTTTCGAAGCACGTCTATTAGGATATGGTTGGAAGATAACCAATCCATGCCTAAGATCACATCTAGTTGTACTAGGGGCAAACAGATCAAATCCACAAGGAAATGTCTACTCTGAACAATGATAGGACAGTTTAAGCAAACATAATTAACAGTCACAGGTTTAGCAGTTGGGGTAGAAACAATCAGATTATAAGATAAGGAAGAAACAGGCAAGTTCAACGTTTTCACACGATCCATCGAAATAAATGAATGGGTTGCACCAGAATCAAACAAGATCTGATTAAGAGATTACCATCAATGTCACACTCACCCTACACGAGATCACCGGAGTTCGATGCCTCCGCACCACTCATCGTGTAAACTCTTCCCTTGGCGGTTGGCTTGCTTGCTCTAGTGAGGTTGAATGACTGCTCCCTCTTCGGTGCTTGGCACTCCTTTGCCAAATGCCCAATACGGTCACAGTTGTTGCACTTGTAGTCCTTCTTTGGGCAATCATTCGAGAAGTGATTCGGATCCCCACATCGGAAACATCTCCTTCCTTGGCCTTGATCGTTGTTTCTCTCGGCCTCCACTTCCGATCCCCGACACACTGGAACGAGCTTGTTGCTTATGATTGTTATTGTAGCTAGGTGCTTGATGGTATGGCTTCCTCTCGGTTCTCGCTTCCATTTGAAATTATGTTCTTGATTCGACCCTTATGACGAACTGGTCCACTTGGGCTTTCTCTCGCTATCCCTTCCTTTGCGCATCAACTCAATCTTCCAAAGCACTTCTCCACTAATGCTTGGAAACTCCGAATTTCCAAGGGTAGCACTGATTCCTTGATTTCAAAGCGTAAACCGGCTTCGAACTGTTCGCACTTCCACTCTTCATGGGGTTGTTTGAAAGAAGCGGAAGTATTTGGCAAGTGATTCGAACTTTGCCGCATACTCCCCCACCGTCGAGATCTCTCGACTTAGCCTCAAGAACTCTTGTTCTTTCTCCTTTTGGGCACTCGGGAAAGTACTTGTCCAGAAACTTGCCGCGAAATACTCCCCTGTGTGATCACTTGATGTTCAGCCTCTAGCAGCTTGCTTAGTACCCTTCCACCAATACTCGGCGTCTCCCACGAGCTGAAACGTCGAATAAGGTACCTTGGATTCTTCAGAGTGTGTACCAACTCGAAAATCTTTTCTAACTCTTAAATCCAGAGATCTGCCTTAATCGGATCCACGTCTCCATCGAACCGAGATGGATTTCGACGCCCGTCAACGCATCAAGATGCCTTCCTCTGCAGCTTGTTCCGCTCGCAGCTGTTCTTGCTCATTTTGTGCAGCAGCATTGGCCGTTTGATGAGCTATAGCAGCAGCCACATAAGCCAGTGCTTGAGCAACGAAGTCCATTCCTCCATTGCCTCGTCCACGTCCACGATCACCTCTCTGATTCATACTGACCTGGATCACACAAGCGGTGGATGACAATCCGAAAGAGAGAACCCGCCTGTCAACACACAGTACCTCAAAATAAGTAATTCAATCCACACACAATCAGAGAAAACACAACAGCTTCACATCATACCTAACCCAGACAGTCCCGAAAGTCTAGACTAGCTCTGATACCACTAAATGTGACACCCTAACTTGGTAATCACATGGTTACCCTTTTTGCGGAAAAATGCTCGTTTAAATGCTGGTCGCTTTCAGAAAAAGATTATTCAACATACACAAGGTTACCAAAAAAGTACTTATTTTTTTTTCTTTAAAGAAAAGAAGTAAAAGGTAAAGAGACTCACAACTTGAAAATGACAACAGATACATACATATAATATTGTCTCGAAAGGTCTTAGGTTTTAACATTACACCACGACCTTAATCAACATGGCCAACAGAAACGAAAACATAACTGAAACATAACTGAGAAGATAAGGTAAATAAAACACCAACTGGGAATGGGAATCTGGGAATCTAAACTCAAAAGAAAAGCTCAAAAGCCAAGACTAACGGACCACTCAAAACAAAGCCTCCAACCACTACCAATGCCTACGACACTCGGAGTGGCCACAAACGCTCCCACAAGAAGAAGTCTTCGGCTCCGGGTCAATCACCTCTCCTCCGTCATCCAACGGGACATCCTCATCCTCAATATCCAAAGGGTGATAACCCGCCTCGAGCTCCTCATCCCACCAGTCGTCTACCAGCTCATGAGGCTCCTCCTCAAGATCCTCTCCGGGGTCTTCTTCAGGATCTTCCTCCATCGGTTCCTCCTCTTCTGGCTCGGCAGGCTCAACGTGAGGGTGAAGTAGACCGGCTTCCGGTAGCGTGTTCAGGTACAACCATGGCGGTGGAAGAATCACGTTCCTGGATTCCACCGAGTGGATCCTCCTAACAGGCTCTCCATGTATATTAGCTTCAGTAGTAGTGATTGGCCCTCGGTACGTCGCCGTAGTCGCATACGCGTCCATCCTCCAATTCCCAATCATGTCGGCCTCGTCAAAAGTCTCTGTCCGTGTGACCTCAGGTACAAGAGGGACAAGAGGGTCCATCTAAAGCATACGCATACCCGGTACGAGGAAAATAAAAGAACATACAGACATGCAATAGTGAGATAGCATCATAAGATATATCCCACAACAACCATATACATGATACATGCAACACGAAATCAGATCAACAGTTAAAGCATGCATAATCATCATAATATAACAGTGTTATATCAAGGGGTCCTCAAGCCCGTAAAATTAGTTTTCGAAAGTGTGCATGACATTTCAATATCAGGCTCTATCCTAATTTCATGAGATCACAACCCCATGTTATCACTGGAGAAGATAGAGTTGGTCAAGCTCTGCCCACCGGGCTGTTGCCACCGCATCCTGATGCACCAGGACTCTTGGTCAGACAACGCCACATGCCCTTAACGAAACAGCTAGCAATGTGACTGACTCTCAGATACCCCATGGGTATCCTCAATAAGCAAAGGCACGTCTGCCAGGGGAAATGCATATGAATAAAAACTTTCCTTTTAAGGTTTTTCTTTGTGTAAATATTTCACTGTCAAAGCTCAAAGCTAATGACTTAACATTATTTCCCCATCACTTGAAAACGTAGAAACATAGGATACACAGTCCGAATGCTCAATCCCAACACCTAGACCGTGGCCGCAGTCAAGGTTTGTGGTAATGGAAATCAATATACTTTTAGTCATGTTTTACTTATCATGCTAAGGACAATAGCCCACAACAACGGAAATCAGAACGAACTGTCCTCGATTTCGCGAATTGGACTTGAAGTCCATAACATTACGAATAGGACTTTACGGTCCTGAATTAACACTGATCCAAGATCACGTGCTAAGCATAGAAAACTAGAGGCGACGTCTCACGTCTAGATTCCTATTCTTTTAGTACTTATCTTTCGTTTGACGAAAACAATTTTCAAAATCGAAAGCCTCGATAACCTATGCTGGCTATCGGAAAGTTTCTAAATCATTTGGGAGAAAACCTTTTCTTTTGAAAATCCTTTATAAAACGTTTTTGAAACACTTTTAACTTTGAAAATCCCCAATAGGATATTGTAAAATATTTTCGAAAGTTTTCACTTAAAACACATAGTTCGAAAAGGGTTTTTCTCTTGCATTCTAGAAATCACTAAAACTATATTGTCACATAAAACAAGTACTTTTAAACATTCAAGCTTTTTGGAAAAGAACACCCATCCTTTCATCTTCAAAGCTTATTAAGGTTTTTAATCCTTATTAATGATTGAGCACAGACACACGTCCGGCTTAGCAAACTTCAAACAACAACAGCAGTATTTACACATATATATATTCACAGGTCAATGCCAATATCACAGTTCATCACAGTTATACATCTCAACATATATAACGATACAGTTCAACTTCATATAATAGCATAACATTTCAGATAATCCAGTAACTCAATAACAGTCAAGTAAACAATTAATCAAATACACACATGCATACAGTTATTGAATATCTTTCGGAAATCCCCTCTTACCTCAAAAGACGATAAGGGTTCCGACTACGAAAACTAAGGATCACGAACGTCCGCGCGTAACGAATCTAAGGTTACACACATGAAACCATAGGTTAGATTTTTAATCAAAGAACACTAGCCACAAGGCATAGGTTCAGTTTTCAACAATGGTTTTGGATTAAGGTTTTCCAAAAATCATGCAACTTATGGATTTATGATCCTTAAGTGCTAGGAGTTCTTAAAACACCAAAAGTTTAACAAGTTTGAATCAAGAATCCCACTAAGTCATCAACTTAGGGTTTTGGTTTTCATCCTCTAAAATAGGTTAGGATGTTCTAAATTTTCCAATCTCTTTAGGTTAGCATCCATACCTAGTAAGGAGCCTAAAACCTTGATCATTTTGGAAAAATGAAAAATCAAATACCCTAGGCCACAAACACTACCATTCGGCCTTGAGTAAAAATGAGAGTTAGAGGTTTTCAAACTTTCCAATCTCTTGGATCTAGCATCCTTATACATCAAGGAGCCCAAATCCATGATCACTTTGGAAAAACCTCAAAGTACATATAACAAAACACTTAGAGTTTTCACTTTTTCATGAAAATACATAAAAGTTTCTAAACTTTTCCAATCACTTAAACCTAGCATCCTTATGTACATAGGAGCTCTTGGTCATGATCATGTTGGAATATCACTCAAACACAAGCTTAACCAAGCAAAGATGAAACAAAACTCATATGGCACAAAAGACATAGATTCTGTCCAGTACAGAAAATGGTGTTCGAGATTTTTGTTTCCCACAAGATTTTAGTATGTTGTAGAGGAAGTAAAAATAAGAATATAGAAATTGGTTTCACCTCAATCGGAGTTTTCTACAATTTTTGAGAATTTTTTGAAGTTTAAAAGCATATTATGAACTCAAAACATCAACTATGAAAATAAAGCCAAAACTTGAAAAACAATTGGTATAGGGACATTACCCTTACCAATATGAACAACTTTGATGAAGAACACAACTTGAAAAACTTAGTAAAAATGGTACCTTTAGTTGTGTGAAGAAGAAGATGAATAGTTGTAAAAAAGTGTTTTTTTGTGAAAGGAAGCAAATGTGTGAAATGGTTACACTTTGAAACTTAAATAGAAGAAGGAAAAGAGAGGTGGAGGGCGTCAGTTTTGGGGCAGATTGGAGGGGAGAGAAGAGCTTGACTTGGTTGAGAAGAAAGGAGGTATGGTGTAGGTAAGGTGTGTGTAAGAAAGTATGGTGATTTGACTTGATTGGTGTAAGGAAGGTATGGCCATGGACATGCCTATGTCATAGCCTTCACATCAGTCAATCTACTCCATTTTTGCTCTGCTTCAACATGCATCAGATGAATTTCCCGATCGTATTTCCCGACGATTCGCCCGGGTAATACTCGGAAATTCGGCCCCGAACAAGATTTCTCAAAACACTCCAAACCCACACAAAACATAAAAAAACACTAATCGTCTCGTTCACGAGTCAATATTAGGTCTCTAGCTCGATGAACTCGCATCGGCTTTGAAAACCCAGACCGGCTTTCGTCTGAATTTTATACCGAAAATTTTACTGTGACTTCATACTGTAAAATAACACAAGAAAATGATTTTATTTAAAATAAAATCATCCTCTGGATTTTATCACAATTAAATACATTAAAGCATGCATTTACTAATAATTAAGCACGCGAAAAACAGGGTGTTACAGCTAGGCCGTGATGGTGGTCACGGCCGTGACAGACCAAGCAGTGAAGTCATCTCCAAGTCATAACCTGTCACGGCCTAGCCGTGACAGGCATCACGGTCGTGACGCGCAAAATATGGGATTTTGATTTGTTTTTTTATCTGATTTGTAATTGCTTTAATCCCAAGTTACCCTACATTATAAATAGGACTCTTAGGCTCGAAAATAGGAGCTCTTGGCTTCTACCCTAGGCAAAAATTATGATTTCTCTTTTTCTCAATTTCTTCTCTTCTCTTAGGTTTTTTTTTTATGTTTTTATTATTCAAGGTTGCTATGAATATGGCAATGGCTGAGTAGTTATTTTTATTTCTAGGGATTGGGGCTATGCCCAAGACTCGTTTTATATGATGAATTGACGTATTGCTTCTTGTTAATTTCAATTTTGCTTTCGATTTAATTCATATTGCATGAATTACTTGTGAATTTGGTGTGCACTTATTTGCATCTCATAGATACTCTAAGGATGAACCTAGCAGTGAACTTAGGTATTGGATCTATAGGGATTGAACTTATGACTTAAATCACGAGAGTTAGAAACGGTCCTTCGAGAGTTTACTGAATTGTCACAAAGCTTAAAATGTTCAATTTAAATTCAATTACCACGAGAGTAGGGGTTAGTTTAATTGGGCACGGTTCTTGTATCCCGAGAGGGAACATTAACTTATTTAGGATAAATTCACCTTCAAAGCAATTTTGATTATTAACAAGAGGGTATTCAATTTAGTAGCATGAACAGTTTTGTTGGTAACCCAATTCCTGAAAATCTCTTTTGATATTGAAAATCTCCTGATTTGATTTGATTGCGTTTTAAATATTTGATTTGCTAGTTAATTCTTATTTTAAAAACCAAATCTTTTCCAAATCTTTTTTTATACAGTTTAGTTAAATTGATTTAATAATTAATTGTTATTTAAGATCACGGTCTCTGTGGGTTCGATCTTTTTATTACTTGACGACGAAACCTTATACTTACGGAGTCACGCCCATCACTAACACATGACAGAAAACTCACCACTTTTTACCCACTCAACCTCACAAAATTTCACTTCACACAAAAACACTCCTGCCAAGTAGACCAAAACGTGTTTCACTCCACAAACACTCCTCTTTTTAAGACTCTCAACCTCAAAAAAGTTTGACTCCACACAAAACACTCCAACCAAGTAGGCCAGAGCATAGTTTTCTCTCCACAAAAACCTCACCAGAGAAGCTCTCAATATGTAAGAAAAGCCGTAGTTTATCTCACTCACTTTGGAGTTTATCTCACCCACCCCACCCTGGCTCGCTGTTGTGCCTGAATGAACTTCCAAAAAACACCCGCAACCTGCAAAGAAACTAGAAAATGCCTTTGAGGCAAAAAGTGGTTAGATGCATTAAGCTAAAAACTACCTGATCTGAGTTCCTTTTGCATGATTCCCACTCATTTTGTATGGAATATACTCTCTGAAACTCACATCTGAATCTCATGAAAAAGGACCTAAGATAAGGTCACTCATTATTTCACTCAAAAACTCACTTGTGTATTGTGTTGCCTCACCAATACTCACAGCAATCACAAACCTTGTGGATGAACTTTGCTCAAGAAAACTGAATTGACATATATTAGCTTATACATCCCAGAGGACAGTTACACCAATCTGAATAAGAGAGGTTCCTTGCAGCCTTTACTCCTTTAAACCATGACCATGATCTAACTCTGATTAGATCAGTTAGCACCAAAAAATCCAGCTTTCCATCATTTAAACCATGACCATGATCTAACTCTTGATTTTAATGGCATAGGAAAATGACAAGAGAATTCCCATGATTTCATTGAAGAGAAACATATACATCGTCATGAAGGTATTCTTTCTTGGTACAGTGGTGCACTATGGTAGAATATTGTTTCCATTAACAAAAAGGGAGGTTAACAACACATGATTAACCAAAATAACAGCAAGCAGTGTACTTTCTGCAACCGAACAGGCCACACAGTTGATCAGTGTTACTTTAAACACGGCTTCCCACCCGGTTACAAAAGCAACAACAATCAATCACAGCATTCTATCAACCAAATGCTGATCAAGACTCACAGTCTTTGGTACCACATCAAACTAGTCAATTCAATTTTGAGCAATTTCAACATATCTTGAATTTGTTGAACCAGTCCAAAATCAAGAATCAAGATCACTACACTAATCAGATAAGTACAACATTTGTTGGTGAGTCCTCCACTCGTACAATCCAAGTTCAATGCTAACTCAGGTAACATATCCTCTCATTACTTTCGTAAATGGATACTTGATACTGGAGTTGCTGATCATGTAACTCATTCCATGTCTCATTTCCTTTCATTTCACAGAATTAAGCCAACTTTTGTCAAAATGCCAAATGGCTCTTCCGTCATGACTAATCATCTTTGGCACAATTCAGTTTTCACAAGACTTTTCCTTTTATAATGTCCTCTAGATAGATGAATTTAGTTTCAATTTAATATCAGTTCCACAACTTGTCACCACTTTGAATTGCAAACTAACTTTCTCTAATTCTTCCTGCTCCATTCAAGGTATGAGTTCCTCGAAGATGATTGGGCAAGCTGAGCTAGAACATCGTCTCTACTACCTGAAATATCCAACATTCTCTGCACAAGATCAAGACCTTTCTTTTGTAAACTTTTCTTCTGTAAATTCTGTTTGTAAAGATTTTGACATATGGCACTTTAGACTTGGTCACCCCTCTGTCAAAGTGCTCAAACACAATTCATGTACTTTTCCATATGTCCAATTTGATTGTAATAAAGGGTGTGACTACTGTCCTTTAGCAAAGCAACAAAAGCTGCCATTTCCAAATAGCATAACTAACACTTCTCTTCCTTTTGACTTAATTCATGTAAACATATGGGGTCCATTGGCATCTATTCATGGCCATCACTATTTTCTCTCAATTGTGGATGACCACACACGGCACACGTGGCTTTTCCTCATGAAAGCCAAATCAGAAGCAAGAACACTGCTTCAAAACTTCATTTCTTTGGTCAAATTAAACTCAGTTCATTACTGTTGTCAAAATAGTAAGAACTGAAAATGGGACTGAATTTAATTGTCCCTCCTATTATACCAATTGGTCGCGCTGTCGCGCACGCGCCAAAAAAGCGAGCGGGTTTATAAAACTGTAGTTTAGGAAGCGACAACTCGGATGTCGTCTCGCAAGGACTCTTGACTTGTTATTACCACAAAAATCATTTTTTTTGGGGGGGGTTGAAATTCAAATGGAAAACAATGCAAAAACAAACAGAGCAATTTAAAAGATTATCAAATAGCTAAAAACGATTAATCTACTGTTCTCGAATTCCCAACTATCATCGGTTCATGTAAATTCCAAGCCCTAAGCATATTCTAATCCCCTCCCGGTTGTAGCAACAATTAACAAGCGAAATCACTGCTACAGATATATGTTCCTATTCCCGAATTAAGCAAACGGGGTTAAGCCCTTCGTGAACTAAGCGAACACGAATTGAACACACGCGAATTAAGCAAACGTGATTAAATATAGGAACATAACATCACCGAAAATAAATCAACACAACACTATACACTCCTGAATTAAGCAAACAGAAATATATAGCATAGCATTGAAAAGGGAAAAGCATACAAAACAGGAATTACAAGAACCTCAAGTGTAGTGGAAATCGATTACAGTAGACTAATCTAAGAAAATTAGTTCTCCATGAAAAAAAACGAAACACACAGAGAAAAAAAAATGTAAAAACAATGGAGAAGCAAAAGTTCTTCCAATCTTCCCAGAACAACAATTTATAATATTCAGAAATTGCGCCCACTCGCGAGTCGAACCCTCACTCGCGAGGCGAATATCATGAACAGTCTGCAACGTTTGGTCTTCTCGCGGGGCGAAGTACTTCTCGCGTGGCGAGGAATGGAAGAGTCATGGCTTCTGGTCTTCAGTCTTGCGAGGCGAGACATGGATCCGTGAGGCGACACAGAACGGGTTGCATTTCTCTGGAACAGTCAGCTATCAGGGTCGCGAGGTGAGGTGTTGCTCGCGGGGCGAACCAGAGAGGATGACATTTTTTCTGTTCAGCTGGCTTTCAGGTTCGCGTGGCGAGAAGACTCTCGCGGGGCGAACACCTCCAGGATTGGAATTTTCTCTATTTCTTTATTCCCTTGACTTCTAACTTAACCTGAAAACAATAAAATAGCCATAAGTGCTTTATTTGACTCAAAACTGGCTAAATTAACCTAAAACTACTTTAGAGACACAAAACCTTGCTTGAGGACAATCTAATCTAATTTGGGTGAAAATGAGATATAATTAGCACAAAACCCTGGTCATATTAGCCATAAAACTAGATGAGCCAGAGGCTTATCAAAATACCCCAAACTTAAACTTTGATTGTCCCCAAGCAAACTACAACTCAAAAATCAAAAAGACTCAAGACATGGCAAGCTTAAGGGATTCAATCAACTTTGCACAGATTTCAAGCAATTTCATCAAAACAGTTTTCTTCAATGTTCCCCCCCTTTCAAACAAAGTAATCCCCACATGCAATTACTCTAGACAATTGAGAATTTCATCATTCAAGCAATCATTAATCTAAGCAGGGGATCCAAGTTACACACAAGAGGGAGATCACCAAATTCAAAACAACTGCCTTCCTCACAAGGGAGTTTAGTATTTCACTCAATCGCTCAGTTTGTCTAGGTTATCAACATTTCACTCAATTTCACTTTTAAGAGCACTTCCCATGAATTTGATTTTCATCTCAAAATGATTCCCACATAAAACATACATGCAACATCAAAGGTCTTTTATGGTTGTAATGGGGCCTGACTAAGGGTAGGATATACAAGGGTACTAGGCTGAAGACCTTAGGAACTAAGAGAGCATGAAACACTTCAAAACATTGAACTTCCACTCAAGTTCCTTTTTTCATTTTTATTTATGCTTTGGGTGACTACAGCCTCTTTTCTTTCTAATACCTTTATTTTTAACATTTGTACACTTTTTTTTTAAGCCTTTGGCTCCAACCTTTTTATTGTATTTTTTTCTTTTTCTCAATCCCAAATAACACATTACACCTTGTAGCCACCCCAAACTTAGTTTCTTGCAAACCTTCTCTTGCTAAGATTCCATGCTCTCCTAATCCTAAGATCGGGTTAACATGGTTTTCCAGATTTTAGGCTCATAACACAAGGTCAACCAGAAACAATAGGCTAATTAGGCTCAATGGGGCTAACTAGGAAACATGCATTACGGATGGTTATTTTAGGCCAAGTGGTTATTTACAAAGAAAATTCCTAAATCATCTGAAGCAAACACATAAACATGCAAACCATAAAGAGATTCAAGCAAATTCAGGAAAGTGCAGCTTAAAAGTGATTCACACAGTTAAAAACATGTTGGAGGCTCAAATCCTCACCTGGACATTTTTTTTTGCAAATTGTTTGACCGAGATTCTATCCCTAGTGTGTGCTTCCCATCACCCTAAACTTATCATAAATCATGCCATCATAATAAAATATCTCAAAGTTTAGTTTCCAATCACATGGGGATCACTTTTCAAAAAAAAAATTTCAACCTAGGGGGAATCATCACATAAATCATACAATCAATCTGTGCAAATTCAATTAAAATCAATCAAGCTCACCGACCAAAGACTCACAAAATTTATTCAAGAGCTAAGAGAAACAAGACAAAACACAAAACAACTACAATTAGTTCCCTCTCCCACACTTAAAACATACATTGTCCCCAATGAAACAACATGACTATAAAATCAGAGTGAGGGAAAGGAAAGGGTGCTCCCTGATCAAGTGTCAGTGTAGGTGGGAGCTTCCAAGGAGAGCTCCTCAACATTAGCATCCACAGGAACACCAGCAGCCACACCATGGAATGGCTTCAGCCTCTGCCTGTTAACCTTGAAGGACTTGTTGGTAGCTGCACTTTTAATCTCTACTACACCATAAGGAAAAACGTTAGTAACAACAAAGGGGCCATCCCATTTGGACCTAAGTTTCCCAGCCATCAATTTCAGGCGGGAATTAAACAGTAAGACTTGCTGGCCCACAGAAATTTTTTTCTAGCAATCATCCTATCATGAAAATGTTTTGTTTTCTCCTTATAAATCCTGGAGCTTTCATAGGCTTCTAGCCTAAGCTCCTCAAGCTGCTGCAACTGGAGTTTCCTTTCAATACCAGCTTTCTTCATTTCCAAGTTACAGCACTTGACTGCCCAATATGCACGGTGCTCAACTTCCACCGGGAGGTGACATGCCTTACCAAATACAAGCCTGAAGGGGGACATCTCTATTGGCGTCTTGAAAGCCGTCCTCTGAGCCCACAGTGCGTCTTCTAGACGGCGGCTCCAGTCCTTCCTACTCGGCTGCACCATTTCTCTAAAATATGCTTGATCTCCCTGTTTGATATCTCAGCCTAGCCATTGGTCTGGGGATGGTAAGCAATGGAAACTCTATGCACAACTCCATATTTCCTGAGTAAGGCCTCCATTGTGTGGTTGCAGAAGTGAGTGCCCTGATCACTGATAATAGCCCGAGGTATGCCAAACCTGCAAAAAATGTTGGACCTAACAAATTTTGAAACAACTTTAGCATCGTTAGTCCTAGTGGGGATTGCTTCCACCCACTTTGAAACATAGTCAACAGCCAAAAGAATATATACAAAACCAAAAGATACAGGGAAAGGACCCATAAAGTCGATTCCCCACACATCAAAAACCTCACAAAAAAGCATGGGCTGCTGAGGCATCTCACTCCTACGAGTGATGGCAGGGCCTGCTGTTTGACATTACTTGCAATTCCTGTAGACCTTATAGGCATCTCTAAAAATTGTGGGCCAGTAGAACCCAGAATCTAGGACTTTCCTCGCCGTCCTCTGTGGTCCAAAGTGTCCCCCTACTTGAAAGGCATAAGAAAAGTGCAAGATGGACTCTGTCTCATCATCGGGGACACACCTCCGAATCACCTGATCACTGTAAAACTTCCAAAGGTACGAATCATCCCACACATAGTACTTTGAATCACTCTTGAGCTTGTGGATCTTGGATCTACTTGTACCTGCAGGAACAACACCAGCAACAAGAAAGTTAACAATGTCAGTAAACCATGGTGTTACCCCATACAGATGTAGAAGTCGCTCATCAGGAAAATCATCTTGGATGGGAGAAGGATACTCATCCCTTGCTATTCGTCTCAAGTGATCGGCTACCAAATTTTCAGCTCCACTCCTGTCTTTTATCTCCACATTGAACTCTTGGAGCAAAAGCATCCACCGAATCAGTCTTGGCTTCGCTTATGGTTTCTTTAACAGGTACTTCAGAGCTGCATGGTCAGTGAAAACAATAACCTTTGAACCTAGCAAATATGACCTAAATTTATCAAGTTCAAACACAACAGCTAGCAGTTCCTTCTCAGTGGTGGTGTAATTTGATTGTGCAGCATCTAATGTCCTAGAAGCATAATGAATGACATGGGCAGCCTTGCCCACCCTTTGTGCCAGAACCGCTCCCACATCATAATTAGAGGCATCACACATGAGTTCAAAAGGGAGGGTCCGGTCAGGGTGCTGGATGACGGGGGTAGAAGTCGATGCTCTTTTCAGGTAGTCAAATGCCTTCTTGCAGTTGTCATCAAAATGGAACATGGCATCATTCTTCAACAAGTTTGACAATGGCAGGGCTATCTTACTGAAGTCCTTAATGAAGCTCCTGTAGAAACCTGCATGGCCAAGAAAAGAACGGATCTCGCGAATGCAAGATGGATAAGGCAATGTTGAAATCACATCAATTTTTGCAGGATCTACTGAAATACCCTCTTTAGAAATAACATGACCCAAAACAATCCCCTGTTCTACCATAAAGTCACATTTTTCATAGTTCAAAATCATATCTGTCTCAATGCATCTTTCTAGAACTAAACTCAGACTATGCAAACATGCATCAAATGAGGAGCCATATACAGTGAAGTCATCCATGAACACTTCCATGAAATTTTCAATGAATTCAGTAAAAATGCTAAGCATGCATCTTTGGAAAGTGCCAGGTGCATTACAAAGGCCAAATGGCATCCTCCTATAGGCAAACGTGCCGAAGGGGCACGTGAAAGTGGTCTTTTCCTGATCCTCTGGGGCAATATGGATCTGGAAGTACCCGGAAAAGCCATCAAGAAAACAGTAATGAGATTTACCAGCCAGCCGTTCCAGCATCTGATCTATGAACGGCAAAGGAAAGTGATCCTTTATGGTGGCCTGGTTCAACTTCCTATAATCTATACAAACTCGCCAGCTATTCTGGACTCTAGTGGGTACAAGCTCATTATTATCATTTCTTACCACAGTGAGGCCGGACTTCTTGGGTACAACTTGCACTGGACTTACCCAAGTACTATCAGAGATGGGGTATATGATACCCACCTACAGAAGTTTAGTCACCTCTTTCTTCACTACATCCAGAATCAATGGATTAAGCCGCCTTTGGGCCTGTCTAACTGGTTTAGCCCCATCCTCCAACAGAATTCTATGCATACATCTGGAGGGGCTAATTCCTGGGATGTCAGCCAAGGTCCACCCAATAACCTTCTTGTGCTTCTTCAGAACCTCCAATAGTTTTGCTTCCTGGTCAGAGTCAAGGCTGGAGGAAATGATGACTGGAAGTTTTTCATTCGTCTCCAAGTAAGCATACTTCAGGTTCCCAGGAAGTGGCTTGAGCTCTAAGGAGGGTGGCTGCTCAATGGATGGTACATTTGGAGTAGCCATGATATCAAGAACTTCGGCCGAACAGACAGCTTCACTCACTATCACCCTGCAAAGTTGAATCAAGAAACTCAGCACAAACAACACACGGGTTAGTGTCAGTACAGTCAGTACATGAATATATATCATCAAATCCTGAAATAAATGGAAAATCAGAAACAAGGTCCTCATGGGTGTCATCAATAATCTCAGAAAGCAACTCTAATTGGAAAACAGAGTGCTCCTCCAGGGGATGTTTCATAGCATCAAAGATGTTGAACTTTGCCACAATATCACCAAACTCCATAGACATGGTCCCATCATTAACATCAATCTTAGTCTTAGCTGTCTTCATGAATGGTCTGCCCAGGATTATTGGTGATCTACTGGAATTTGTTTCTCCTGCCATGTCTAGGATGTAGAAGTCAGCAGGGAAGATCAACTCATCAACTTGTACCAGCACATCTTCTACCATTCCCATGGGGCGGGCACTGGTCCTGTTGGCCAACTGGATAGTGAGACCTGTATACTGCAAGGGACCAAGATCAAGGTTATTGAAAATAGAGGTGGGCATGACATTTATGGAGGCTCCCAAATCCAACATGCAATTTTCAAATTTTCTATCCCCAATAGTGCATGGAATAGTAAAAGTGCCCGGATCCTTGCACTTCTGTGGTAGTGCCTGAGTAGGGGCTGAAACAGTAACTTTTTCTGGTGGTGGCTTAGACTGGATAAGAGCTGAAACATTTATTCCCAAATTAACCCTCTCATTACTCCTCAACCTTCGCTTGTTGGTGCATAGATCCTTCAGAAAATTTGCATACTTGGGCACCTGTTTGATCACATCTAGAAGAGGAATATTTACAGCCACCTTTCTGAACACATCTAAAATTTCCCTCTCCTTGTCTTCACCACCAATCTTCTTATTTTTCTGCACTCTGTGTGGGAAGGGGATTGGTGGTATGTACACTTTCTCAGCTTCAACATCAACAGTAGGCTCAGGAGTTACCTCAACAGTTTCTTCATCTTTTTCAGAGGCTGCCTCAACAACTCTTCCAGATCTCAGAGAAATGGCACTCACATTAGGATTGGAGACATTGGGATTTATCACTGTTTGTGCAGGCAGTTGACTTGATCTTTGAGCTTGCTGTATGTTATTTATGGATGTGGCAAGCTGTCCAACCTGTGTCTCTAAATTTTGAATGCTAGCATCCGTTCGCTGCTGAGATTGACCAAACTGTGTCTGCAAATTGTGAATGCTAGCATCTGTTCGCTGCTGAAACTGTGCCTGTGAGGCTTGTAACTGTCCAAATTGCTGCTGGAAAAATGTAGTCATTTGTGAAGTCATTTGCTTGAACATGTCCTCTAGGGAAGGTTCGGAAGGTGCATAAGTGGTCACTTGAGGAGGATTCTGTGGTGCTGCCATCGGTTGTTGTTGGAATGAGTTCCCATACCGAAGATTAGGATGATTCCTCCAATTGGGGTGGTACCTATTTGTGGAGAGGTCAGGAGTGTTGTACCGGTTCTGACTGTTGCCTTGATTGTAAGGATGGACTGCAAAAGCTTGAGACATATCAGTAACTGACCCTTCCTTCGGAATGGGGCATGCATCATACGGGTGCTCAGGAGAACTGTACATGCCACATAACCTTGCAGGATGAACCCTATCCATTGCCAATTGCCTTACAAAAGAAGTGAGCTCATCCATTCTATTCTCAAGGGCCTGGTTGGACGAAGAGCTATGGACCTCATTCACACCCCTTGTCTCAACAGAATTTCTCCTGGTAGTAAACTGCTGGGAGTTCAGTGACATATTTTCAATTAATTGCTTGGCAGCAGCTGGAGTCTTATCAACAAGTGCTCCCCCACTAGCAGCATCCAAAATATTTCTATCCATCGGTAGTAACCCTTCATAAAAATACTGGATAAAAAGCTGTTCAGAAATCTGATGCTGGGGGCAACTGGATATCAACTTCTTGAATCTCTCCCAATATTCAGCCAATGACTAATTTCCTTGTCTGTTGCCACATATTTCCTTCCGGATTGATGCAGCTCTGGAGGCAGGAAAATATTTCTCTAGGAAGAGCTTCTTCAAATCGTTCCAGGTAGTAATAGAGTTTGGCTCAAGATATAACAGCCAATCCTTTGCAACGCCCTGGAGTGAGAACGGAAAAGCTTTCAGCTTGATGTTATCCTCAGTTACTCCCTCTGATCTCAAGGTTGTGGAGCAGATGACCTGGAATTCCTTCAAATGATTGTGTGGATCCTCACCTGCAAGACCACTAAACTTTGGCAACAAGTGAATGAAACCAGATTTTAATTCAAAAGGAGTATCAGCACCAGTATATGCAATACACAAGCCATTATAATTAACATCATGGGCAGCAAGCTGTCTTAATGTCCTTTGGTCACCCATGTTATCAAAAACAGTTTTAGAATTAGAATCACTACTAGTGCTAGCCCGAATTTCTCTATGGCGTGTGTGCAGTGTTCTTTCAATTTCAGGATCAAAATCATACAATTCAGGGCAAGTAGACCTAGTAGCCAGACCAATTCAAAAAAAAAACGAAAATAAAAGAAAAAGCAGAAAAAAATACGAAAATAACAAACAAGAGTCCCCGGCAACGGTGCCAATTTTTTGTCGCGCTGTCGCGCACGTGCCAAAAAAGCAAGCGGGTTTATAAAACTGTAGTTTAGGAAGCGACAACTCGGATGTCGTCTCGCAAAGACTCTTGACTTGTTATTACCACAAAATTCAGTTTTTTTGGGGGCGAGGGGGGGATGGTTGGTTGGTTTGAAATTCAAATGGAAAACAATGCAAAAACAATAATAAAACAGAGCAGTTTAAAAGATTATCAAATAGCTAAAAACGATTAATCTACTGTTCTCGAATTCCCAACTATCATCGGTTCATGTAAATTCCAAGCCCTAAGCATATTCTAATCCCCTCCCGGTTGTAGCAACAATTAACAAGCGAAATCACTGCTACAGATATATGTTCCTATTCCCGAATTATGCAAACGGGGTTAAGCCCTTCGTGAACTAAGCGAACACGAATTGAACACACGCAAATTAAGCAAACACGATTAAATATAGGAACATAACATCACCGAAAATAAATCAACATAACACTATACACTCCTGAATTAAGCAAACAGAAATATATAGCATAGCATTGAAAAGGGAAAAGCATACAAAACAGGAATTACAAGAACCTCAAGTGTAGTGGAAATCGATTATAGTAGAGTAATCTAAGAAAATTAGTTCTCCATGAAAAAAAACGAAACACACAGAGAAAAAAAAAATGTAAAAACAATGGAGAAGCAAAAGTTCTTCCAATCTTCCCATAACAACAATTTATAATATTCAGAAATTGCACCCACTTGCGAGGCGAACCCTCACTCGCGAGGCGAATATCATGAACAGTCTGCAACGTTTGGTCTTCTCGCAGGGCGAAGTACTTATCGCGTGGCGAGGAATGGAAGAGTCATGGCTTCTGGTCTTCAGTCTCGCGAGGCGAGACATGGATCCGCGAGGCGACACAGAACGGGTTGCATTTCTCTGGAACAATCAACTATCAGGGTCGCGAGGCGAGGTGTTGTTCACGGGGCGAACCAGAGAGGATGACATTTTTGCTGTTCAGCTGGCTTTCAGGTTCACGTGGCGAGAAGACTTTCGCGGGGCGAACACCTCCAGGATTGGAATTTTCTCTATTTCTTTATTCCCTTGACTTCTAACTTAACCTGAAAACAATAAAATAGCCATAAGTGCTTTATTTGACTCAAAACTGACTAAATTAACCTATAACTACTTTAGAGACTCAAAACCTTGCTTGAGGACAATCTAATCTAATTAGGGTGAAAATGAGATATAATTAGCACAAAACCCTTGTCATACTAGCCATCAAACTAGATGAGCCAGAGGCTTATCACCAATCTTGGAATAATACACTAAAAATATTGAATTGAAACTCCACAACAAAACTCAATTGTTGAAAGAAAACACACACACATTTTGAATGTCACAAGAAGTCGTCTTTTTCATTCTCATCTTCCAAAAACCCTTTTGGTGTTATGCTGTCACATATGCTATACACATGATTAACAGATTGCCATCACCAATCCTTAACAACAAGTCTCCTTTTAAAATTATACACAACTCACCACCAACACTTCTAGACCTTAAAGTTTTAGGGTCCCTATGCTTCAGCTCAACTTTGGTTCAAGGAAGAACAAAGCTTGACCTAATAGCTAGATAATGTGTCTTTCATGGATTTAAACATGGTGTTAAAGGGTACATTGTCCATGATCTCATTTCTAGGGAAATCTCCATCTCTAGAAATGTGATCTTCCATGAACACATATCCCTTTTTCAACACTGCCACCATTTCCACCATTACTGAATCAGTGTCTCAACCTTCTCAATTCAATTTTTCATATGAGCCTGCAACATCACATACATTGCCACACCATCCTGAACCCGTTCAGACACTGCCACACTATCCTGAGCCTAATCCAGAAACTCATACTCCAGAGTCCAGACCCTCCAACCTCTTCCAATGCTCCAATAATAAGACAATCCCAAAGACCCCGCATGCCTCTCCCACCTATCTCAGAGACTTTCACTGTAATGTTACATCAAAAAAAGAGGTGTGATGATGTCTCCTCATTCAATTGGCAAAACCATTTACCTCAAAGCCTTATACCCCAAAGCCATTTTCCAGTCCTCATCCCGCAACACCATTTACCTCACAAAGCACAATTAAAAACACCATTTACCCCATGATCATTACAGTTCCAATTTCAGAATCAATCAAATTTAATATGTGTGAGTATTGAGTTCAGTAGATTTTGTGTGTCAATATATGTTCCAATAGCTATGTCTTCAATTTATGCTTTGGTAAAATCTAATGGCAAATATTCAATCATAAAAACAACAAAACCACAAACATCATATATTGAAAGTACTGAAGGTTAACAACTCCTTGAAAGATCTTCAAACAGATTGGATCAATACATTTATTTTTATGAACTTTATTTACGATATTTTAAATTAGGGAAATTTTACATTTGTTGGACAGCATGCCGCTACAGTAGGATGACAATTTATGCACTTGGATGCTTTGTCAAAGCAAAGCGTTACTTCAAGCAGATAACCTTGTTCACAGTGGAGTTGAGGAGTACAGGCAATCTTGTTGTATATGGCAGTCACAATTTGGTTTGTATCTATGGACTTTGGACCACTTGGAGAAATACCCTGATCTCTAAGCAAATCTGTTATAATTTGTTTTACATAAAGATTTAATGCAAGATTAAAATAACTGCTCGAACCCATTAAAGAACAAGTTCCATGCTTTCGT
Organism: Sophora flavescens; assembly: GCA_030762895.1. NCBI lineage: Eukaryota > Viridiplantae > Streptophyta > Magnoliopsida > Fabales > Fabaceae > Sophora > Sophora flavescens. The sequence goes on from CM061070.1 coordinate 101,540,511, forward strand.
CACTGCTTCAACCAGAAAACAAGATAATTGTTAACAACTTTGTCCGACTGTGTTAAATCCGTCCAAGCACTTCCAAGCTTAGTCTTGTCAGGAAGCTGATAAAAAATAAAAATAAAAATCAGTATTTCAATAATAAATAAAAATAACAATAATAATAATAATAATCCATTCGTTGAAAAAACAATATGCTTACTCCACCTATCTGGCTCTTTGGGTCGCATAAATATGGCTGAGTCCCAGTGTTGTTCTGGGCCCAGAGCCCAAGAATGGTAAATGTTGGTGGTGTTTGCTTACATTGTTGGTTAACCTTACCAAAGGATGGTGGCCATGTAAGGGCCAGCATAAAGTAGTTAAAAGAAGGCACAAAGGGAGGTGGTGGTGGTGGTGGTTGTCGTCGTTGTCGTGGTGGTGGTGATGGTGGTGGTGGTCGTCGTGGTGGTGGTGGTGGAGACATTTTCTTTTTTAGCAATGGGAAAAATGATGGTGATTCCTTGTTCACACTGGAGTTGAGGAGTACAGGCAATCTTGTTGTATATGGCAGCCACAATTTGGTTTGTATCTATGGACTTTGGATCACCTAGTGAAATACCCTGATCTCTAAGCAAATCTGTTATAATTTGTTTTCCATAAAGATTTAATGCAAGATTAAAATAACTGCTCGAACCCCTTAAAGAAAAAGTTCCATGCATTCGCCACTGCTTCAACCAGGAAACAAGATAATTGTTAACAACTTTGTCCGACTGTGTTAAATCCGGCCAAGCACTTCCAAGCTTAGTCTTGTCAGGAAGTTGATAAAACAAAAAAAATAAAAATCAGTATTTCAATAATAAATAAAAATAACAACAATAATAATAATCCATTCGTTGAAAAAACAATATGCTTACTCCACCTATCTGGCTCTTTGGGTCGCATAAATATGGTTGAGTCCCAGTGTTGTTATGGGGCCAGAGCCCATGAATGGTAAATGTTGGTGGTGTTTGCTTACATTGTTGGTTAACCTTACCAAAGGATAGTGGCCATGTAAGGGCCAGCATAAAGTAATCAAAATAAGGCACAAAGGGAGGTGGTGGTGGTGGTGGTTCTCGTCGTTGTCGTGGTGGTGGTGATGGTGGTGGTGGTGGTGGTCGTGGTGGTGGTGGTGGTGGTCGTGGTGGTGGTGGTGGTGGTGGAGACATTTTCTTTTTTAGCAATGGGAAAGATGATGGTGATTCCTTGTTCACACTGGAGTTGAGGAGTACATGCAATCTTGTTGTATATGGCAGCCACAATTTGGTTTGTATTTATGGACTTTGGACCACCTGGTGAACTACCCTGATCTCTAAGCAAATCTGTTATAATTTGTTTTCCATAAAGATTTAATGCAAGATTAAAATAACTGCTCAAACCCCTTAAAGAAAAAGTTCCATGCATTCGCCACTGCTTCAACCAGAAAACAAGATAATTGTTAACAACTTTGTCCGACTGTGTTAAATCCGGCCAAGCACTTCCAAGCTCAGTCTTGTCAGGAAGTTGATAAAACCAAAAAAATAAAAATCAGTATTTCAATAATAAATAAAAATAACAATAATAATAATAATAATCCATTCGTTGAAAAAACAATATACTTACTCCACCTATCTGGCTCTTTGGGTCGCAAAAATATGGCTGAGTCCCAGTGTTGTTCTGGGGCCAGAGCCCATGAATGGTAAATGTTGGTGGTGTTTGCTTACATTGTTGGTTAACCTTACCGAAGGATGGTGGCCATGTAAGGGCCAGCATAAAGTAGTCAAAAGAAGGCACAATGGGAGGTGGTGGTGGTGGTGGTTCTCGTCGTTGTCGTGGTGGTGGTGATGGTGGTGGTGGTGGTGGTCGTCGTGGTGGTGGTGGTGGTGGAGACATTTTCTTTTTTAGCAATGGGAAAGATGATGGTGATTCCTTGTTTACGCTGGAGTTGAGGAGTACAGGCAATCTTGTTGTATATGGCAGCCACAATTTGGTCTGTATCTATGGACTTTGGACCACCTGGTGAAATACCCTGATCTCTAAGCAAATCTATAATAATTTGTTTTCCATAAAGATTTAATGCAAGATTAAAATAATTGCTCGAACCCATTAAAGAACAAGTTCCATGCTTTCGCCACTGCTTCAACCAGAAAATAAGATAATTCTTAACAACTTTGTCCGACTGTGTTAAATCCGGCCAAGCACTTCCAAGTTTAGTCTTGTCAGGAAGCTGATAAAACAAAAAAAAATAAAAATCAGTATTTCAATTATAAATAAAAATAACAATAATAATAATAATCCATTCGTTAAAAAACAATATACTTACTCCACCTATCTGGCTCTTTGGGTCGCATAAATTTGGCTGAGTCCCAGTGTTGTTGGTGGTGTTTGCTTACATTGTTGGTTAACCTTACCAAAGGATGGTGGCCATGTAAGGGCCAGCATAAAGTAGTCAAAAGAAGGCACGAAGGGAGGTGGTGGTGGTGGTGGTGGTCTTCGTTGTCGTGGTGGTGGAGACATTTTCTTTTTTAGGAATGGGAAAGATGATGATGATTCCTTGTTCACACTGGAGTTGAGGAGTACAGGCAATCTTGTTGTATATGGCAGCCACAATTTGGTTTGTATCTATGGACTTTGGACCACCTGGTGAAATACCCTGATCTCTAAGCAAATCTGTTATAATTTGTTTTCCATAAAGATTTAATGCAAGATTAAAATAACTGCTCGAACCCATTAAAGAACAAGTTCCATGCTTTCACCACTGCTTCACCCAGAAAACAAGATAATTGTTAACAACTTTGTCCGACTGTGTTAAATCCGGCCAAGCACTTCCAAGCTTACTCTTGTCAGGATGCTGATAAAACAAAATAAAAATAAAAATCAGTATTTCAATAATAAATAAAAATAACAATAATAATAATAATAATCCATTCGTTGAAAAAATAATATGCATACTCCACCTATCTGGCTCTTTGGGTCGCATAAATATGGCTGAGTCCCAGTGTTGTTCTGGGGCCAGAGCCCAAGAATGGTAAATGTTGGTGGTGTTTGCTTACATTGTTGGTTAACCTTACCAAAGGATGGTGGCCTTGTAAGAGCCAGCATAAAGTAGTCAAAAGAAGGCACAAAGGGAGGTGGTGGTGGTGGTGGTTGTCGTCGTTGTCGTGGTGGTGGTGATGGTGGTGGTGGTGGTGGTGGTGGTGGTGGTGGAGACATTTTCTTTTTTAGCAATGGGAAAGATGATGGTGAATCCTTGTTCACACTGGAGTTGTGGAGTACAGGCAATCTTGTTGTATACGGCAGCCACAATTTGGTTTGTAACTATGGACTATGGATCACCTGGTGAAATACCCTGATCTCTAAGCAAATCTGTTATAATTTGTTTTCCATAAAGATTTAATGCAAGATTAAAATAACTGCTCGAACCCCTTAAAGAAAAAGTTCCACGCATTCGCCACTGCTTAATCCAGAAAACAAGATAATTGTTAACAACTTTGTCCGACTGTGTTAAATCCGGCCAAGCACTTCCAAGCTTAGTCTTGTCTGGAAGTTGATAAAACAAAAAAAATAAAAATAAGTATTTCAATAATAAATAAAAATAACAACAATAATAATAATCCATTCGTTGAAAAATAAATATGCTTACTCCACCTATCTGGCTCTTTGGGTCGCATAAATATGGCTGAGTCCCAGTGTTGTTCTGGGGCCAGAGCCCATGAATGGTGAATGTTGGTGGTGTTTGCTTACATTGTTGGTTAACCTTACCAAAGGATGGTGGCCACGTAAGGGCCAGCATAAAGTAATCAAAAGAAGGCACAAAGGGAGGTGGTGGTGGTTCTCGTCGTTGTCGTGGTGGTGGTGATGGTGGTGGTGGTGGTGGTCGTCGTGGTGGTGGTAGTTGTGGAGACATTTTCTTTTTTAGCAATGGGAAAGATGATGGTGATTCCTTGTTCACACTAGAGTTGAGGAGTACAGGCAATCTTGTTGTATATGGCAGCCACAATTTGGTCTGTATCTATGGACTTTGGACCACCTGGTGAAATATCCTGATCTCTAAGCAAATCTGTTATAATTTGTTTTCCATAAAGATTTAATGCAAGATTAAAATAACTGCTCGAACCCATTAAAGAACAAGTTCCATGCTTTCGCCACTGCTTCAACCAGAAAACAAGATAATTGTTAACAAGTTTGTCCGACTGTGTTAAATCCGGCCAAGCACTTCCAATCTTAGTCTTGTCAGGAAGCTGATAAAACAAAAAAAATTAAAAATCAGTTTTTCAATAATAAATAAAAATAACAACAACAATAATAATAATCCATTCGTTAAAAAACAATATACTTACTCCACCTATCTGGCTCTTTGGGTCGCATAAATATGGCTGAGTCCCAGTGTTGTTCTAGGGCCAGAGCCCATGAATGGTAAATGTTGGTGGTGTTTGCTTACATTGTTGGTTAACCTTACCGAAGGATGGTGGCCTTTTAAGGGCCAGTATAAAGTAGTCAAAAGAAGGCACAAATGGAGGTGGTGGTGGTGGTGGTTGTGGTCGTGGTGGTGGTGGTGGTGATGGTGGTGGTGGTGGTGGTGGTCATCGTGGTGGTGGTGGTGGAGACATTTTCTTTTTTAGCAATGGGAAAAATGATGGTGATTCCTTGTTCACACTGGAGTTGAGGAGTACAGGCAATCTTGTTGTATATGGCAGCCACAATTTGGTTTGTATCTATGGACTTTGGATCACCTGGTGAAATACCCTGATCTCTAAGCAAACTGTTATAATTTGTTTTCCATAAAGATTTAATGCAAGATTAAAATAACTGCTCGAACCCCTTAAAGAAAAAGTTCCATGCATTCGTCACTGCTTCAACCAGAAAACATGATAATTGTTAACAACTTTGTCCGACTGTGTTAAATCCGGCCAAGCACTTCCAAGCTTAGTCTTGTCAGGAAGTTGATAAAACAAAAAAAATAAAAATCAGTATTTCAATAATAAATAAAAATAACAACAACAATAATAATCCATTCGTTGAAAAAACAATATGCTTACTCCACCTATCTGGCTCTTTGGGTCGCATAAATATGGCTGAGTCCCAGTGTTGTTCTGGGGCCAGAGCACATGAATGGTAAATGTTGGTGGTGTTCGCTTACATTGTTGGTTAACCTTACCAAAGGATTGTGGCCATGTAAGGGCCAGCATAAAGTAATGAAAAGAAGGCACAAAGGGAGGTGGTGGTGGTGGTGGTTCTCGTCGTTGTCGTGGTGGTGGTGATGGTGGTGGTGGTGGTGGTCGTCGTGGTGGTGGTGGTTGTGGAGACATTTTCTTTTTTAGCAATGGGAAAGATGATGGTGATTCCTTGTTCACACTGGAGTTGAGGAGTACAGGCAATCTTGTTGTATATGGCAGCCACAATTTGGTTTGTATCTATAGACTTTGGACCACCTGGTCAAATACCCTGATCTCTAAGCAAATCTGTTATAATTTGTTTTCCATAAAGATTTAATGCAAGATTAAAATAACTGCTCGAATCCATTAAAGAACAAGTTCCATGCTTTCGCCACTGCTTCAACCAGAAAACAAGATAATTGTTAACAACTTTGTCCGACTGTGTTAAATCCGACCAAGCACTTCCAAGCTTAGCCTTGTCAGGATGCTGATAAAACTAAAAAAATAAAAATCAGTATTTCAATAATAAATAAAAATAACAATAATAATAATAATAATCCATTCGTTGAAAAAACAATATGCTTACTCCACCTATCTGCCTCTTTGGGTAGCATAAATATGGCTGAGTCCTAGTGTTGTTCTGGGGCCAGAGCCCAAGAATGGTAAATGTTGGTGGTGTTTGCTTACATTGTTGGTTAACCTTACCAAAGGATGGTGGCCTTGTAAGGGCCAGCATAAAGTAGTCAAAAGAAGGCACAAAGGGAGGTGGTGGTGGTGGTGGTTGTCGTCGTTGTCGTGGTGGTGGTGGTGGACACATTTTCTTTTTTAGCAATGGGAAAGATGATGGTGATTCCTTGTTCACACTGGAGTTGAGGAGTACAGGAAATCTTGTTGTATATGGCAGCCACAATTTGGTTTGTATCTATGGACTTTGGATCACCTGGTGAAATACCCTGATCTCTAAGCAAATCTGTTATAATTTGTTTTCCATAAAGATTTAATGCAAGATTAAAATAACTGCTCGAACCCCTTAAAGAAAAAGTTACATGCATTCGCCACTGCTTCAACCAGAAAACAAGATAATTGTTAACAACTTTGTCCGACTGTGTTAAATACGGCCAAGCACTTCCAAGCTTAGTCTTGTCAGGTAGTTGATAAAACAAAAAAAAAAATCAGTATTTCAATAATAAATAAAAATAACAACAATAATAATAGTCCATTCGTTGAAAAAACAATATGCTTACTCCACCTATCTGGCTCTTTGGGACGCATAAATATGGCTGAGTCCCAGTGTTGTTCTGGGGCCAGAGCCCATGAATGGTAAAAGTTGGTGGTGTTTGCTTACATTGTTGGTTAACCTTACCAAAGGGTGGTGGCCACGTAAGGGCCAGCATAAAGTAGTCAAAAGAAGGCACAAAGGGAGGTGGTGGTGGTGGTGGTTCTCGTCGTTGTCGTCGTCGTGGAGATGATGGTTGTGGTGGTTGTCGTGGTGGTGGTGGAGACATTTCTTTTTTAGCAATGGGAAAGATGATGGTGATTCCTTGTTCACACTGGAGTTCAGGAGTACAGGCAATCTTGTTGTATATGGCAGCCACAATTTGGTTTGTATCTATGGACTTTGGACCACCTGGTGAAATACCCTGATCTCTAAACAAATCTGTTATAATTTTTTTTCCATAAAGATTTAATGCAAGATTAAAATAACTGCTTGAACCCATTAAAGAACAAGTTCCATGCTTTCGCCACTGCTTCAACCAGAAAACAAGATAATTGTTAACAACTTTGTCCGACTGTGTTAAATCCGGTCAAGACTTCCAAGCTTAGTCTTGTCAGGAAGCTGATAAAACAAAAAAAAAATCAGTATTTCAATAATAAATAAAAATAACAATAATAATAACAATAATCCATTCGTTGAAAAAACAATATACTTACTCCACCTATCTAGCTCTTTGGGTCGCATAAATATGGCTTAGTCCCAGTGTTGTTCTGGGGCCAGAGCCCATGAATGGTAAATGTTGGTGGTGTTTGCTTACATTGTTGTTTAACCTTACCGAAAGATGGTGGCCACGTAAGGGCCAGCATAAAGTAGTCAAAAGAAGGCACAAAGGGAGGTGGTGGTGGTGGTGGTTGTCGTCGTTGTCGTGGTGGTGGTGATGGTGGTGGTGGTGGTGGTGGTCGTCGTGGTGGTGGTGGTGGAGACATTTTCTTTTTTAGCAATGGGAAAGAAGATAGTGATTCCTTGTTCACACTGGAGTTGAGGAGTACAGGCAATCTTGTTGTATATGGCAGCCACAATTTGGTTTGTATCTATGGACTTTGGACCACCTGGTGAAATACCCTGATCTCTAAACAAATCTGTTATAATTTTTTTTCCATAAAGATTTAATGCAAGATTAAAATAACTGCTTGAACCCATTAAAGAACAAGTTCCATGCTTTCGCCACTGCTTCAACCAGAAAACAAGATAATTGTTAACAACTTTGTCCGACTGTGTTAAATCCGGCCAAGCACTTCCAAGCTTTGTCTTGTCAGGTAGCTGATAAAACAAAAAAATAAAAATCAGTATTTCAATAATAAATAAAAATAACAATAATAATAATAATAATCCATTCGTTGAAAAAACAATATACTTACTCCACCTATCTGGCTCTTTGGGTCGCATAAATATGGCTGAGTCCCAGTGTTGTTCTGGGGCCAGAGCCCATGAATGGTAAATGTTGGTGGTGTTTGCTTACATTGTTGGTTAACCTTACCAAAGGATGGTGGCCATGTAAGGGCCAGCATAAAGTAGTCAATAGAAGGCACATAGGGAGGTGGTGGTGGTCGTCGTTGTCGTGGTGGTGGAGACATTTTCTTTTTTAGCAATGGGAAAGTTGATGGTGATTCCTTGTTCACACTGGAGTTGAGGAGTACAGGCAATCTTGTTGTATATGGCAGCCACAATTTGGTTTGTATCTATAGACTTTGGACCACCTGGTCAAATACCCTGATCTCTAAGCAAATCTGTTATAATTTGTTTTCCATAAAGATTTAATGCAAGATTAAAATAACTGCTCGAACCCATTAAAGAACAAGTTCCATGCTTTCGCCACTGCTTCAACCAGAAAACAAGATAATTGTTAACAACTTTGTCCGACTGTGTTAAATCCGGCCAAGCACTTCCAAGCTTAGTCTTGTCAGCAAGCTGATAAAACAAAAAAAATAAAAATCAGTATTTCAATAATAAATAAAAATAACAATAATAAAAATAATAATCCATTCTTTGAAAAAACAAAATACTTACTCCACCTATCTGGCTCTTTGGGTCGCATAAATATTGCTGAGTCCCAGTGTTGTTCTGGGGCCAGAGTCCATGAATGGTAAATGTTGGTGGTGTTTGCTTACATTGTTGGTTAACCTTACCGAAGGTTGGTGGCCTTTTAAGGGCCAGTATAAAGTAGTCAAAAGAAGGCACAAAGGGAGGTGGTGGTGGTGGTGGTTGTGGTCGTTGTCGTGGTGGTGGTGGTTGTGGTCGTGGTGGTGTTGGTGGTGGTGGTGGTGGTGGAGACATTTTCTTTTTTAGCAATGGGAAAGATGATGGTGATTCCTTGTTTACGCTGGAGTTGAGGAGTACAGGCAATCTTGTTGTATATGACAGCCACAATTTGGTTTGTATCTATGGACTTTGGACCACCTGGTGAAATACCCTGATCTCTAAGCAAATCTGTTATAATTTGTTTTCCATAAAGATTTAATGCAAGATTAAAATAACTGCTCGAACCCATTAAAGAACAAGTTCCATGCTTTCGCCACTGCTTCAACCAGAAAACAAGATAATTGCTAACAACTTTGTCCGACTGTGTTAAATCCGGCCAAGCACTTCCAAGCTTAGTCTTGTCAGGAAGCTGATAAAACAAAAAAAATAAAAATCAGTATTTCAATAATAAATAAAAATAACAATAATAATAATAATAATTCATTCGTTGAAAAAACAATATACTTACTCCACCTATCTGGCTCTTTGGGTCGCATAAATATGGCTGAGTCCCAGTGTTGTTCTGGGGCTAGAGCCCATGAATGGTAAATGTGGGTGGTGTTTCTTACATTGTTGTTTAACCATACCGAAGGATGGTGGCCACATAAGGGCCAACATAAAGTAGTCAAAAGAAGGCACAAAGGGAGGTGGTGGTGGTGGTGGTTGTCGTCGTTGTCGTGGTGGTGGTGACGGTGGTGGTGGTGGTGGTGGTCGTCGTGGTGGTGGTGGTGGAGACATTTTCTTTTTTAGCAATGGGAAAGAAGATGGTGATTCCTTGTTCACACTGGAGTTGAGGAGTACAGGCAATCTTGTTGTATATGGCAGCCACAATTTGGTTTGTATCTATGGACTTTGGATCACCTGGTGAAATACCCTGATCTCTAAGCAAATCAGTCATAATTTGTTTTCCATAAAGATTTAATGCAAGATTAAAATAATTGCTCGAACCCATTAAAGAAAAAGTTCCATGCTTTTGCCACTGCTTCAACCAGAAAACAAGATAATTGTTAACAACTTTGTCCGACTGTGTTAAATCCGGCCAAGCACTTCCAAGTTTAGTCTTGTCAGGTTGCTGATAAAACAAAAAAATAAAAATCAGTATTTCAATAATAAATAAAAATAATAATAATAATAATAATAATCCATTCGTTGAAAAAATAATATACTTACTCCACCTACCTAGCTCTTTGGGTCGCATAAATATGGCTGAGTCCTAGTGTTGTTCTGGGGCCAGAGCCCATGAATGGTAATTGTTGGTGGTGTTTACTTACATTGTTGGTTAACCTTACCAAATGATGGTGGCCATGTAAGGGCCAGCATAAAGTAGTCAAAAGAAGGCACAAAGGGAGGTGGTGGTGGTGGTGGTTGCCGTCGTTGTCGTCGTCGTGGTGATGGTGGTGGTGGTGGTCGTCGTGGTGGTGGTGGAGACATTTCTTTTTTAGCAATGGGACAGATGATGGTGATTCCTTGTTCACACTGGAGTTGAGGAGTACAGGCAATCTTGTTGTATATGGCAGCTACAATTTGGTTTGTATCTATGGACTTTGGACCACCTGGTGAAATACCATGATCTCTAAGAAAATCTGTTATAATTTGTTTTCCATAAAGATTTAATGCAAGATTAAAATAACTGCTCGAACCCATTAAAGAACAAGTTCCATGCTTTCGCCACTGCTTCAACCAGAAAACAAGATAATTGTTAACAACTTTGTCCGACTGTTTTAAATCTGGCCAAGACTTCCAAGCTTAGTCTTGTCAGGAAGCTGATAAAACAAAAAAAAAAATAAAAATCAGTATTTCAATAATAAATAAAACTAACAATAATAATAATAATAATCCATTCGTTGAAAAAACAATATACTTACTCCACCTATCTGGCTCTTTGGGTCGCATAAATATGGCTTAGTCCCAGTGTTGTTCTAGGGCCAGAGCCCATGAATGGTAAATGTTGGTGGTGTTTGCTTACATTGTTGTTGAACCTTACCGAAGGATGGTGGCCACGTAAGGGCCAGCAAAAAGTAGTCAAAAGAAGGCACAAAGGGAGGTGGTGGTGGTGGTGGTTGTCGTCGTTGTCGTGGTGGTGGTGATGGTGGTGGTGGTGGTGGTGGTCGTGGTGGTGGTGGTGGTGGTGGTCGTCGTGGTGGTGGTGGTGGAGACATTTTCTTTTTTAGCAATGGGAAAGAAGATGGTGATTCCTTGTTCACACTGGAGTTGAGGAGTGCAGGCAATCTTGTTGTATATGGCAGCCACAATTTGGTTTGTATCTATGGACTTTGGATCACCTGGTGAAATACCCTGATCTCTAAGAAAATCTGTTATAATTTGTTTTCCATAAAGATTTAATGCAAGATTAAAATAACTGCTCGAACCCATTAAAGAAAAAGTTCCCTGCTTATGCCACTGCTTCAACCAGAAAACAAGATAATTGTTAACAACTTTGTCCGACTTTGTTAAATCCAGTCAAGCACTTCCAAGCTTAGTCTTGTCAGGTAGCTGATAAATCAAAAAAATAAAAATCAGTATTTCAATAATAAATAAAAATAACAATAATAATAATAATAATCCATTCGTTGAAAAAATAATATACTTACTCCACCTATCTGGCTCTTTGGGTCGCATAAATATGGCTGAGTCCCAGTGTTGTTCTGGGGCCAGAGCCCATGAATGGTAAATGTTGGTGGTGTTTGCTTACATTGTTGGTTAACCTTACCAAAGGATGGTGGCCATGTAAGGGCCAGCATAAAGTAGTCAAAAGAAGGCACAAAGGGAGGTGGTGGTGGTGGTGGTGGTCGTCGTTGTCGTGGTGGTGGAGACATTTTCTTTTTTAGCAATGGGAAAGATGATGGTGATTCCTTGTTCACACTGGAGTTGAGGAGTACAGGCAATCTTGTTGTATATGGCAGCCACAATTTGGTTTGTATCTATGGACTTTGGACCACCTGGTGAAATACCCTGATCTCTAAGCAAATCTGTTATAATTTGTTTTCCATAAAGATTTAATGCAAGGTTAAAATAACTGCTCGAACCCATTAAAGAACAAGTTCCATACTTTCGCCACTGCTTCAACCAGAAAACAAGATAATTGTTAACAACTTTGTCCGACTGTATTAAATCCGGCCAAGCACTTCCAAGCTTAGTCTTGTCAGGAAGCTGATAAAACAAAAAAAAATAAAAATCAGTATTTCAATAATAAATAAAAATAACAATAATAATAATAATAATCCATTCTTTGAAAAAACAATATGCTTACTCGACCTATCTGGCTCTTTAGGTCGCATAAATATGGCCGAGTCCCAGTGTTGTTCTGGGGCCAGAGCCCATGAATGGTAAATGTTGGTGGTGTTTGCTTACATTGTTGGTTAACCTTACCGAAGGATGGTGGCCTTTTAAGGGCCAGTATAAAGTAGTCAAAAGAAGGCACAAAGGGAGGTGGTGGTGGTGGTGGTTGTGGTCGTTGTCGTGGTGGTGGTGATGGTGGTGGTGGTGGTGGTGGTCGTCGTGGTGGTGGTGGTGGAGACATTTTCTTTTTTAGCAATGGGAAAGATGATGGTGATTCCTTGTTCACACTGGAGTTGAGGAGTACAGGCAATCTTGTTGTATATGGCAGCCACAATTTGGTTTGTATCTATGGACTTTGGACCACCTGGTGAAATACCCTGATCTCTATGCAAATCTGTTATAATTTGTTTTCCATAAAGATTTAATGCAAGATTAAAATAACTGCTCGAACCCATTAAAGAACAAGTTCCATGCTTTCGCCACTGCTTCAACCAGAAAACAAGATAATTGTTAACAACTTTGTCCGACTGTGTTAAATCCGGCCAAGCACTTCCAAGCTTAGTCTTGTCAGGAAGCTGATAAAAACAAAAAAATAAAAATCAGTATTTCAATTATAAATAAAAATAACAATAATAATAATAATAATCCATTCGTTGAAAAAACAATATACTTACTCCACCTATCTGGCTCTTTGGGTCGCATAAATATGGCTTAGTCCCAGTGTTGTTCTGGGGCAAGAGCCCATGAATGGTAAATGTTGGTGGTGTTTGCTTACATTGTTGGTTAACCTTACCAAAGGATGGTGGCGATGTAAGGGCCAGCATAAAGTAGTCAAAAGAAGGCACAAAGGGAGGTGGTGGTGGTGGTGGAGACATTTTCTTTTTTAGCAATGGGAAAGATGATGGTGATTCCTTGTTTGAAAATGCAGTTTTTATAATTATTATAAAGAACAATATTTTAATTTAATTAATTAAATTTATATATGATAATATATTTATATTATACAATTTTAAAGTGTAGTATAAAATATAGTTGAAATTTAGTTTTTATTTCTATAGTTCATAACTTGTATAGTTCATAACTTGATCAAAAAAAAATTTGTATAGTTCATAACTTATATATTTATATTGCTCGATTTTATATATTATATGAATTTATTAGATTTATTTGATATTGATTAGATCATTCATACTTTTTTTTTTTGGTAGAATTTATGCTTGAACTCAATGGAATAATCTAACCAAAATGTCATCTCTAATTCAATTCAAAATAAAATTATGAATGTTTGCATAAAAGCTACTCCTATTTGAGAGAGTCCAAACAAACCGGCACTAAGTAGAGATTGCAGAGTTTGTGAGTCTCATTCCTTAAATGCGCGTCGTGTATTAATGGCGCTACAACCTTAGCATGACCGATCATCACTAACTCAGAACCCTCTATTCTTGTTTTATTGTATAAATATATGTAGTTGAAAATTAATTTTACTTTCCTTTTTTGCATCCAAATCATACCAAACTGGGTAAAAATATTAATATTAACAATAATAGAAGTAGCTTTTCTTAAATCAAATTGATACATCCTACTTACTCATTTCTTACAAATTAGTACCAAAGGCATACCACCTAGCTAGGTTTCAATTTCTCTTTCTTACAAATTGATTTAAATAAAAGTTAAATAAATTGATGAATAGACATATATATGTCATATATGCAGGTAAAAGACAAAGCCTCTATTTATAATTTTGATATATAGCATTTTTCAATTTTTCAATTATGTGATGTCAATTTTTTTTTATCAATTATGTGAAGTAAGGGAAATATACATGCTTTCTTGCCTTTTATGCCCTTTAAATAATAAGCACGCTAAAGGTAATGTAATGTAAAAAAGATACACTTGATTGATTATACCAAAAAAAAAAAGATACACTTGATTGAGTGTGAGATTAGTGTGCGTACAAATTATTCCTTTCATTGCAGCCATCACAATATTATTATTATAAATGTATATGTACTTTCAAAAAAAAATGTATATGTACTAGCGTTTTTGGACCCAATTTAAATTTTAATTTGGGTCTTTTTGTGAATATTCCATTTAAACCAAAATAATTTAATATTTAAAAATATTGATAATTGTGATATCAAATTTTCTTTCTGGAATTGGCCTTAGAAACTTAGGTCATCATTCTTTCTCATTTAGAAAGCATTGTAGTATTAGTGTATTGTAGATAATTTTAGACATTGAGTAAAAAAATAATAATTTCAGACACAAATGCTTAACATGGAATTTATTAAATATATTTTATCGAGGCAATATAATACTATATTTTTATAATTCATAACTTAATTATATATTTATATTGCTTGATTTTATATATTATAAGAATATATTATATTTATTTGATTTTGATTAGATTATTAATATTAAGCAGTGATTAAATTATGGTTGAATTATCCTTTTTTTGGTAGAATTTATGGTTGAATCCAATCAAATGATCTAACCAAAATGTCATCTCAAATTCAATTCAAGATAAATTTATAGACGTTTTCATAAAAGCTACTCCTATTTGAGAGAATCCAAACAAACCGTCCCTAAGTTGTTGTATATATCTACACTCCTCCTGATTGCAGAGTTTGTGAGTCTCACTCTCATTCCATAATAGTGCATCGTGTATTAATGGCGCTACAGCCTTAGCAATATCGATCATCAATGTAACACCCTGCTTTTTATCTATGTTGTATTATCGGTAACAATATATCTATTTATATTTTTACTTGAGACCAAGAAAATGATTTCGTAGAAAAAAAATCACAGCTAGAACCTACTATATTTTACGAAGATATAGTTAAATTTTGGGTTCAAAATTCAGACGGAACTCGGTCTGTGTTTTCGCTGACAGTACAATTTTGTATCTGTCAGAAAATCCTATTTTAGACCTGAAACTGAAAAATATTAGATTTTATCAATTTTTTAGTGATAATGTCTATTTCTAAAATTCTCTCTCAAAAATAAAATATTGTATTTTATTCGGATGAATTTTGGTAAAAAACGAGCTGGAAACCTAATCAAGTAAAACGACGGAACCGGAAATGGAATTGCAGATGTGTGCCAGAGGATAAGAGCGACTATTCATCCATGATGACTCATCCACATGAGTCACAATGGTCATAGCTTGATAATGAGGATTAAGATACTAAAATTTTCAAGAAGAAAATTTAAGATTTTGATTTTTGTAAGTGGAAGAAACTTTAAAAAATAAAAATAATGTGACTTAAGTATATTTTTATTAAAAACTAAGTTTTTGAGAAATCACAGATGAATTCTAAAATAATGCTTAAGAAATTAGTGTTAGTGAGGACAAATCGTGACAAACTGCACTTATATTAATTACCCGAAAATGTTTCAAAAAGAATAAAAGAAAGAAGAAAAAATCATAAAAATGTTTCAAATGCAGCCAAAGAAAAGTCTTTTGAAAGAAAAGCTTTTGATTTATGAAAATTTTATTCTAAATAAAGATATTTAGAAAAATGCCTTATGAAGAAATCCTTGATAATAATTTTATTTGTTTTAGTCAAAAAGTTTTAGAAATGATTTTTAATGATTTGACATTTTCCGAAATGAATTTTAAAAAGGATTTATACAAAATGTTGTCTAAAAGAGCAAAAATATTTTCCGACAAACGTTGTTAAACTCTTGTATTTGGTTTTTGAGTTAGTTTTCACAGAATGAAAAATTGTGTTGAAAATTATGAATGTTGTGAGGACCTAGCAACCGAGACGTCGGACTAGAGTTCTTGTGAGTAAGTATTTGGTCACGGATTAAAAAACGTACCCACATTGGTGACTTGACTTTATGTCAAAAGTAGATGAATCTAGTGATCGGTGAATCGGCCTAGAATTTCGTAAATGAGCACTCGGACTGCGTGTCCTGTGTTAAGTATGAGTGGGCTTGATGCCTGTATAAAATTAGTCGTGAGCTTTAAGCCTCGACAAGAAAGAACGAACATAAAAGAAAAACAGTGAACCAACTATTTTACATGCATGAAGCCACCACGTTAACGTGCTACAATCCATAAGTGGATTGATAAATTAGATAGTTATGGACCAAGGAAACGAGTCTTTAGGGAAATCCGGGTTCGAACTCCACAGAAGGTCGGGGCTTTGTGTAGCACCCCGATTTCTGCTGTTTTATTTATCGATAAACAAATATCTGTTTATATTTTTGTCCGAGACCTAGAAAATGATTTTGGTTGAAACAAAATCATATTTAGACTCGACTTCATGGTGAAAGACTATGGTTAAATTTTGGGTTGAAAATTCAGACGAAACCTGGTCTGCATTTTTACTATCAGTAAGATTTTACTGGTCAGAAAACCTAATTTTGACCCGATAACGAAACGATAGTTTTTCTGATCACTTTTTAAGTGATGTGGGCCTTTTCAAAAAATTAGCTCTAAAATAAAATATTATATTTTTTGGGGCAAAGTTTTGAATTAATTTGGTGGCGGAAAACCTAAATCGGGAGAATAACGGAGTCGGAATCGAAACTACGAAGACTGAACCGGACACCTGGCCAAGGTTGGACAAATGTGACAAGGTTGTGATGAGTATGGTGATTCACCACTAATGACTCACCCTTTGTCATGATTAACTTTGTTAAATATCTTAGATATTTTAGTTAGTAAAAGACTAAAATGTCCCTAAGTGTAATTAGAAACCCCAAATTATCCTTAATGACTCATTCACCTTGTCCCTCATTCTCTTCTACTCACGGCAGCCCCACCCCTCACACTCACACTTACACAAAATTTTCATCAACTACACTTAAAGAAAAACAAAGAAAAACTCTTCATCTATTCTCCATCTTCAAGAGGTAACACCTCTTCAACTATGATCATAAGTTTTCCTATTTCATTTCTTTCATTGAATCATGTCCAAAACCCAATTTTCTTCAAGTTTTCATGTATGTCTTCACAAAATTGTAGAAAATTATAGAATGCTTATTTTTGAGTTCTAACTCTCTACTACTCTAGGATCATGGATCCAAGAGTATATAAAATTTTGAAACCCCTAACCTATTGATCTATTTTGGGCCGAATCCTACCCACAAAATGGGTTAAATGATTTTGCTTCATTTTCAACTTATGACAATTTTCCCTAGCTCTACACTACTTTAAGGTTATGGATCTAAGAGTTTGTGAAATTTTGAAACCTCTAGCCTATTTTTCTAGCTTGGGTCGAATCCATACCCTTAGGAACTAGTAGGTTTTTTTTCAAAGTTTAATTAGTTATGTGTTGTTTTGTGAAGGATTGTGTTAGCAGTTGTTGTTCGGAGTCTTGTGAAGGAAGCTGAGAACTACAAGATCATTTCTGAAAGAAAAATCCACACGTTAAGGTAAGGGGAGTTCGCCTGAGGAGCATCGATAACTATGTATATTAATTGTTTGGTGTGTCTGTAATTATTTGTGATAGTTTGTGGTGTGTGTTTTAAATTATTGCATAATATTCTGTGATGCATGAGTTATCTGTGAAAGCATGCTATAAATTATGAGGTGTGAATTTGTTGTTGGTTGTGAAAGCATGTGATAAATTGTGTTGTGTGAAATTTTATGTTGATTTTGTGATTGGCTGGAAGCTTGACATCGATCAGTGCTATTCGGTATCTCACCCTTGCTATGTATATGTGAAATGTCTCTAGTGTTTTTGGATATATGTACAATTTTGTCTCGATAGTTTTATGAATCACTACAGGACCATGAGGTTTTGAAGATTATGATGCTAATAATGACGATGTGTGAGCTGTGAAGTCGTCTTTTTGGTTTAAGGGTTTTGGAGTCCTTTCTAAGTAATTATTATAGTCTATTATGACTACTTTGAAAACTTGTACGCCTCAACGAGAAAAATCTTTTTTTGAATCTTTGGAGATTTATCTTGTGATGTATATATTATTATTTTATTTTCATGCCTTGATGTCTGTAAATAGTTGTTACGTAAGACAAATTTTAGACCCACATTTTTTTAAATATAATTACATAACAAAAATATTTTTCGAAAGAAAAAAGCATTTCTTTTTGTTTTTGTTTTTTGTTTTTTTAAGTTCAGCAACGAGTAACATATAGCACCGAGGGGGTGTTACATTAGTGGTATCAGAGCTGGTCGAGTCTATCGGGAACCTCTGGGGAATAGGCATGTTATGTTTTTGTGGTGTGATCTCTGGTTCTTGTTTGGATTGTTTTCTTGTTGAAGTAATGTGTGTTGACACACAAGTATGTATTTTCTAGATGGGTTTTCACTGGCTTTACCTTGTGGGAACCTATGGCTTGTAGATGGTGCATTGGTTCATGTGTGGCACATTCGTTTATTCTTTTGGATTGGGTCAGACATTTAAGCGATGTGCCTATATCGAAGATTTTTCGGGAGTGTTCCTTGAGAATGTTCCAGGTTTGCTTCTTGTGAAGGATATTGAGTCTTTGATCAATCTAGTTCCTAGGTTCGGTCCAATCTCTATCGCCTTAAGTAAAATGTCGCCTGCAAAGTTAGTCGAGTTAGATGACTCAACTCAACTGGAAAATCAGCTATCAAAGCAGTTATAAGACCGAGTGTATCCCCATGGGGAGCACCATCTTTGTTAATAAGGAAGAAAGACGAAGGTTTGAGACTCTGCGTGGATTTCTGATAACTCAATGAGGTGGCGACCAAGAACATATACCCTTTGCCGCGCATATATGATTCGAGGGATCAACTCCGAGGAGCTGTTGTTTTCTCAAAGATCGATCTAAGGATAGGTTATTACCACATTAGAGTAGGAATCAAAGATATACCAAAGATCGCGTTGAGTACCGATTATGGACATTATGAATATCTTGTAATGTCTTTTGGAGTGAGGAATGCATCTGCTATCCTCAAAGACTACACGAATCATAATGTTTTATCCGTTTCTTGATAAGTTCGTCGTCAAGTTCTTTGACAATGAGGAGCATCTACGACAAGCTCTACAAATCCTTTAAGAGAAGGAGGTGTACGCGAAGCTACCTAAGTGTGAGTTTTGGCTCGATTAGATGGTTGTGAAAAATGAGATTACAGAGGAATGTATTGTCGACGATACTGCAAAAGTGGAAGCAATACTTTCTAGGGAAAGGTCAAAGACCATGACGGAGACCCACAATTTTATGGGTTTGACTGATTAGTACCGAAGGTTCGTGAAGGATTTCTCAAAAGGCTGTATGCTGTCTGTAACACCCTTCTCGGGGGCTACATCATCGGTGACACTTCTAGTTTATAAGACCGAGTAAAGCGCCATATAATTATTTCTTACCGAAAATACGGGTTTACTTTTTTTTTCCTTTCGCAATAGTTCGATAAATAATTTTCGTCATATGTCATCAACTTATATATATATATATATATATATATATATATATATATATATATATATATATATATATATATATATATATATATATATATATAAACATTCTCAAGTACTAATAGTCATAAGCATACATATCCAGATAATGGCGGAAATACCAATGCCAGTAAAATAACAACAAACTGGAAATATGTTTATAATAATAATAACATAGACACAAGACTTATCATGCTGGCCAAAACAAAACAATGACAGAATATCATCCCCATAATACTATAATAGTCTTGGATGATATCTCATCACTCCGTGAGTATACTCCTCACGTCCAATATACGCAAAAACCATTCTCCTTGTGCCCATGTATCCAAGTCCAATCAAACTCCAGCTGAGTGTGATGGCGAAACAATGTTGTCCTCATCTTCACCGAATGTAAAGTAACAAAACCAGAAAACACCTAAAATGAGGTGAGCTTCCCTTTCATCTTACACATGAGGCAGATATACAGTAGCGGGAATCTCAAGTACACGCAATAAACAATATTCAATCATATCATCATTCACCTCATCACAATAACATCAATCACATCACAGAGATAATGTTTCACAGAAACATGACCACGGGACAACACGTTCCTAGATAGAAACATCTAAGACTCGAGGAATGACCTCTGGTCCCTAAACCATGGTTTTAACAACAGTCGGAGATACTGGCTCGGAGGATTGTTCCGGACTACGCCAGTCTTAGGCAATATTATGCGTCAATAGTCAACAATCTGCACATGGTTTTTTCGGGAACATCCTACACTACAAGAAAACACGTAGCGTCTAGTTGAGTATGTCGGTGAATTGCAAGATCACCACACCACAGAAGGAGCTACCATCTGGGTCTATGTGAGTATTTCATACCCTGACATCCCCTAGCATCAATAGATCGTCACTACGAAATTCGCACCCGCATTAAAGTGTTAGCTCAATCTCCTAGGCACAACGGCCTTACAGAACATAGTTTCATTATGTGTTTAGGTAAACTTTACCGGAAAAATGCGTTCTTCTCGTCCATCCACCGGATGACAATTCGATTCCATCGGAATCCTTTCAACGTGCTTTATCAGATGTTAGATGTTCTTAAGTCCGAATCGCCGGTACTTAACATCGAGCTAACGTTCTTAAGTAACCTTTCATCTTTGTGCAAAGGTATCTTAAAACATTGGATTAAAACATAAGCATCACTGTAAGTTTTAAACATAAGCATAAGATTATCAAGTTCTTCTTAGTCCTTTTACAGAAGATTAAGATATCATCCGCGTAAAGAACATGACTTGGAACTTTGTAACCTCAAAGACTAGCCATGGGCAAAAGCATGCCAAGATTGACAAGTCTGGATATGCCTCTACTGAGAACATCTTCAGCAATGCAGAAAAGAAGAGGAGAGAGAGGATTACCCTGCCTGACTCATCTTTTACAAGAGAAAAAACCAACTGCCTTTCCATTAACAGAGATAGATAGCTTAGCTGAGGCGAGAATGACTTTAACCCAATTACAAAACAAAGGATCAAAACCAAACCTGTCAAGAACCTTTAACAAAAAATTCCAATCCATAGTATCGAAAGCCTTTTTTATATCAATTTTGATTGCTATATTTCCACCAAAGGATCTTTTGTGAAGAAGGTTGATAACTTCAGAAGCCACCCCTATGAAATCTGAAATTTGCCTATTCTGAATGAATCCTCTTTGCTGATCAGAGACAATCTTAGGAGCAATTTTAGCCAACCTATCTGCTAACACCTTTGTAATAATCTTGAACTTATAGTTGGCAAGAGCTATTGGTCTATATTGACCAATTGTGACAGCATCTGGGGACTTAGGAACCAAGACCACTAGATTAGAATTATAATTTGGCAACAACCAACCCTGCTTAAAGAATTGTAAAACTTCATTATAAACATCAGAACCAACCACATCCCAATAATGTTGAAAGAAAAATCCTCCAAATCCATCAGGACCAGGAGCGCCATTTGCATTCATTGAGAAGACAGCATTCTTAGTTTCTTCCAAAGAGGGTAGCTTTGTTAAACATCATATTGTCATCCTGACTAACTTCAGCAGAGATAACTTGGTCTACCAAAGCATTTTTAGAGCAACTATTATCAGTAGCAAACAGATTGGTGTAGAAATCAAGGACATGTTCTTCAATTTCGGCAGGCTTCTCCAAAATCAAGTTACCGTTTTTCAACATTGACATTCTTTTAGCAGTGTTTCTGATTTTGGTAACTTTGTGGAAAAAAGAGTTGTTTCTATCTCCATAAGAGTGCCAATCAATTCTGGACTTTTCTTTCCAAAAGACTTCCTCATAGTGCAAAGCCTTATTAAGATCAAGCTGGGCCATTTTCTCTTTTTTCAAAAGATCATCAGAATAACCATCTTTGCTAATTTACTCTTGAACTGAATCAACTACTTTCTAAGCATTGACCATATTAACATGAACGTCACCAAACTTTTCCTTATTCCAAGTTTTCAACCTGTTCTTCAAGATTTTCAATTTTTCACTCAGAATAAACATTGGACAACCAATAATTGAATGCTTCCAAGAATCATAAATTATACCACGGCAGTCTGGATGATCAATCCACATTTTCATAAATTTGAAAGAAGACCTACGGGGGACTAAATCATTTTGAAGAGACAAAAGAATTGGATGATGGTCAGACTTATTCCTTGTCAGAGTGCAGCAAGAGATGTTGTTCCAGCAGCTTAACCAATCATCATTACAACAGACTCTGTCCAATCTTTTTTCAGTGGTTGCATGTCCTCTTCTACCATTAAACCATGTGTATTCAGCTCCTTTTGTTGGGAGGTGAATGAGATTACAATCATCAGACCATGATCTAAAATCATTGCAGGAAATCTGTGAAGGAGAATTTCTGCCTCTATGATCATGAGCACCAAACAGTGCATTATAATCCCCAAGACAGTACCAAGGACCACGGTTCAACTGCTGCAAAGATTCAGTTCAAGCCAAAGCTGTCTTCTAACAGAACTAGAGGTTGATGCATAAACTGAGGAAATAAATAGAGTTTGGCCATTGCAGACTATAGAGAAAGAGACATGCTGAGAGGAAGATTGAATAACCACTTGATTGAAAGAAGTATTGCACATACACCACAAGTTAGGAATTTTGTCCCCTCTATCGTTAACAGCAAACAATTTCAAATTGAATTGATCCCAAAAATTTGATGGGAACTGATTAGATTTGATCCAAGGTTCAGCCACAAAAAAGAAATCTGGTTTATTAGAGTTTAACAGATTTTTTTATAACTAATCTAGTTTCATGATTGGCTACTCCCCTTGCATTCCAATAAAGAAGCTTCATTAAGCTAAGTTCCTAGGAATACCTGCCCTGCTACGGTGTTTCTGATTTCCAGCCTTCTACCCTGCTTTTGCTTGCCTCCTAAGCTTCTTTTTTTGAGACTTAGTAAGCACCACAGTGAAGTTATTCACTTCTTGATTTTGAACCAAATATTTGTTTGCAGCATTAGTCTCAATCATCTCCTGATTTTGAACATTAGGAGAGTCTTCCACATCCTCAGCTTCCTCAACAACCATATCCATTTGGTCACTCCATAATCTACCAATTATTCCCATATCATTCACTACAATAGAGGCAAAATTTTGTACTTCCTCGGCCCTTATTGGGGTGGATAAATTAAAGCCAGGAATAGTGCCTCTATTAGGATCCAATCTGTCTTGCATATCATGACTAACAGATTGGATGCTATTAGAGTTGATAGGATTTCAAAATTGATCCTCAGCACTAATGTTCTCAATATCATCATCATCATCAGTACTTAAATCATTGACATTATCAGTTTTGTGAGTTTGGAACAAAACTTCTAGAACAAACCGAATTGGCCACATGGCTGCAATCATCTTGAACCTGATTGCTTGTAACAACAACATCCAACTGAGACTCAGTCACTCGATTAACTGGAGAACCAATCTGATCAACATTTTGAATATTCTGATTCGATATAGGAGAATTGGTGGAGTCTTTATCAACATGAATTGAGGCAGTCTTATCAGCATCAACCTGATCATTAGAAATCACATTCTCCTTCTCCACAGGATGAACATCATCTTTCTTCTTTGGAACATAAATAGACCTTGCATGAACCTTTTTAATTGCGTGCTCTGATTGAACTTGAGGTTTTTGAACATCCACAGACGCCTTTCTGCAATTACCCATAGAGTGGCCGATAACTTGACAGTTTTGACAAAAATCGGGCAATCTCTCATACTCAAGGTACACAAAAAAAGAAAGTTCTTCTCTTTCAACCATAACTTTTTTTGAGTTTTCCTTTCAAATCGATATCAATCAACACTCTTGCAAGTCCAAAAGTGTGTTTGCTTGTAGCCTCATCTAAACAAATAGGAACTCCAATGCTTCCAGCTATGGCAAAAATAATTTTGGGGCTCCAGTATTCTTGAGCAAGACCAAGAATCCGGGCCCAACATTGAACACTAGTTTGTTTTTGTTTGGCGGGATTAAAATCAGGAGTCCATGCAAATAGATGCAAGAACCCAGGATTCAAATTCCAAGAACCAATTGCCCTCACACTTCGCAGGTCATCAAGTGAGGAGAATGCAAATTCATAATATCCCCTCCCAAGTGGGATCATGTGCCATTGACCTAATGGTTTCCATAAACCAGATAACTTAGTTCTCAAGTCACCGGTTTTAATTGGAGTGTCACCCTTTGAAAGGATTAATCTACCATGTAGATGATTTTTGCATCTTTCTAGACCAGCCCTATAATCTTCTTCAGGGATCTTGATAGTAATGTCATCGTCATTCAATCGAGGCCTTGGTAATTGACTATAGGGAATGTCACATGCATTCTTCAATGCTTGTGCAAATGTCTTTTACTGAGGAATCAGAGAAGAAGCAGGAGGATCAATGGAAGAAGAAGGAGCTTGTTGTGAAGTGGATGCGGCCTTAGCCAGGAAGCCCCAACGGCAAACAGCATTGACTGTGGCCATGAAAGTTTACGTGCAAACCCTAGGAGTTACGTGAGAAGAAACCCTAGCAGAGCCATCTTTTCGAAGAAATCAAGACCCATTTCATATTTACCCATTTTGCACTTTGTCCACAAAAATACACAAGTTCTTCACAAAATCTCCAAAACACCATAGTTGATTTCTTCAAGTTCTCATCCTTTCTTAAATTTCTAGAGGTATATCTTCCATCTCCATGACCTAAACATCCTTTTCTTTCATGAAATTTATGCTCATCCACTTGGTTTTCAAAAGTTCAAGATCAAATCCATTTTTTTGAGAAACTTATAGAAAATCATAGAAAAATGATTTTGAGGTTGTGATAGTTTTTATGAACTCTCTAAGAACTTTAGACTCTATGTCCAAAAGGTTGAGAGCAAAAGCAACCCCTAACCTATTTTTCTAGAGTTGGCCGACACCCTCACAAAATGGGTCAAGTGGTTTTTTTCATTCTTTAACTTGTTTTGTTGTTGATTGTGAAGGTAATTGTTAATTGTTAACTTGCTTAATTGATTTCAGAATCTTATGGTTCTTAAATTATATCTATGAAAGCATGTTCTAAATATTATAAATATGTATGTGTTGATGAAACTGTTAATTTTCTGTACTAGTAGAGAGCATGACAAATGGTCATAGCTTGATAATGAGGATTAAGAGACTAAAACTCTAGAGCATAAAATTTAAGATTTTGATTTTCGTAGTGAAGAAACTTTTAAAAATAAAAATAATGTGACTTAAGTATAATTTTGTTAAAAACTAAGTTTTTGAGATCTATCACAAATGAATTCTAAAATAACACTTAAGAAATGAGTGTTAGTGAGGATGAACCGTGACAAATTACATTTATATTAATTACCTGAAAACGTTTCAAAAAGAATAAAAGAAAGAAGAAAAATCATAAAAATGTTTCGAATGTAGTCAAAGAAAAGTCTTTTGAAAGAAAAGCTTTTGGTTTACGAAAATTTTATTCTAAATAAAAATATTTAGAAAAATGCCTTATGACGAAATTCTTGATAATAATTTTATTCGTTTTAGTCAAAAAGTTTTAGAAATGATTTTTAATTAGTTGACGTTTTCCGAAATGAATTTTAAAAAGGATTATTGCAAAATGTTTTTTAAATAAGCGAAAATGTTTTCCGACAAACGTTAAACTCTTGTATTTGGTTTTTGAGTTAGTTTTCACAGAACAAAAAACGGTGTTGAAAATTATGAAAGTTGTGAGGATCTAGCAACCAAGACGTCGGACTAGAGTTCTTGTGAGTAAGTATTTGGTCGCGGATTAAAAAACACACGTTGGCGACTTGACTATATGTCAAAAATAGAAGAATCTAGTGACCGGTGAATCGGCTTAGAATTTCGTTAATGAGCACTGGGACTGTGTGTCCTATGTTAAGTATGAATGGGCTTGATACCTATATAAAATTAGTTGTGAACTTTAAGCCTCGACAGGAAAGAACAAACGAAAAAGAAAAACAGGGAACCAACTATTCTACATGCATGAACATGCAGACGTGCCACTACGTTAACGAGCTATACAATCCATAAGTGGGTTGATAAATTGAATGGTTACGGACCAAGGAAACGAGTCTTAGGGAAATACGGGTTGGGGATCGGACCTAAATTGAGAGGCCAACCTCACGTGAAACAATTGTCTTATAGGGATTATTGCGGCCTATACTGCTCGACGAATGGAAGTTAGGATCTCCGGAGATTACTAAATAGATAGTGGATTTTTGAAGTGTCATGCATTTTTATAAACCTACGATGGTTGTCGGGTATAAACCCCCTTGTTCAAATAGCATTCATAATATGATTATTGGTTATATTGTTTTACATGTCACTATTATCGTATGTTGTTGGTTGATGTGTCGCGTACGTGGCTATCGTGATAAACTTACATGTCAGTTGCTATGTACATTTGAAATTCCTCTGGTATTTTTGGATATATGTACAGTTTTGTCTCAACAGTTTTCTGGATCACTACGAGACCATGAGGTTTTGAAGATTATGATGCTAATAATGACGATGTGTGAGCTGTGGTGGACAAGACTCTATTTAATTTTCTCTCGTACCACTCACCGGAGTGAGTTACGATGCCTTGTTTTGAAGGTATCCGATGATGGGGAAGACGTTGGAGAATTTCCCAATGGACATCTCTGGGTTTGACCAGCTGTGGAGTCGTCTTTTTGGTGTACGGGTTTTGGAGTGTTTTCTAAGTAATTATTATAGTCTATTATGACTAATTTGAAAACTTGTAATCCTCGGTAAAAAAAAATCTTTTAATGATTCTGTGGAGATTTATCTTGTGATGTATATATTATGATTTTATTTTCTTGCCTTGATGTCTGTAAATAGTCGTTATGTAAGAAAAATTTTAGACCCGCATTTTTTTAATATAATTACATAACAAAAATATTTTCCATCATTCTAAATTAATGAAGAAATAACAGATGAAACCATTTCTCTCTGCTAGGGTTTGCATGAGATTTTAGGGTCATGTTGTTTCACCATGGCAATCCTCTTCGATTTCCCTTGGTTCTTCCTTTTCCATGACTCAACCTCCCACCATTCTTATCCTCCTCCGCGCCCTCCTCTTGATGATGCTAGCAAACCTTTTTCAGTCGCCAAATTCTCCATCTCTGGTCCAGCAAAGAACATTCGCGCAGGCTTTGCAAAACTCTGGTGACTTTCCCTTAAGCCAGTTACCCTGTCCCTGCATTAAGGGTGATGCTCTATCAATCAAAATCACAGAAGAAAAGTATCATGCTGGAGTAGCAGATTGTAAGAACGTGCTTCATGGTAGAGTTACACTCTCTAAAGGTGATTAACCCTTAAAGGCTGCTGACTTGTGAAACACGTTATCCAAGATTTGGAATCTTGCTGGCTCTTGGAATATGGTATCCCTTGGAAGAGGCTTCCACGAGTTCAACTTCAGTTCTTTGGATGATATGCACAGCCTAAGATCCATTTGATCTTGGAACCTCAATCCAAGTGTTCTTAGAGTCTTTGGATGGACCGCTGACTTCAATCCATATACTATTAAGCAAACAAATTACCAGGGTTGGGTTCGTTTTCAAGGGTTTTCCGGGGAATATTGGCGCCCTAAAACATTATTTGAGATTGGTGGTGCTCTTGGAGTGCCAATTGCTTTAGATGAAGCTACTAAAAAAAGAACTTTCGGGCACTTTGCAAGAATTTTGATAGACATTGATTGTGGATGTTGAGTATGAATAGGCTTCCTCCTTATTGTTCTTTTTGTAAATCAATTGGCCACTCTCTTAAAGATTGTAGGCTCGATGATAAAAATAATCCTTCTCAAGAGGTTGATGCTCATAGAGACGTGGATCCTCAGAAAAATTCGAAGCAATCAAATTTGCAATATGTTCCTAAATAGGTTTCCTTTCATTCTGTGATTCAGAATGAGGTAGAGAATCCATTTGATAATGGAAAGGGGATTCTAATTAAAGATTCTCCCACCTGCAATGATAAAGGTGATGGTGGTAGCTCCCCTACTCCAGTACTTGTGAATGATAATAATGTGGTTCAAAATAGGGGTGAATGTTCCAAATTCCTCCCCAGTGATGTCCCTTATGTTGTGGAGGTAATCTCGAATCAGGATAGATTAGTCTATGTTGCTCCCATTGACATGGATCCAGTTGTTCAACAACAGGATAATGGGAATTTTCCCTTGAATGACTTAGACTCTCAACATATGGAAGGTCAAGCAGGTGTCATTCCAAATGAAAATTAGCATGATGATGTTCACTCTACAAGTTCTAAATATGATGATTCTATCCATCCCGAATCTCCAAGGAATGAGATTGATAATTCTATGCAGGAAAATGCTCTTTCCTATGTAGAAGATTCTTTGGTTTCGGGTTCTAATGAGTCTCCTGCCCCAAGTTTTCCTCAGCAGGTTCAGAAAGATGTCAGGCTTATGTCCAAATTTTGGAGTGACAGGGAAGAGGGTGAAATTTTTAATCTACCTCTACTGACAACTTGGAACAGGTAGCTATTATGGAAGATGGGTATACTAAGGCCCTTTCTAAATCTCAAAAAGAGAAGATGAAAAAGAATCAAAAGCTTCTGAAACAGAAGCAGCAGAAAACACTTTCCAGGGCAGGACCAAAAAACTTTGCTTAATGATTGTCCTTTACTGGAACACTAGAGGTTTAGGAAATGAAAATTCTAGACTTGCTTTAAAAGAGTTTTGCATCCAACATAAACATACTTTTCTTTTTATATCTGAACCTTGGATTGAGATTGACTAGGTTCCTCTTTCCCATTGGAGGCAGCTCAATCTGAAGCCTTTCCTTGTCAATAATTGAGGGAGTTTGAGACCTAATCTGTGGGGCCTTTGCAGTATTAATGTGGATCCAGTCATTATCTCTACTTCTGCTCAACAGATTTCATGTTCTGTTATATGGGAGAATCAATTAGTGTACACTGTTGTAGTGTATGCTAGCACTTCTCATGTGTCTAGAGGAAATCTTTTGCTAGAGCTAGCTAGATTGCAAGACTCCAACTTAGGTCCTTGATGCTTTATTGGAGACTTCAATGCTACTCTTGGTGCTCATGAACAAAGAGGAGGGAGACTGTCTTTGCCTATTTCATGTGATGAGTTCAAGGCTTGGAGTGATTCTTGCAATCTGACTCACTTGTTTGCTAAGGGACCTGATTTCACTTGGACTAACAACAGACGAATCAGGGATCATATTGAAAAAAGATTAGACAGGGTGATTTGTAATGATCAATGGCTTTCCTTATGAAGCACTTCTTCTTGCTGCACCTTGACAAGAAGCTTCTCAAACTATCATCCTTTGTTGCTGATTCTAAAAAGGCTCAGGCTCATTTCCATCTCCATTCAGGTATTAGAAAATGTGGAATGATCATCCAGGTATCACCATTTTAATTACTGAAGTTTGGAGTAGACCACTTGTTTGTTGTCCTATGTATATTCTTTCTCAAAAGCTGAAAACATTGAGAGCTGATCTTAAGATTTGGAACAAAATTGTGTTTGGCAATATTCATTCAACTGTGGACAAAGCTTGGGAGGAGGTGGATCCGGACATGATTCGGAAGGAAATTGATAGCAATGGAGTCTCTGGTGAACTTCATGAAAAAGAAGAGACAACCCTTTGTGACTTGGAGAGAGTGCTTTCAGCTCAAGAGTAGTTTTGGAAGGACAAAGCAATGATCAATTGGCATTCAAATGGAGATAGAAACACTGCATATTTCCATAGAGTGGCTAAGATAATAAATGCCTCTAAAAGAATGTCCATTCTCAAATCTGGAGATGCTGTCCTTACTAATGATCATGACATTGAGAAGCATGTTGTTCAATTCTTCAATTCCCTTTATGCTTCTGACAATTTTGTGTGGAGAATGATCTCATTGAAAAAGTAATTCCTTCCATTGTCTCTCCCCACGACAATATCATGCTCACCAACATTCCTTCCATAGAAGAAATCAAATCTGCAATTTTTTGTATGAGTGGTAATAGTGCTCCTGGCCCTGATGGATTTGGGGGTAGCTTCTACCAAAGGTTTTGGGAAATTGTTGGACCTGATGTCTGCAACTCATTCATCCAATTTTCTAGTTAATGCCTAACATCAACTCCAATCTAGTGGTTCTTGTCTGCACCTTGACAAGAAGCTTCTCAAGCTATCATCCTTTGTTGCTGCTTCTAAAAAAGGCTCAGGCTCATTTCCATCTCCATTCAGGTATTAGAAAATGTGGAATGATCATCCAGGTATCACCATTTTAATTACTGAAGTTTAGAGTAGACCAGTTGTTGGTTGTCCTATGTATATTCTTTCTCAAAAGCTGAAAACAATGAGAGCTGATCTTAAGATTTGGAACAAAACTGTGTTTGGCAATGTTCATTCAAATGTGGAAAAAGCTTGGGAGGAGGTGGACATGATTCAGGAAGAAATTGATAGCAATGGAGTCTCTGGCGAAGTTCATGAAAAAGAAGTGACAACCCTTTGTGACTTGGAGAGAGTGCTTTCAGCTCAAGAGTAGTTTTGGAAAGACAAAGCAAGGATCAATTGGCATTCAAATGGAGATAGAAACACTGCATATTTCCATAGAGTGGCTAAGATAAGAAATGCCTCTAAAAGAATGTCCATTCTTAAGTCTGGAGATGCTGTCCTTACTAATGATCATGACATTGAGAAGCATGTTGTTCAATTCTTCAATTCCCTTTATGCTTCTGACAATTTTGTGTGGAGAATGATCTCATTGAAAAAGTAATTCCTTCCATGGTCTCTCCCCATGACAATATCATGCTCACCAAAATTCCTTCCATAGAGGAAATCAAATCTGCAGTTTTTTGTGTGAGTGGCAATAGTGCTCCTGGCCCTGATGGATTTGGGGGTAGCTTCTACCAGAGGTTTTGGGAAAGTTTTGGACCTAATGTCTGCAACTCATTCATCTAATTTTCTAGTTAATGCCTAACATCAACTCCAATCTAGTGGTTCTTATTTCTAAAGTGCCAAATGCAGATAGAATTGAAAGTTTTAGGCCAATTGCTTTGGCTAACTTCCAATTCAAGATTATTTCTAAAATCTTGGCTGGCAGAGTTGCTATAATTGCTGCAAAAGTGGTCTCTCCTCATCAAAGAGGTTTCATAAGGGGCAGAGAAATCTCAGTGCATCTGCACTGCATCTAAGTGCATCAACATGTTAGATTCCAGGTCATTTGGTGGAAATCTTGCTGGTTTTTTGCAAAGGAGCAAAGAAAGGGCTTGAGTCTTTGATGGCCTTGTTTCAGGCTTATGGCCAAGCTTCTGGTCAACTTCTAAGTCACAATAAATGTAAATCTTTATAGCAGGTAGTCTGTCCAATGCCAGAATCAGCAGAATATCCACTATTCTTGGTTTTTCAGTTGGTCATTTGCCTCTCAATTATCTAGGAGTGCCTATTTTTAAAGGGAAACCTAAAAAGATGCACTTGCAGCCTATTGTTGATAAGATTTTGGTGAAGCTTGCTGCCTGGAAAGGTTCCTTTTTGTTTATCATGGGGAGAGTTCAACTAGTTAAGTCTATCATTCATGGAATGCCCCTTTATGGTTTCCATGTGTATGCTTGGCCTAGAAGCTTGTTAAAATACTTGGATAGATGCATCAAAAACTTTGTTTAGTCTGGTGATGTTTCAAATAGGAAAACTGTAACAATGGCTTGAAAAACAATTTGCACACCCTTTGAGAAAGGTGGTCTAGATCTCAGGAGTTTACAGTCTATAAATGATGCATCCATGTTGAAGCTATGCTGGAAGTTCATTTCTTCTGATCTGCAGTGGGCAAGTTTGGCTAGAGCTAGATTTTTAAAAGACAGCACCCCCACTGCTTATCATGTTAGATCATCTATATGGACAGGTATCAAGCCTTTTATTCAAACTGTCCTTAGCAACAACTCCTGGCAAGTTGGAAATGATAAGTCTATAAACTTTTGGAAGGACATTTGGCTTGATCAAGTAATTGTGGATAGCTTTAATGCTCCAAAAGAGGTTCAGAAGAATCTTAAAGCTCCTGTTGCTGACTTCATTAAGAATAAGTCCTGGTGTATTCCTGTGGAAATTGCAGAACAGTCTCCTCCTATTGTTGCTGCCATTAATAGAGTTCCTATTCCTTTGTATATGATGAAGATGATTTAATGGTCTGCCACAGCTCTGCCTTGGGTGACCTGTCCTTCAAAGATGCTTTCTATTTTTTGAATCCTCCTAGAAATGTTGTCAGCTGGTGCAAATTAGTTTGGTCTCTAGTAATCCCCCCATCCAAATCATTTGTTGTTTGGAGATTGACTCTTAATAGGCTTCCTAATGATGAGAATTTAAAAAAGAGGGGTTACTACAATGCTTCTGTCTGAAACTTGTGTGACTGCTCTAAAGAATCCTCTATGCATCTTTTCTTTTCTTGCAAGTTTGCTCAGTAGATATGGTCTTTGGTTTGAATTCATCATTGGTAAGCAATTCAACATGTCCTCTATTGTTTCCATCTTTAATATTTGTTACAATCAAAGTTGGAGTAGTCTGTTGAAGGATATCATTGTTGCTGGCCTAGTGAACATCATTCACACAATTTGGTTTAGTAGGAACTCTGCCAGATTCAATAACAGATTGTTATCTGTTCATCATCCTGTGAATTTGGTTAAAGCTTCTATTGATCTCTCAGCTAGGAGTTCCAAAGGATTCATGTCTTCATCCATGAGTGAATTTTGTATTCTAAGTGCTCTTGGTATCAAAGGACATCCTCCTATAGCTCCAGTGATTAAGCAAGAGTCCTGGTCTCCTAATTGTTTTCCCTCTTAAAAACTTATCACAAAACTTTTCAAATCAGAGTTGCAGATTTGTGGCCTCAGGATCTTTTACAAAATCGATGAAGGGTTTATATAAAATCTTGAATTGGAAGATGATGAAGATAAGAAAGATTAATTCGGAATAGGTTCGGGTTCAAGATTCAATAATAACAAAATACAGAAACTGATTAAGCCTTTAAAGATTAAGAACAAGTTATGCAAGTTTCAGTTTCAGTATAGTTCAGTTTCAGCAATCAAGAATGGTTTCTATCAACTCAGTTTTGAACGCATATAACACAGTCTTGATTACAATCGAACTCAGTTTTCAATACAGTTTATACAGATCAAGAACAGAAATTATATTGAACTTTAAACAACAAAATCACAGGTTCTTGATCATAAACATAAACTTAAAGGAGTTTGAGTTTAGGGATACCACACAACCAGATTTATCCTGGTTCAGTCACCTCCACTGTGACCTGCATCCAGTCCCGACTCCACCTACGGGATTTCACACACTAACACACAAGCTTTGCTTGGTAGCTTTAAAAACCTTGACACCACAGAGCACTTCTTCACCTCGAGAAACCATACTCTTGTGAAGAACCTCAATGTTCAACCTTAGGGATACCTCACGCTAATCACTCAGAGAGACTCGCTCTCTCTTTACAATCGAAATGTAAAACAAAAGTTGATTCCTAACTCTCAATAGTCAGATAAACAAATTGAAGCACTTATAAGTATTGAAACACTCTTTTCACAGTAAGCTCAATGAAGATGATGAATGATTTTCACAATTGATTTCTCAAAATAATTTCGTAAAACTGTGATATGTTATGATATGATATCGTTCTTCTGAAAGTGTCCCTTTGATCCCTCTTTATATAGAAAACAAGTTATAGTCGTTGGGATCAATCAAAACAGATTTGGATCTGATTAAACAGAATCTGTTTTCTTGATTCTCGTTCTTGAAATAAGATTCTGATAGTTCTTATAGAATTCACGTTCATCTTGAAAATAACCGCGTCCATCTAGCCATTAAGATTTTACATTCGGACGGGCTTGTAGACGAGCTCCATATGCCACGTCATTGGACGGGAGTACTAAAACACAAAGTAATTGGACGAGCTCCAATTAGTAGACGAGCTCCATATGCCATGTCATTGGACGAAGCTTCTCATTAAGATCTTAGCAAGTTCAAAGACTTGTGTGGACGAGCGCTTCTGTCACCTTAGTAGACAAGCGCTTGTGTCACTTTAGTGGACGGGCGCTTGTATCACTCTAGTGGACGAGCGCTTGTATCATTTCAGTGGACGAACGCTTCTGTCACTTGTTGGACGAGCGCTTGTATTACTTGTTGGGCGAGCGCTTCTGTCACTTGTTGGACGAGTGCTTCTCTTACTTATGTTGGACGAGCTCTTCAATCACTTGTTGGACGAGCACTTCTATCACTTGTATTTGGACGAGCGCTTGTATTACTTCAGTGTTGGACGAGCGCTTTGTATTACTTCAGTGTTGGATGAGCACTTTGGACGAGCGCTTCTGTTACTTCCAAAAAAATCATTTTCATTAACGAAAACTTATTCCTTTTAATGCAGGTTATGAAAATTGATTTTCTTCATGCATCTTTTTAATTAAGCTATTTGTGAATAAGAGATTTCATCTCTTACAAATCATCTAAGACTTAAATCTAATTTCTCGTTTAAGATCTTGTCTTGATGATCCTTTGATCTCTGTCTTTGCTCTTTGATTCCTTCAAGTTCTTCGTTGAGTATTCTCCTTTGATTGCTCACTGAACTTGTTGATTACTGCTTAATACCTGTCTTTGCCATTTGACACTAAAACACTTGTATACGCATTAAGTTGTATCTGTCATATATCAAAATATCTAAGTCATTGAATCTAACAATCTCCCCTTTTTGGATTATGACAAACCTTTTAAAAAATTATAAGATCAGTGTATAAGTGTAGCAGACGCTAAGTGTTTTTGACAGATTTATATCATGGTATCAGAGCAGTCAGAGCAGAAGTATATCAGAGCAAAAAAATATTAACAGAGCAGAATTTGATTTACTCTCGATTAATCTTGTAAGCTTGTAAGCTCCCCCTCAACATATGCATGTATAATTCGTTATTATCTCCATTTTCTATATCATACTTTTTTTTCATGTATAATTTGTTATTATCTCCTTTCTCTATATCATACTTTTTTTTTCCATGTATAATTTGTTATTATCCCTTTTCTCTATATCATACTTTTTCCTCCCCCTTTTGGCATTATCAAAAAGGTAAAGAAAAGAAACATTCAAATCAATAGAGAAGGTAAGCATTTAAACATTCAAACATAGCATATAAAATTGTTCATGATAGAGGGATAGGTGCAGGGACAAATCAAAAAGATGTGTCCAACTCGCATAGATATTCCAAAACTCTCTTCTAGTCATTCATAGATATTCCAAATCAAATCATACAAGACTCATATCATATTTACACAAAGATACAGTCATATAAAC
Source organism: Sophora flavescens (assembly GCA_030762895.1). Classification (NCBI taxonomy): domain Eukaryota; kingdom Viridiplantae; phylum Streptophyta; class Magnoliopsida; order Fabales; family Fabaceae; genus Sophora; species Sophora flavescens. The sequence continues at coordinate 101,575,669 of CM061070.1, forward strand.
AGTTTCTTTAGAGATTAGATATAGGATTGATCAATTATGCCCAATTCTCTTCTAATGAAAAAGAAGCTTTCCTTATTCAAGGGCTTGGTAAAAATATCTGCAAGTTTTTTAGTTGTATCAACATATTCAATCTCAATTTCTCTACTCTGAATATGATCTCTAATGAAATGATGTCTGATTTCTATGTGTTTAGTTCTAGAGTGCATTATGGGATTCTTAGTTAGGTTAATTGCACTTGTATTGTCACATCTAATAGGAACTTGGTTTAGTTGCACACCATAATCAACTAATTGTTGTTTCATCCATAAAACCTGTGCACAACAACTACCGGCTGCTACATATTCAGCCTCTGCAGTAGATAAAGCCACACTAGATTGTTTCTTAGTGAACCATGATACTAATGAGTTTCCTAGTAAATGGCAAGTTCCACTAGTACTTTTTCTATCTAGTTCACAACCATAAAAATCAGAGTCTGAATAGCTAATTAAATTACATGTAGCTCCCTTGGGATACCATAATCCCATGTCTTTTGTTCCTAACAGATACTTAATTATCCTTTTAATTGCTGTTAAGTGTGATTCTTTTGGATTTGCTTGATACCTAGCACACATGCATACACTAAACATGATATCTGACCTACTAGCATTAAGATAAATTAGTTAGCCTATCATACCACTGAATTTAGAAACATCAACAGGTTTACCTTGCTCATCCTTGTCCAGATAACAGGAGGTACTCATTGGAGTAGCCATCTCCTTATGATTTTACATGCCAAACTTCTTGATCAACTTATTCCAGTACTTGGTTTGGCTAACAAAGATTCCATTTTCAGTTTGCTTTATTTGAAGTCTAAGGAAAAATTTCAGCTCACCCATCATTGACATTTCAAACTCACTCCCCTTTGTAATTTCACCAATGATGTTATCAATTGGATGATTTCTGACAGTCCTCCATTCCTTTGGTAGGTCAGGATGTTGTTCTGTTTGCTCCTGCTGTAGTGATTCGTTCTTTGAGCTTTCATCTTCTTCATTGTCCTGTTTCTCTTCTAGGAGATTTTTCTCAATTGAATTTGCAAGATCATCAATAACAGAATCCTTTCCCAGTCTTTTGGGGTTAGACTCATCAAATGTCGCATGCACGGATTCCTCAATAGTTTGTGTTCTCTTATTATATATTCTAAATGCTTTACTAGATAGAAAGTAACCTAGGAAAATTCCTTCATCAGCCTTTGCATCAAATTTTCCAAGATTATTCTTTCCATTGTCAAGAACAAAGCATTTGCAACCAAAAACATGTAAATGTGCTATATTTGGTTTTCTTCCTTTGTAAAGCTCATAAGGGGTTTTCTTTAAGATTGGTCTTATCAAGACTCTATTTAGCACATAGCAAGCTATATTGACAGCATCTGCCCAAAACTGTTTTGGCAAGCTAGAGTCGTTCAACATAGTTCTTGCTATCTCCTTTAATGATCTATTCTTTATTTCCACTACTCCATTTTGTTGTGGAGTTCTAGGAGCATAAAAGTTATGTTGAATGCCATGCTCATCACAAAAGTTTTCAAACACTTCATTTTGAAATTCTCCCCCATGATCACTTCTTATAGAAACAATTTTTACGTCCTTTTCATTTTGTACAATTTTTACCATTTTCTTAAATGCAGTAAATGAATCACTCTTATGAGATAGAAAATATGTTCATGTATATCTAGAGTAATCATCTACTATTACCAATGCATACGAGTTACCACCAAGGCTTTTGGTTCTAGATGGACCAAATAAATCCATGTGTAAAAGTTGCAATGGTCTAGTTGTTGAAACAACGTTCTTTGGTTTAAAAGAGACCATAACTTGCTTTCCTTTTTGACATGCATCACATAGTCCATCTTTCACAAATTTTAGTTTAGGCAAGCCAACTACAAGATCTTTACGAATCAGTTTATTCAAGTGGTTCATGTGAATGTGTGCAATTCTTCTATGCCAAAGCCAATTCTCTTCTTCTTTTGAAATAAGACAGCATGCAGTATTTGAAGAGATATTATCTAAATCAAGCATATAGATGTTGTCTGTCCTATGCCCAATTAATTTCAAATTTTCATCATGCTGATTTTCTATTAAACAGCTATTGGAATTGAATTTTACCTTGAAGCTTTTGTCACATAGTTGACCGATACTTAATAGGTTGTGTTTCAGTCCCTCAACATATAGTACATCCTCAATGATTGTTGTTGAGTCACTTCCAATGTTACTAATGCCAAGTATTCTCCCTTTATTATTGTCTCCATAGGTAACACTACCACTCGACTTAGGGGTAAAGGAAATGAACTTGCTTTTGTCTCCAATCATGTGCTTGGAACAGCCACTGTCAAGATACCATTTCACATTCTTGGCTTTCCAACACACCTACAAAACAGAATCATGTTTTTTTCTTTTGGTACCCAAATCTGTTTGGGTTCTTTTGAGTTAGTTGCAGCAATAGTACCTTTAGGAACCCATATATACTTAGACTCATTAGAAGCAGATTTTCTGTAATGACATGTAGAAGCTGTGTGACCTTTTCTAGAACAAAAATTGCATTTAACAAATGGTGTGTTTAATGTCTTAGGTGAAGCAAAAAATTTCTTGAAAGATTTTTCATGTATCTTAGGTTTATAGCCTATTCCAGCCTTATCATAAACACATTTTTGCTGTCCTAACAATGCATCCAAGTTATATATACCATTTGTGAATCTTGCTAGGTCATTTTTCAGTTTTTCAACATCTTTAGTCAATGTACAGCTAGATGCATTCAAGATTTCTTTATCACTAGTAATTCTAGATAGATCACCATTCAAATGATTTATATGTTTCTCCAACTTACGTATAGATGCATCTAAAGCAGTAGCTAGTTTTTCTTTTAAGGCACGATTTTGTTTTTAATTGATCTACCTCTTTGTTTAAAACAAGTTTTCTCCTCTAAGCATGTGATGGTTTTCTTAGACTTAGTTAGCAATCTAGCAAGTCTAACGGATTCTTTATGAAGTTCTTCAAAAGCATTTTGTAATTCATCATAAGAAGGTTGACAATTAGAATTTACTTCACTTTTTGAATCACTGTCATTGCTGGCCATCAAGCACAAGTTTGCCTCCTCAGATTCAGATTCTTCAGTGGAATCTACATCATTATCATCCCAAGCAATGTAGGCCTTTCTTGGCTTTCTCCACTTCTTGTCCTTTGAGTCAAACTTTTCTGTTTTGTCCTTCTTTTGCAGTTTTGGATGGTCAAGCTTCATATGGCCAATCTTTCCACATTCATAGCATGTGATGTTGTTGGAAGAGTTGTCACCTTTGCTAAAATTTCTCCTTTGAAAGGTGGATGGCTTTCTTTTGAAGTTTCCTTTCTTCTTTAGGAAGTTTTTGAATTTTTTAACTAACATTCCCATCTGTTCTTCAGATTCAGCCTCTTGTTCTGAATCATCATCATCACTGTCTTCTAGTTCTCTAACTTGTTCTTCAAAAGCATTTTGTAATTCATCATAAGAAAGTTGACAATTAGAACTTACTTCACTTTTTGAATCACTGTCATTGCTGGCCATCAAGCACAAGTTTGCCTCCTCGGATTCAGATTCTTCAGTGGAATCTACATCATTATCATCCCAAGCAATGTAGGCCTTTCTTGGCTTTCTCCACTTCTTGTCCTTTGAGTCGAACTTTTCCGTTTTGTCCTTCTTTTGCAGTTTTGGATGGTCAAGCTTCATGTGGCCAATCTTTCCAAATTCAGAGCATGTGATGTTGTTGGAAGAGTGGTCACCTTTGCTAAAATTTCTCCTTTGAAAGGTAGATGACTTTCTTTTGAAGTTTCCTTTCTTCTTTAGGAAGTTTTTGAATTTTCTAACTAACATTCTCATCTCTTCTTCAGATTCAGTCTCTTGTTCTAAATCATCATCATCACTGTCTTCTACTTCTCTGACTTGTGATTTCAGAGCCAATCCCTTCTTTCTTTTATCAGTTTCTTCACTCGCATTCAGTCAGTTCAACTCCAATTCGTGTTCTTGCAATTTTCTAAATAATGTGGCAATGGTCATTGATGAGAGGTCTTTGGATTCTGAGATTGCAGTGACTTTAGGTTGCCATTCCCTGCTCAAGAATCTTATTACTTTGTTAATTTGATCCTCATTGGAGTTTGCTTTTCCAAGACCAGCCAATTGATTTACGATGTGTGTGAATCTCTTTTGCATTTCAGTCATAAGTTCTCCTCGATTCATTATGAACAACTCATACTCATGTGTGAGGATGTTAATTCTTGCTCTTTTGACATCTGAGGTTCCTTCATGTGTTACTTGCAATGTATCCCACATCTCATTTACTGATTTGCAATTTGAAACCATGAAAAACTCATCACGGTTTAAAGCAGATGTTATAATATTCTTAGCACGTGCATTATATTGAACTATTTTCTTATCATCCTCATTCCATTCAGTTTTAGGCTTATTTCTTGGAGCACCATTAGCATCTACAGTAGAGGGGACAAATGGTCCATTTTCTACTGCATCCCATATGTCAACACTTGCTACCTCAAGAAAGATTACCATTCTTTCCTTCCAATAGATATACTCAGATCCATTGAAGGCATGAGGGAGTGCAAGGGAAGCCCCATCATTCAAACAGTCATTGGAAACCATACTCTTATAGCTGTTAAGCCAAACTTAAGAGTTTAGCACTGATGCCAATTGTTATTTTGGCTTCAACGACTTAAGAAAGGGGGGAGGGGGGGTGAATTGAGTTTTCAAAAAATATTTCCCTCTTAAAAACTTCTCACAAAACATTTCAAATCAGAGTTGCGGATTTGTGGCCTCAGGATCTTTTACAAAATCGATGAAGAATTTATATAAAATCTTGAATTGGAAGATGATGAAGATAAGAAAGATTAATTCAGAATAGGTTCGGGTTCAAGATTCAATAATAACAAAATACAGAAACTGATTAATCCTTTAAAGATTAAGAACAAGTTATGCAAGTTTCAGTCTTAGTATAGTTCAGTTTCAGCAAACAAGAATGGTTTTTATCAACTCAGTTTTGAACGCAGATAACACAGTCTTGATTACAATCGAACTCTGTTTTCAATACAGTTTATATAGATCAAGAACAGAAATTATATTGAACTTTAAACATCAAAATCACAGGTTCTTGATGATAAACAGAAAATAAAAGGAGTTTGAGTTTAGGGATACCACACAACCAGATTTATCCTGGTTCAGTCACCTCCACTATGACCTACATACAGTCCCCACTCCACTTGTACGATTTCACACACTAACACACAAGCTTTGCCAGGTAGCTTGAAAAACCTTTACACCACAGAGCACTCCTTCACCTCGAGATACCACACTCTTGTGAAGAGCCTCAATGTTCAACCTTAGGGATACCTCACCCTAATCACTCAGAGAGACTCCCTCTCTCTTTACACTCGAAATGTAAAACAAAAGTTGATTCATAACTCTCAATAGTCAGATAAACAAATTAAAGCACTTATGAGTATTGAAACACTCTTTTCACAGTAAGCTCATTGAAGATGATGAATGATTTTCACAATTGATTTCTCAAAATGTTTTCGTAAAACTGTGATATGTTATGATATGATATCGTTCTTTTGAAAGTGTTCCTTTGATCCCTCTTTATATAGAAAACAAGTTATAGTCGTTGGGATCAATCAAAACAGATTTGGATCTGATTAAATAGAATCTTTTTTCTTGATTCTCGTTCTTGAAATAAGATTCTGATAGTTCTTATAGAATTCGCATCCATCTTGAAAATAACCGTGTCCATCTTGTTCACTGAACTTGTTGATTACTGCTTGATACCTGTCTTTGCCATTTGACACTAAAACACTTGCATACGCATTAAGTTGTATTTGTCATATATCAAAATCTCTAAGTCATTGAATCTGACAGGATGAATCTTGGTTGGAGTATGATTCTCAATTAGTGGTCTCGGCTTTCACTTCCTTTGAGTTGGTTCCTTGGAGTATTAGAACTAGGTGGAGGAATTGTATTTCCCTTACTAAGAGTATGAATTTTTCTATTAGCCATATTTAGAGAGAGGGGAATTCATGTGCTGACAAATTAGCTAATTTTGCGGTTACTTCCAATAGTTTCACTTGGTGGGAATTAGGCCCTAGTTTTATTAGGGAAGATTTTTATCGTAATTGATATTGCTTGAGGTGCATGTGACACCCTCTACCCTGCATACATAGAAAGGCATATAAAAAGATAAGGATAAACATTATAAAAAGGTACTTCGTTTATTAAAAGAAATAAAACAACGGGAAGAGGTTGCCGTATTGCAACATGTTCAAAACGCGGAAAATAAAAGCATAACATAAGGTTCAAAAGAAACGTAAACGTAAAAGGAAACTCAATCCCGATGTCACATACAGAGATGGTATACCAAAAATCTGGAATAACAATCCTCGGATACAACCGAACAACTAACTAAAAACTAAGAAAGCTGGAAATCCTAAACGAAGGTAGCGGCTCCTCGGAGTCACTCTTCAACGGGCTGATCGCAATCCTCTGCACAAAGAGATATACATACAACACAAAAACATAGCAGGGGGGTAAGAAACATATACATGTATATAACGGCAGGGAACAGTTAGCAGGACGCGCATACATCAAACAGGTATATTATATCAAACAGCGGCATCATAAAGTCCATCATCATATAATGTGTATGCTATGCAATACAATTATGCTCCACTCCTCTACGATGCACTTGGATCCAATCTATCTCAGAATGTCAACTTCGAAGTTACATTTCCACATTGGTCATTAAGCACCAATGTCGGGGCAATCCAACTTACCTTGGTTGGACCCCTTGGACAGCCGACACACCTTACTCTCGGATGCGCCACCACGGGGGTACAAGATCCCGTGGACAGCCATATTGTCTTACTCACTGACAACTTCCCCTATGTTGCACATTCCCCGTTTCTATCTCCAATGTGTGAATGCATGACAATCAACATACCATCACAAACACCACCTCCGCTTGGGCCCATAGGCTACCCAAGTTTTATCACCATCATCAACTCGGCCACTAGGCTATCGAGGATTATCTTTTAACGTCCATCGTTAAGTCTTTTAATCACTCTGATCATTCTGCACCAGAGATTACCACCTCGACCACTCGACTATCGAGGCCCTTTTGGCCACTAGGCTACCAAGGTGTTCATTATCACTCTAGCCATTAAGCACTAGAGATTATCACCTTGACCATCATGCACCAAGGCCCCCTTGGCCACTGGGCTACCAAGGTACAACATCTTTTCACTTGTCTTTTGGTATTCAGGTTCCGTTGGCATCTTATTAAGTATTTTAAGTGTTTGAGGTAAAACCACTATCTCAAACTGTTTTCTGGTTTTCTGTTTTGGCCAAGGGAGGACGGGCGTGCTCCCTAACCAGCACGGTCGTGCTGGCCCTTAAGTCAAGCACGGTCGTGCTGACTATTAAGCACGGCTGGGCTCAAAGAGCAAGGCCTATTCTGGATTCTGGGATGGACCACGGGAGTACTCCTTGTTAAGCACGGTCGTGCTCGAAAACAGGTCGCACTATTTCTGGGCAGTAAGGGTTGTAAACCGTTACCAATTTCCTTTGGGGTAAAACGTAGATTAACCTATTGGCATTACTAAGTCCATTAATATTGATCTTATGATTTAGGTTCAATCTTTATGGCTTATAGCTTTTTGGGGAATTAATCTTTTAATTGGCTTCTCTCAATTTCTCACAAAATCGTTCCCTAGGTTTTTCTAAACCTTTAAGGAAAAGCCTCACATTATCGTTAATATTCATATCTTATTAATCAAAGGGGAAAAACCTCCATGTTATCGTTAACCCTTTATCATGGATTAAATGTCAACGTTCATGAAGAACAAACAAACAATCAATTCATGACAAATCATTATCGTGATAACACATACAAGTCATGCATCTCATTTGACATATAAAATAACATCATAATCATCAATCATACAAAAGAGCATGTTGAACAACCATACCATAAACACATATACATAATCAATTCATGTATTCACATCAATATAAACACATAGGAGGGTCATGGGAACCCTTCGTCTTACGCTACCCCCAAGCCTACATACTCATATAGTCCATTCTCCCCATTCTTGGTATGAAAATCTCTCTTTCTAATTAACATTCCTCGATTGGCTCGGTGAATCGTCACAAGCCTTGGCCAACACAAAAAGGTTAACCAATTAGTTTCCAAATCAAAAGGATTGAAAAGGAAACACTAGAGGGGAAGACGTTTACCTTAAGTTAATTGGCACCAGCGCGTGATCGCCCCTAGTCTTGTTTTATTGTATGAATATATATAGTTGCAAATTAATTTTACTATCTTCTTTTGCGTCCAAATCATACCTAAGTGGGTGAAAATATTAATATTATTAGAAGTAGCTTTTATTAAAGTAAAGTGATACCTCATGCTTTCTCATTTCTTACAAATTAGTACCAAAGGTTTACCACCTAGGTTTCAATCTCACTTTCTTACAAATTGACTTAAATAAAAGTTAGTAAAATTCCTAAATAAACTGATGAAATAGACATATATATGTCATATGTGCGTGTAACAGACAAAGCATATATTTATTATTTGGATATATAGCTTTTTCCAATTATCAATTAATTGAAGTAAGGGAATAAATATTCTTTCATGCCTTTATTAATTCTGAAGTGATTGAGTGTGCAATATCACATATAATTATATAAAACTAATTAAAATATAAAACTAAATAAAACATAAAATTTATGTTTTAAATAGTAAAATATAGTTCAGTTTTAATTTCCGTTCAAAATTATATTGTATGTTACAAAAGATCATACCTTTTTATAGGTGATTTAATTTTGTGAGTTGGTATGATAGGTATCTTAGTTTATCCATGAGTTAAAAATAATAATTGCAATGGATTTAATTGGTATACACTGACAGTGTAACGTTTTTTTATACTGTCAACTAATTAGAAATTGACACATCATTACAAATCTTTGATTCTTATCCTAACTACTTTAAAAGTCATTAATTTCATGATTTCTGATTGGTTGTCAGTGTAAAAATCTTTACACTGACAGTGTATAGAAATTAAACTCAATTGCAATTATCATTTTGAAACCAAATTACACTACTTTTTTTTTGTGAATAACAAGGGCTAAGTCCAAAACACTATATATTTTATTGTATGAAACATAAACAATAAAAACTAATTATACTATCATTATACTATTCTAATTAAGACATCTATACTATATACATTTACGAATAAAACACATTGAATGTTCTTCCAAGTGTTATCTTCTCATGCATTTCACATTCAATGCATATTTCCTAGAAAGCATTTATGCACCTGACGATTTTTATGCATAATTACGAAAGGTTTTTATGTCCAGCTTCTAATTTGCGCAATGATTTCAATTTCCTCTGGGTCAATGGTTTTAGTGTTAACTACAATAATTTGTATTCAAATTTGAATTTGCAATCAAATCATTTCACTATTGGAAATAATGTAATATACGGGAACGTTTTACGTCAGTTGACCATATGTTTGACGTTAAAAATGAGGCGGTGGCAGTTTTGTAAATATTAAATCACGATTTGCGTCAGTTGTGTAATGAACTGACGTTAAAAGTGATATTAACACTTTTAACGTCAGTTGTATAAACAACTGACGTTAAAAGTGTGATTTTTTACTTCAGTTAAATAAATAACTGACGTAAATAATCCTATATTCCTATCTGAAACTCATTCCTATCTTTCTTTCATTGTCATCTCCCTGTTGTCACTCTTAACGCAAATCGCTCCATATATAGTGCAGTTTATTTCTAATGTTTTTTTAAACAAGTTTATTTTTAATCTTAATTAATTAGCTTGAATTAGTAAACAAATTCTTGTGCAAATTAAAATAAATAAACACTTAACATAAAACAAGTTATATGTATAATCAAATCGTATCTCATTGAAGCGATTCATAAGTTACAATTACATGATTAAAAGATAAAAAATTTCTGCAACATAGCCCTAAAATATAAAAAAGTTTCTGCTTCAACATCATTTCTTCTCAGTCCTGTCCTCAGAAACTCCAATGGATGCATCTCCTCCCTCACTTGAATTCCTTGATGCTCCATCTGAATCCACAGTCACTTGCTGCCAAAGCGGAGTGAAAGGGATGACGGGGATGAAATAAAGTGAGGGAATAACATTACGTGATTCACCCAACCTTACCATCCATGTTACGTGATTTACTCAACCTCAGAAGTTTTTTGACCATTAAGACAGAGACCTTCAAGTCTAGGCATAGGAAGAAATAACAAAAGTCTCAAATATGATAGAGCCATATTGTGAAGGAATAGAAAACGCACGAAATATAGAGGAAAAGAAGAGGGGGGTGTATTACAGACTGATATAGAAGAATGGTACAATATATAGAGAAGAGAGACTACATGATTTTCTTGAAAACTGATCTATAAACTTAATGCTCATTAAGAGGATTAAGTTACAAGGTGCATGGGTAAGTAGCACAGTAGTCATAGAAATGAATGTTTTTGCAGAAACTTATACACTTTTAAGCATGGGTAAGTAGCACAGTAGTCATAGGAATGAATGTTTTTGTAGAAACTTATACACTTTTAACGTCAGTTGTCTTAAACAACTGACGTTAAAAGTGTTTTTAAAATAAAAAATATTTATTTTTAACGTCAGTTGTTTAATACAACTGACGTTAAAAATCATTTATTTAACGTCAGTTGTCATAAACAACTGATGTTAAATAGATGACTTTTAATGTCAGTTGTTACAAACAACTGACGTAAAATACTTTTTTAAAGATGGTTTTTAATTATAACGTTTACACCCGCTCGCTTTCTTCACTTCGATCTGTACGTCTCTGCTCTTCTATTTTCATCACTCTCACTCTCACTCTCACTCTCACTCTGCCCTAATCGCGAGCTCCTCTCCACCGCAACCACCGCGAGGGCTTCTTCGCCACCACCGTGAGGTACACTCTTAACCCTAACTCTGTCTTTCCCGATCAATATTCTTTGCAATAACTTGACATCTCTCTCTCCCCTTCCCGCGCACTAACTCTCCTTGTCCCTCTGCTCTCAGTAACCACATCGAACGTTGACCAACCACTCGATCTCCCCTCCCCACCACCACGCGAGCACCTATTTCTGGTGAGTCTCTAGGTCACATTTTTTTATTTTTGGTTTTGAGTGTATGTTGAAACTGTAGTCTCTGTAGTTGAATCTTGAAACTGTGAGTTTGAGTTGTTTGGAATGTCTCTTTCTGGTCGTGGGTTTTGTGTTTTCTCTTGTTTTTCTTCTGCTATCATGACCTATTTCAAAATGGGAAGAAATTTAGAGTTGCTTGTAGCATGTGACATCAACAATATATTGCTCATTGCTCAACCTGAAAATGGTGTAAATTTGACATAATTTTTAAACGCCTTGCTTGTATATATCATGCTCTCTTGATCTTGATCGATTCATATGGCTGAGTGGTTATAGTGCTAGATATAGCAATAGTCCAAATATGTGTTGTTGCCTGCTTGATGAGAAGAATGATGTGAGATTACCGTTGAAATATTGATTTAGGCAGTTAGTCAAATAAGATATACATGGTTGACGGGATTTCAAAAACTAGTTTTCAATCTCCCGTATTGTCCTTATATTGGATATATTTTTTGTATATCTACAAAACCTATCTAGTTATGGATCATAGTTGGATGGTTTGTAAGCGCACTAGTGCTGAGTATTTGAAGGGGGTGGGAGAATTTATAGAATTTACTCAAAGGAATGTTCCTAATAGTAATGGAATGCTCTGTTGTCCTTGTGTCAAGTGTTTGTATACGAGGAAATGTACGGTGAAGGATATACGTACTCATTTGATTTGTGAAGGGATTTGCTTGAGTTATACAAGATGGATATGGCATGGTGATGTGTTGTTGAGTAGTACGGCAAGTGTCTCCCAAAGTGAGGACGTTGACGTAGATATGGAGGATGATCGAGTAGAGGACATGATCCATGATATTGGACACAAACCTTTTCATTGAGCTCATGTGTATAATAGGTTGTGCGGTGATGCGGATAAACCTTTATATCCAGGGTGTACTACTCATACACAGTTGTCGGCGGTGTTAAAATTGGTTTGTGTGAAGGCGAGAAATGGTTAGACGGATAAAAGCTTCACGGAATTGCTTGAAGTGTTGAAAGACTTGCTTCCGGAGGACAACACATTCCTGACCGTAACTATGAGGCCAAGAAGGTATTGTGTCCGATGGGTATGGAGTATAAGAAGATACACGCATGCCCCAATGATTGCATATTGTACACCGGTGTTCATGAAGACAATCACGATTGCCCCAAATGTGGGTTATCACGATACAAAGTGAAGGGTGGTGATGATGATGATGATCTTGATGATGTTAGAAAACAGGGTCCTCCTGCGAAGGTGTTGTGGTATCTTCCAATAATTCCAAGGTTCAAGCGATTGTTTGCCAATGCGAAAGATGCGAAGAATCTTAGATGGCATAATGATGAGAGGAAATGTGATGGATAGGTTCGTCATCCTGCCGATTCTATGCAATGGAAGAATATTGATACTATGTTTCCGGATTTCACCGATGAGCCAAGAAACCTAAGGCTTGGACTTGCTACGGATGGAATGAATCCTTATGGTAACATGAGTAGTATTCATAGTTCATGGCCTGTTCTATTGATAATTTACAACCTCCCCCTTGGTTGTGCATGAAGCGCAAATACATGATGTTGTCTATGATGATTTCGGGCCCAAAGCAATCGGGAAATGACTTAGATGTTTATCTAAGTCCCTTGATTGAAGACTTGAAAACGCTGTGGGTGGAAGGTGTTGATGTAGTTGATGGGTATTCTCATGAGACTTTCAAGCTTCATGCCATGTTATTTTGCACCATCAACGACTTTCCAAAGATACGGTAACTTGTAAGGTGCGAGTGTCAAGGGGCATAAAGCATGCCCTATATGTGAAGAAGGCACATGCTACACTCAGTTGCATCATGGAAAGAAGACGGTTTACCTTGGGAATCGGAGATTTCTTAGACGTGATCACCCATATCGTAAGATGAAAAAAGCTTTTAATGGATGCCAAGAGACAGAAAAAGCTTCGGCGGCCTTAATTGGAGAGCATGTTTATCAGAGGGTAAAGGGCATCGATGTTATTTTCGGCAAGTCCAAAAAGAAAGGTAAAGCTGCAGAGAAAAACATATGGAAGAAGAGGTCGATATTCTTTGATCTTCCATACTGGCGCAAGCTTGATGTCAGACACTGCATTGATGTGATGCATGTGGAGAAAAATGTGTGTGATAGTGTGATCGGGACGCTTCTCAACATTCAGGGCAAGACAAAGGATGGTGTGAATGCTCGTCTCGACCTCATTGCTATGGGTATACGAGAGCAGTTAGCTCCAGTTGTTGAGGATGGTAAGCGGACTTATTTGCCGCCAGCATGTCATACTTTGTCAAAAAAAAAAGAGACAAAGTTTCTGCGGGTGTCTTCAGGGCATCAAAGTTCCACATGGTTACTCTTCAAATATGAAGAGGCTTGTCTCTAGTGATCTTAAATTGGTTGGCTTAAAGTCTCATGATTGTCACATCTTGATGCAACAACTTCTGCCCGTTGCTATTCGTGGTATTGCTCCAAAAAATGTGAGACATGCCATTACTCGGTTGTGCTCATTCTTCAATTCTATATGTAAAAAAGTTGTTGACCCCCGTATGTTGGATGACTTGGAAGTTGATGCTGCTACAATCTTGTGCCAATTGGAGATGTATTTTCCTCCTTCCTTTTTCGACATAATGGTTCACTTAATTGTTCATTTGGTGAGGGAGATTAGATTATGTGGGCCAGTTTTTCTGAGATGGATGTACCCAATTGAGCGCTACCTGAAGATCTTGAAAGGGTACGTGAAGAATCCTCATCGTCCGATAGCATCTATTGTTCAAAGGTATGTTGCAGAAGAAGCTATTGAGTTTTGTTCGGACTACCTTCATAACACGGATCCTATAGGGGTTCCTAATCCTCGCCATGATGAGATAAGATGTCAAGGTAAGGGTACACATGGCTTAAGAATTAATAGTAAGGGTCGGGAGGAAGTGCTTCAAGCACATTTGTATGTATTGAACAACATCGATTCCGTTCAACCTTTCTTATTTGAACATATAAGAAAAGTCAATCAAGAAAACCCTCGAATGAGTGAAAGGTGGTTGTTGAACAAGCATAACAAGACTTTCTTACCATGGTTCAAGGAAGAAATGCTTAAGGATGGTAGTACTGCTTCTGATGACATAAGATGGCTAGCACGTGGGCCTAGCTTCAACGTCATATGTTGGAGCGGATATGACATCGATATCTTTTCCTTTTATATAAAGGAACAAGATAACAAGAGTACCATGCAAAATAGTAGGGTTATGATCATTGTCGAAGCAATGCACTTCTCTAGTGCAAAGGACACAAAACACGTTAAAGCACCGACACCTTACTTTGGATATATTGAAGATATTTGGGTGCTCGATTACACTAAGCTTACGGTGCGGGTTTTTAAATGTAAGTGGGTTGATAGTAACGGTGGTGTACAAACCGATGAATTGGGGTTCACATTGGTAGACCTCAACAAGTTAGGTCATATAAATGAGCCTTTCATAATGGCTTCCCAAGCAAAACAAGTGTTCTACATCACTGATCCTTCTAACAAAAGGTTGTCCGTGGTTCTCCAAGGAAAAAACATGTATAATGCTAGTGATGAAAATCAAGATTCAAATCTTGATATTCCTGAGACTCCTTCTTTTTCAACAAACATGCCTACTATAATCGAGGAGACACAGGTGGACGATGTACATGCCAGTCGTGATGATCATCACGAAGGGATATTGATATAGGTACTTTAAACTTAGTATACATTTATTTTTATTTATACATCTGTATTTATTTTTAGTTATAACCTATTTTAATAAATATATATTGTTTCTGAACAGGCATACATATGGATCAGTCAGATGGCCCACATGCACGGGAGGACACTGTGGGGCATACGCAGGACCCGATCGCGCCTACGCTTGATTCTAGTGTCAGTTTACATGTTATATACTATCTTTAGTCCTTCTTTTTAATGTAAGTTTATAATGTTACAACCCTCTATTTTATCATTTTTTTGTCCATACAAACATCATAGTTTCAGAGGAAACGAGGTAGAGGAGCCATGACTTTGAAGAAATTAGAGAAGGCCAGGCAAAGCGGACAAAAGCTTGAGGTTTGCTTTGATGCTAATCTAAAGCCCCGGGGACCCTGTGCTAAAGATTTTAAAAAGTGGGTGTTTCTACAAGCGAAGCAGCACGTTAGCATCAACTACAACCATTGGAATGACGTTCCACAGAACGTTAAGGATCAGATTTGGGAGGCTATCACTGTATTTTACCTTTACATTCTTTTGATTTACATTATTAGATAATTATCCGAGTTATAATCCATCCAGTTGTTATGTATTTAATGTGTAGGTAGCTTGGACTGTGCCAAATGACGAGGATCATCGTACGAAATGTATGAAAATGGCATCAAAGCGTTGGAATGGGTTCAAGCATAATCTTACCAGGTACTATGTATCTGGGAAGAAGCGGCTTGATAAGATGTTCTCGGATTATCCCTGGATTGATCAGGATACTTGGGATATGTTTGCTAGGAGTCGACAGGATGAAGAATTTCAAGTTGGTTGATTAAGTTAATTTTGTATGCTTCTTATAGATCATTTAACTGTATTTAGTTAGGTGTTTTTGTTTGAATAGGCTAAGGCAGAGAAGGGTAGGCAGAATCAGGCGAAGAACGTCCACCGCCACACCATGTCTCCGGGTGGGTATGAGACTCGGATCGAGGAGATGATGGCGGATAGGCTGAGGGTGAAGCAGGAAGAGCACACTGCTAGGATAGAAAGAGGAGAGGTGCCTGAGGGCACAACATTAAGTCCTCCATCGGATATCGACCGCGAGGATGTCTGGTTAGCCGGCCGCATGACAAAGACAGACACTTTTAAAGTTGATGCCACTTGCGAAGTGGCAGATAAGATTGTAAGTAAATAATTAACTTCATTTCAATTGATATTTGTATAGATATTTTTAACACTTTTCACTAGCACATTTTTTCATTTCTTCATTGTAGATGGATCTTAAAGCACAATGCTCCCAGGGCTCATTCGTCCCTTCTGGACGGTGGGACGTCTTGATGACTGCTCTAGGCAAGAAAGACCATCCTGGTCGGGTTATCGGTGTTCCTGGGAACGTGACCATCAGAGAATATTATGGCAAGTTTGCTTCACGAGAGCGGGTTGTCGATGAGGCATCAATTTTGGAATCCATGACTCAGCAGCTCATCTCAAACCCTGCTATTACAACGCATCTGATGAAAAACTTGCTATCCAACCCAGAATTCAAGCAGGCGCTTGCTAGAGAGATGACCTTCGTCGGCTCATCCCAGGACACCGCAGGACATGCCAACCCTTCACATGTGAGAACAAAAAATATTTATAGTAGGGCACATGTGGAGGACGATGAGTTGGCAGCTAGGGAACGGGAGTTGGAAGTCCAATGCCATGAGCTTGAGTTGGAAATGCAAAGGCGTGAGCTTGAGTTGGACTTCAAACCACGTGAGCTCGAAATGGTAACAAAGGTATGTATTCATTATTAATGTCCAAATTAGTCAAATAATTACTTGTGTTTTTTTTTAATTATCAACAACTTATCTAATTTATTTTTCCTAATTTGAGTCTCTGGTGCACGTAAGTTAATTTTAATTTTATAACTTATTTATTTTTGGTATTTTTCCAGCTAATAATTTATTTTAATTTCAATATATATATTATGTAATTAACATCCACACCTTTTCATATCTTAGGTATCTCCATCGTCTTCAGCTTGATAAGGGCGTTGCATCAGTTTACGGCTTCTTAGATCCGTCAATCCTTATGCCCCAAATCTTTGTTGGCGATGCATTTAGTAAATACACAGGGAACTTGATGGGAGACAATCGGAAAGAATTATATCTAGCTCTCTACTGTATGAATAACCATTAGCAGTTGTTCGTACTTCACCCGTCTAGCCATACTGTCATATTCTTCTGCTCTCTCCACCAAAACCCGCCACAGGAGGTGGTGGAAGCTGTAAATACGTAAGTAACTAATATTAAATTTAATTTAAGTTTTAATATCAGTTGCTTTTAGTTTATTACACACATGATATATGAATTTGTTAATTGACATGATTATTTGTTTATGATAGCGCGCTGAAGACGAGTAGCATAAGTTGCGCCAACGGGAGAAGTAGGACTTCTAAGGCTAAAGGAAATCTTGAATGGACCATCCTCAAGGTTTGGTAGTTTATTTATCAAATAATTAATATTATAATTACTAATTTATATGTATATTTAACTGACATTGAAATTAATTTTGTTTGTAGTCTCGATTTCAACCTGACGGGTGGTCGTGCGGCTATTATGTGATGCTTCATATGCTGAACATAGTCTCCGCATCTATCACGGATGGATGGAAGAAGGTAATATTTAAACAACTTGTTAAATTATATATTATAGTTTTGGTGATGACTTGCGTTAATGTTATTATTATTATTTGAATGTGTGCAGGAATTTAACGACCAATCGCCTCTTCAAAAAGATGAGTTTAGAGACTTGAGGATGCGCTTAGCAGAATTCTTCTTCCAGTATGCGACTGAAAAAGGAATTGACAAGATACCTCCACAATACTTAGATGAATAGTTTTTTTGTTAGACTTTAGAAACCAATTAATAACATATATATATATATATATATATATATATATATATATATATACATATATATACATATATATACTTAGATTGGTAGTTTTGTTTTAAGACATTAGAGACTAAAATTTATATATATATATACTTGTAGATAGTTATGTTTTTCCTATACATGGATTTTGGTTTTAAGTCCCTCCATTGTTCCTTTGTATATTTCTTTTCTTTTTGTTAATATTGAAATTTAAGGGTAGTGTTTGCAATTCTGTAATGTGTGTGATATTTTGTGTTACTGGGATATTTACTGAATGCAGGGATAGCCGAGGGGAGAGATATTTTAAAACTGAATTTAAAAAAAAAAATCTATTAACTTCAGTTGTATCAAACAACTGACGTTAATAGTGTTTTATAAAATATACAGTACACTATTAACGTCAGTTGTATTAGGAAACTGGCGTTATAAATAAAACATTTAACGTCAGTTCTTTAACACAACTGACGTTAGTTTGAACAACATTAACGTCAGTTGTGTTAAATAACTGACGTTAATAGTTTTATTTTTAACGTCAGTTGTTTAAATAACTGACGTTAAAATATTAACTATTAACGTCAGCTGTATTTACGTCAGACAATATTCTGACGTATAAAATCAATTTTAATGAACAACATTAACGTCAGTTGTGTTAAATAACTGACGTTAATAGTTTTATTTTTAACGTCAGTTGTTTAAATAACTGACGTTAAAATATTAACTATTAACGTCAGCTGTATTTACGTCAGACAATATTCTGACGTATAAAATCAATTTTAACTGACGTAAAAAGCACTTATTGCACTAGTGTTTTTAAAATAACATACCTAATTAGAATGCAAGTATAATAAATTTGTTTACACTTTATAACTCAAATTTACCAACCATGCAAACGAATGGAATGAACAAAAGAATATTCTAGGAGCCTAGAAGAGAAAGCGATAGACAATTAAAGCGATGTGGAAAGTGAAATTTTCACATCGGTTTTGGTAAAACCGATGTGCAAAGTCTCATTTTTCTTATTCTATTATTTACATTTCTATCATTCCTTTCCCACTGTTTCAGTAATGCAGATCAATGCCAGAATAACATACTATAAATATTCTCAACACAACTAATATATACTGAATTTATTACGAACAATACATATGTACGTTCAATTACATTTAGACAAACAATGATAATTAGAAACCAAAAAGCTACATGATATATTATAGATTTCATATCAAATAAAATACATATGATCAATCAAAAGTACACTATAGCTAGTACATGATAAGTTTTTATACTAACTACATATATACAAACTATGGTTGGTACACTTCAAGAAAGAAAGTTGCCCAACGCCTCTTTATGCTGTTGATGTCGGAATCAGATAATGGAGTTGGATTATTGAATATCTGCAAGTTTAATTGGACAAAATATTATATCTTTTAAGTAATAAACTAACATAAAACATATAACGAATCTATAACTATTACTTCTAATTGTGTCAATTAACATTTACCTCGTGCCATCTTTCAGTGATCCTGGAGGAGATAATTTACAACATCCACTGCATCACATAGTAGCCACATTCCCATGATCCACGTTGTATACGTGACTACGTACAAATGTAACCCAATTAGAATATGAGGAATTAAATAGAAATCAATAATTATACCCACTGTATTTGATGCATTTGAACTATAATAAATATCTTATGCTACGAATAATCCATCTGATAGCCCGAGCACGTCTTTCACCACGCAACATGTGGTTTGCATTAATAGACCTATCATGACAAAAACATTAATTAAAGTATATCTAATAGATTTCAGACAATTAAAACAACTGCATTACTAATTATAAAGTATTTTAATGCTTATGTTTCGATGATCGTCTTCAGTTGATTCGCCGGCTTATTTCCCAATGAGCAGAAGAAGACCACGACGTTCATCCTAGGGTACAAGATCAACAGTTGCCAATGCTAGCTGTATTTGCAGAACAGTTAGTGACTAAGTCATATATAGTTATACTTAAATAACCGGTACTTACTTATTGAGATAAGGCGCAAGGTAGAATTGATGATCGTCTAGGGCAAGTATATCACGTATGGTAGTGACCAGGTCTTCTGATGCTAGGAGAACATCACCCTGAATGAACATGGGGTCAATGAACCCATAAAGGGTGAGGTTACCCTGATCAACTAACATACGATGCAGATACCTAATATATTGGAAAAACATGTTAATTATCATAGTATTTAAAAATTAATTACTTAACTTATAAATAAAATGTACTTACATGCACCATAACGATATGTGTGCAGAACTAGCCATTTCTTTATTGAGTACCATCTCCATAAGTTCCTTCTTTGGGATATATAGTTCATCACCTGGACTGGCATCATGTTCCAACCTTACCAAGGCTGCGTCATTCTCCATGGTGACAACCTGTATAGCCAGAACTTTAAAAACATCACCATGGCCAGGTGCCCCTTTGTCGATCCCCTAAACAACATAGATATATATTAGTAATCACGGATAATTAAGTTATTTAATTCGTAATTAACTAAATGGTCAAATGAATACCTTGGCAGGAGCAGACATCTCTGGTCTTCCTGGATCCGACCTTTTAGGCACAATATCATTTCCAACATCCTATAACGAATAAAAATAAAGCATTATCTTTAAACAATAATAAATTATTTCAACTATGAATATGGAAAAACACAACTAACTGAATACCTCAGATGCAACAAGAAAGCTGACCAGTCTTCTTGCCTAGAGGATGAAGTTACCGGGGCCCGACCCCTTTGTTTGAACCTCCTCAGTGGGCACAGGGACTCGAGCATCAGCATCTCGAATAATCTCAACAACGACCCTCAGCTGATCATCCGGTAATAAACGATGGTGTATGGTATTACCTAAGTTATCATGTGCCCTCCCCAATGCCACTAAGAGGCGAGCATGATGATCATCAACATACAGCTCACACCTATCAGGGTCGTCATCATCATCATCATCATCATCATCATCATCATCATCATCATCATCACCATCATCATCATTTTCAGGCTGAGGAGGAGGATCACATGAGCCCTTAGTGCTCACATGGACAGAGGGCTGGACAGAGGGTTGGACACCGGCTGTCATCTGCTGGGACATAGAAGTCAATATTGCCATCTGCTGGGCAAACTGCTCGGCCATCTCCTGTTGAAGCTCAGCTGCAATCTCCTGTTTTAGCCGTGCTCTATCTGCATCAACATCCCTGTGGCATTGGTGTGAAGATGAACCATGGTATTGGCGAATGCCGACGCCCCATCCAACACCAATGACACGGCCCGGGTGGTCTGGTTTACCGATGGCAGCAGCTAAGATATAATCGCGTCCTCTACGAACAAAGGTTCCTTGGGTTACCTGCTCGTCCAAGGCATCCTATCACATAAAATATCAGTTCACATTACAATTCGGGTACAATCTTAAAATGACAATTACAATTCAAACTATACTTACAATCTTCTCAGCTACTTGGCGGGCCTCCTCAGATGTATATTGTCCCGTTTTTCTTTGTCGGGCCCTCTTCCATTTACGATGGCGTGGGGGTGGAGGTGGATCAACAACCTCTGGACGATTTTCAACATTAGGATCCGCCTGAGATGCTGCTTCCTGACGTTCTTTCTTTTCCTCTTCAACCATTATCCGACCAAGCTTTTTATATCCCCCACGAGACATGACATGGGGGTAGACATTCTTGCTTTGGTTTTTCTGCCCCTTTTTCCTCTTCTCCTGTTATAAATAGAAGACAATTAAATTACATAAGTAAATAAAATTAATGAAATTACATAAATTTAGAGACAAATCAAATAAGTTAACCTGAAAGCTGGGATCATGTCGGCTCTGAACAAAGTGATCCCACGTCGCCTGGTCAAGAAACGGATACACCTCAAGTGGGTTCTTTTTACTTGTTGGATTGAATACATAGTATCTTCCCAGGTCGGACTTAAAATCCCTCCAACTCTCTCCAGCATACTTTAGCAAACGCTTCTTCATAACGTACGTATCCGATATGTCAAAGGTCAACTACATTAAGACCAAAAGAATCAACGAATTACTATATGATATTATTAAGATAAAAATAAAGTAGATACAGACAAACACAGGACGTAAAAGTATAGATACCAGAATACTCTCCCATATCCGATCCTTCACGTCCGCCGGTACATCTTTCGAAATATCAATGAGTATACTAGGCCTGCTCCTAGCAAGACTCGCCACAAAACTGTTAAACTGCTCTGCCATTGGCCCAATAGGATTGAGGTTATTATCAAAGCCTATTCTTATCCTTTGATTTGAACCACAGTTGGCAGTCAAATTCCTCATTCGTGTGACACGTCTACCCTTTCTACCAGTAGACGGGGTCTCCGACCCGCTGCATGAAGGAGGGATATCCTCACGAACAGCCATGTATACAGCCATGTATACCTGTTTAAACAAAAAAAACTTGTTAGTATGTCAGGATAAATATCAAACATAACTTATAAATATCGATCAACGTACGTAAAAGTAACTCATAAATATCAACGTAAACATATAATATGCCTTTAAACATAACTCAAACTAAACTTACTTTGTGGTCAATTAGTAAAGTTCTCCCATAACCCTTCTTGGTGATCATTACGAGTAGCATGTACATCATCCACTTCATTTTCCTCATTGAAATTAGGCACTTGTGTTGAGAAAGAAGGAGTATCAGAAATATCAAGAGTTGAATCGTGATTTCCCTCACTACCATTATACATGTTTTTTCCCTGGAGAACCACTGACCACCTTTTGTTAGAAGGATCACGGATATAAAACACTTGTTTTGCTTAGGATGCCATGATGAAAGGCTCGTCTTTATTACCTACCTTATTAAGGTCCACCAATTTGAATCCTAACTCATCGGTTTGCACACCATTGTTACTGTCGACCCACTGACATCTAAAAACAGGTACTCTAAACTTCGTGTAATCAACCTCCCATATCTCTTCAATGATTCCAAAGTATGAAACGGATGCCATAACAGGGTTTTAATCTTTCGAACTAGAGAAATGCATGGACTCAGCGACGACCATAACCCCACTGTTTTGCATAGTACTTTTGTCATCCTGGGACTTTGTATAGAAGGAAAACTTATTGACATCGTACCCACTCCAGCATATGACATCAAAGTTAGGCCCCTGTGCTAGCCATTTTAATGTATCAGAAGCAATACCATCCTTTGCAATTTTTTATTTAAACCAGTTCAAGAAAGTCTTGTTATACTTGTTCAAACACCATTTTTAATTCATTCTAGGGTAAGTTTCATTGATGATGCTTTTATGCTCACATAAGTATGGTTCAACCTCATCAGTGTTATTCAATATATACAAATGTGCTTGAAGCACTTCCTCCCGATCCATGCTCTTAACAATGATACCTCATGTACCCTTACCATCATATCTTCCTTCGTGACGAGACTTCGGAAGCCCTACAGGTTCCGCTTCTGACATGTAGTCTGTGCAAAACTCAATAGCTTCTTCTGCAACATACCTTTCAACAATAGATGCTTCGGGACGGTGTGGATTTTTCATATATCCTTTCAAGATCTTCATGTATCGCTCAACCGGGTACATCCACCTTAAATAAACGGGGTCGCACAATCTAATCTCCCTCACTAGATGAACAATCAAATGAACCATGATGTCAAAAAATGAAGGTGGAAAATACATCTCCAATTGGCACAATATAATGACTGCCTCATTTTCCAAGTCATCCAACTTTTTAGTGTCAATGACCTTGCTACATATAGCATTGAAGAATAAGCATAACCTAGTAATGGCATGCCTGACTTTTTTAGGTAATATGTCACGAATGGCCACCGGTACTAGTTGTTGCATCAAGACATGACAATCATGAGACTTTAAGCCAAATAATTTGAGATCTTTCATTGAGACAAGTCTTTTGATATTTGAAGAGTAACCCTGTGGCACTTTGACTCCCCGTAGACATTCACAGAAACTTCTTTTCTCTTTTTTTTTTGATAAAGTATGACATGCTGGGGGCAAATAAGTCTTCTTATCCCCCACTTTAAGTGGAGCTAACTGCTCTCATATACCCATCGCAACTAGATCCAGACGAGCATTCACACCATCCTTTGTCTTGCCTTGAATGTTGAGAAGCGTTCCGATTAAACTGTCACACACATTTTTCTCCACATGCATCACATCAATACAATGTCTTACATCAAGCTTGCACCAGTATGGAAGATCAAAGAAGATCGACCTCTTCTTCCATATTTTCTTCTCGGTAGCCTTCTTCTGGGTCTTCCCATAGATAACATTAGTGTTGTTCACCCTTTCATAAACTTGCTCTCCAGTCAAGGCCACCGGAGCAATTTCATTCTCCGGAAGTCCATTGAAAGCTTTTCTCAATCTACGATAAGGATAATTACGTCGGAGAAATCTCCGACGCCCAAGGTAAACCGTCTTCCTTCCATGTTGCAGTTGATGGTAACATGTGCCTTCTTCACATATTGGACATGCTTTATGCCCCTTAACACTATACCCACACAGGTTCCCGTATGCTGGAAAGTCATTGATGGTGCAAAATAACATGGCACGCAATCTGAATGTCTCACGGCAATACCCGTCGATCACATCAACGCCTTCGTCCCACAACATTCTCAAGTCTTCAATCAAGGGACTCAGATAAACATCAATATCATTTCCTGACTGTTTAGGACCCGAAATCATCATACTTAACATAATGTATTTGAGCTTCATGCACAACCAAGGAGACAGGTTGTAAATTACCAGGAGAACAGGCCATGAACTATGAATACTACTTAAGTTTCCATATGGATTCATTCCATCGGTAGCAACTCCAAGCCTGAGGTTTCTTGGCTCATTGTCGAAATCCGGAAACAAACTATCAATTCTCTTCCATTGCAAAGAATCGATCGGATGCCGAAGCTGTCCATCACACTTCCTCTCATCTGCATGCCATCTAATGTTCTTTGCGTCATTTACATTAGCAAACAATCGCTTGAACCGCGGAATCACGGGAAGATACCATAACACCTTCGCAGGAGGACCTTTGGTGACCACATCACAACTAGAATCACCATCCTTCACTTTGTAGCGTGATACCCCACACCTGGGGCACTTGTGCATCTCTTCAAACTCTTTCCTGTACAATATACAATCATTGGGTCAAGCATGTATTTTCTTATACTCCATACCCATCGGACACAATATCTTCTTCGCCTCATAGTTTCGAGATGGCAATGTGTTGCCGTCTGGAAGCATGTCTTTCAACAACTCAAGCAATTCGGTAAAGCTTTTATCGCTCCACCCATTTCTCGCCTTCACATTGAACAATCTTAACACCGCTGACAACCGTGTGAAATTAGTGCACCCCGGATACAAAGCCACTTCCGCATCACTGGACAAAGTATCATACACATGTGCGCGCCAAAAAGACTCTTGCCCAACATCATGGATCATATCCTCTAGTCCATCGTCCATTTCCACGTCATCAACTTCCTCTCTATCCGACACCCTCGGCCTGTCTAACGATTCACCATGACATATCCATGTTGTATAACTCTTGAAAATCCCCTCACAAATAAGATGATCACGTATCTCCTCAGCTTCTAGTCGTCTCTCATTCAAACAGTTAACACAAGGACAATAAAACCTTTCGTTACCACTATCAGGAGCATTTGTTTTTGCAAACTGTAGAAAATCTTCCACTCCATTCTCATACTCATCACTTGTCCGTCTAGCATTCATCCAACCGTGATCCATGACTAAACCAATAACTTCCTACTTAGTCCAATATATTCATCAACCACTTCTTATGACAGGGTATGGCCCTATCCCATTCGAGAAGAAACTTTTTCAACATTCGTTTAACAGTTAGTCCTTAACTCTCATGCTCATACTCGACAAAATTTCGGCAGCTTTTCCCTTCGGTCTTCGACGTACACGACTTGAACGCGATGACATCCACCACGATAAAGTATGCACCCGGAGAACGAAAGGAATTGTATCAATCCGAACTTTCATCAAGTATATAACATTAGAATCAATGAATAACTTTTATTTTAACTGAATTAAGAAAAAGTTTTTTCCCAAACTGTCCAACTTTGGACAATTCAAGATCCAACACAATGAGCAGTACATTAAGCACGTACACGTGTGCTCATTAGTATTGCATCTCAAATGGGAAACTAAGGCTTTACTAATTATGTAGCTTGCATGAAGATGGGGCTTGAAAAGTGAAGAAAATGAGCCAAACAGAGCCCATCATGGCCTAGCCGTGACAGCCATCACGGCCGTGATCGAGTAGAGCTTAAAAGAAGAATGGAAAAGTCAGAACTGGTCACGGCCAGCCCGTGATGCCCATCACGGCCGTGACATGTCAGCTGAACCAAACCCTCAGGCAGAACTGATCACGGCCTAGCCGTGATGGTGGTCATGGCCGTGACAGACCAACCAGTGAAGCAACCTCCAAGGCAGAACCTGTCACGGCCTGGCCGTGATGGCCATCACGGCCATGACATGCCAACTGAACCAGACCCTCACAGGCAGCACTGATCACGGCCTAGCCGTGATGGTGGTCACGACCGTGACAGAACAACCAGTGAACCAACCTCCCAGGCAGAATGCCGTGACAGGCAGCACGACCGTGACACGTGATACCACCACTGGAAAAATCCAGTCTTGGAGCCATTTCCACTATGGTGGATTAGACACAGATTCACACACAAAACAACACATGCAAGTATATTATCCAACCATTTGGAGTCAAAGTTCATAACTTTTCTAAACAAGAAACGAAGAAATGACTAATCTTGCAAATGGGACTGTTTATAACAGGGAAAACACATCTTTTTTTGTGGAAGAATGAAGATCTTGAAGGTGTCTTTGTGCACCTGTGATGAGCCTGAAAACCAGTAAGAGAGAAAATGAGGAGTGGTTTCATGTGCCATTCTCAGGCATCCCCTATTTACTTATATATCCAACCATTTGGAGTCAAAGTTCATAACTTTTCTAAACAAGAAACGAATAAATGACTAATCTTGCAAATGGGACTGTTTATAACAGGGAAAACACACCTTTTTTTGTGGAAGAATGAAGATCATGAAGGTTTGTTGTGGAGTTGTGAGAGAGTGAGTGAGTGTATGTGAAGGTAGAAATGAGAACCGAGAGAACTGAGCTACAGTGAGTGAGTGAGAGAGAGAGTGAGTGAGTGAGTCAGACAGTGAGTGAGTATGAAGGTCTGAGATGAGGGAAGAAATGACTAATCTTGCAAAAGGGCGTGTGACAGTGGAGGGAATGAAAATGGAAACATAAAGAAGGGTTATATTACACATCGGTTATAATAAAACCGATGTGGTATTTTTATATTTCACATCGGTTATGGTCGAACCGATGTGGAAAGAATAAATTTTAAATTCTAAATTTTTTTTTATAATTTTATACATCGGTTATCATTAAACCGATGTTGTTAATCACTACTTTACACATCGGTTCTAGAAAAACCGATGTTAAAAGATAAAAATTCTAACTTTAAAATTTTTTTGCTTTACTTTTAAACATAGGTTAAAAATAACCGATGTGGAAAGTATTTACACATCGGTTAAATTCTAAACCGATGTGGAATACTTTGATTTTAATTTCAAAAATGTCACCGCCTCCTTTTACACATCGGTTTTACAGAAACCGGTGTGGAAACTCCGATGTCAAAAGCATATTTTACACTAGTGAACATATTAATTTCTAAATCGGAACCTAATCACAATCAGTACCTACAAAAATTTATCACTGAACTAATAAAATGATTGAACTAATAAGAATGATTTAATTATGTTGGTGTCAAATTGAAAATACAATAAGAAACTTCATTTTTATTTAATTCTCATTTCATACATTTTATCAATGCTTTAAATAATTGTTTTACAATCTAGTGAATATCAAGTCGGAGACGTAGACTTTATCAAAAAAAAAAAAAATCGGAGACGTACACTTCATTTAAAATTAGATTATTTAGATTGGATTAAATATTATATATTAATTGAAAATGCAGTTTTTATAGTTATTACAAAGAACAATATTTTTTTAATTTAATTAGATAAATTTATATATGATAAAATATTTATACTATATATTTTTTAAAAGTGTATTATCAAATATAGTTGATTTTTTATTATAAAAAATATATAGTTGAATTTTAGTTTTTATTTATATTTGTATAGTTCATAACTTAATTATATATTTATATTGCTCGATTTTATATATGATATTAATATATTAGATTTATTTGATATTGATTAGATGATTCATATTAAGCAGTGATTAAATTATGGTTGAATTCTCTTCTTTCTTTTGTTGGGTAGAATTTATGCTTGAACTCAATGAAATGATCTAACCAAAACGACATCTCAAATTCAATTCAAGATAAATTTATGAAAGTTTGCATAAAAGCTACTCTATTTAAGAGAATCCAAACAAACAAGTAGAGATTGCAGAGCATGTGAGTCTCATTCCATAATTGTGCAGTGTATTAATGGCACTACAACCTTAGCATGATCGATCATCACCAACTCAGGAGCCTCTAATCTTGTTTTATTGTATAAATACATATATAGTTGCAAATTAATATCACTATCTTTTTATTTTTTGCATCCAAATCATACCTAAGTGGGTAAAACTATTAATATTAATAGAAGTAGCTTTTATTACATCAAAATGATATCTAGTGCTTACTCATTTCTTAAAATTTAGTACCAAAGCTTTACCACCTAGGTTTCAATATCTCTTTCTTACAAATTGATTTAAATAAAAGTTAAATAAATTCCTAAATAAACTGATAAATAGACATATATATGTCATATTGCATGTAAAAGACAAAGCGTCTATTTTTTATTTACATATATAGCATTTTCCAATTATCAAGCATGTGAAGTAAGGGAATAAACATGCTTTCTTGCCTTTCATGCATGTTAATTATTTGTTTTTTACTAGATGCATGATAATTATATGCATGGTTTTTTTTTTTGAATCAAATTATATGCATAGTTAGCTAGCTTGTGGCGGTCTATTTAGTGTGTACAGATTATTCCTTTCACTGCAGCCAGCACAATGTTACTACTATAAATGTTTATGTACTAGCGTTTATGGACCCAATTTAAATTTTAATTTGGGTCTTTTGTGAACTTTCCGTTATTATTTAATATTTAAAAATATTGATAATTTAGATATCAAATTTTCTCTCTGGAATTGCCCCTAGGATGCTTAGGTCATCATTATTTCTCATTTAGAAAGCATTGTAATATTAGTGTATTGTAGATAATTTTAGACAACATGGAATTTATTAAATATATTTTCTTCTTGTAAAATAAAAATAAATAAATATATTTGCTCAAGGCAATATAAAAAAGATACACTTGATTGAGTGTGAAATCTCAGTTGTGAAGTGATTGAGTGTGCAATAACACATAAGAGACTATTCTACAACCGGAAATAAAACCTTGTATCATACACACGTCTCTCAATAATTTATTTAGTCATAATTATAATTAACCTTCCTGTAACAAATATATTTGGTTTTAATATTATAATTATAACATATCAATCAAGTTTTAAAGAATGAATGATTCTAAAACTACTATTGACGCTATAATAAAAGGGTGAAAAATATATTCTTACACTAATAAAAATTTAAATATAATTAAAACATGCATCAAGGCTAGGGAGTATATGAACGAATAATATAAGTAAAATATAATTTAGTTTTAATTTCCATTCACTGTGCAGATAAGTTCATTGTTTCTCATGTCTGCAGAGAAGGGAATCACTGTGCAGAAAAGTTAGCCAATTAAGGTATTAGGATCCCTGGTTTTGTCTGGTGGGATCGATTTAGTCCCTGATTTTTCTAGGAAAGATTTTTTTAGAAATAGATTTGTTTTACCAAACTATAGATTTTGTTGATTCTTCATGGGTAAGGTTTTTTGTCCCCCAATGTTTCTTTGTATTCTTTTCATCTTTTTAATAATATTACGGGTGGTCTTTTTCCTTCATGATGTTTTTATCCCTAAGGAGGGCTTTGTATCATAAGGTTTTAATGAGGCCATTTTGATTTAAAAAAAATTCCATTCAAATTATATTGTATGTTACAAAAGATCATACCTTTTTATAGGTGATTTAATTTTGTGAGTTAGTATGGTAATAAATGTGCAATATATACAAATTTATAAGTCTAAATAGGAATAAGTTCTTTCAAAAATAAAAAAATAGGAATAAGTGTGTAAATAATTTTAGGAATTGTAGAGAAAAGTGATAAGAAAAATGCATTTTGATCCTTAGATTTCAATTTTGTGGAAAAAAATACCCTTAAAAGATATTGAAATTTTGCAGGAAAAGATGAAATGAAATTCCAGCGCTCAGCTCTGGAGCGGCAGCGTGAAACACAGAACGTGATGTGCAGTATGATGACCAGCACTCAGCACTGGAGATAGGTGCTCGACACCAACAAAACACTGCGGGAACTGGTGCTTAGCGCTGGACTTGGGCGCTCAGTGCCATCAGCAGACAGAGAAGCATGTTGCGCAACAGCAGCCAGCCCAAGACCAAAGAATGGAACTTGAGCTCGGCGCTAGCAACTAAATGAGGACAGTATAAAAGTACGATTGGACATATTTTGAGGGATCTTTGGATCATTTTTAGCATGAATTTCTATCCAGTGGCTTCTTCCACTCACTTCCACTCAAGTTCTTCCACTTATTCCCTATTATTTATGAGTTTCTAGATTTCTTAGGTTAGGGAAGATGGATCTTAGTTTGATTCTTGTGTAAACGAATTTCTTCTCTTAACTCAAGTTTTAATTCAGTCATTTAATTTGCTTGATTTCTACTATGATTAATGATTTTCTTGGTTGATCAACCTTGAATTGATCTTAGATTCAATTTCACAATTGGAAAATTGGTTATTGAATTGGAATTTGAAGTTAATCGCCATAAACTGTAATAAGCCTAGGAATAGGATGATTGTGTGTTCGTATGGGTTCTCATGCCTCATGCTTGATTTGAATTGAGAAAACCTAAGGAATTAGGGTTCTTGAATTGAATCAAAGGGACTTTGTATCAAGGAATTGAACCTAGTCTAATATAGTGAATTCGAACATCAATTGAGTCAATGTTGCTTGGATTGAGAGTGGATTGAGTTATATAAGAAGAGAGCCGAGTGAATTCTATCCCTAACCATCGTTAGTTCACTACACTTATCATTTGATATCTTGTTTTTACTCCATTGTTCTATGTTTCCTTTTTTCATAATAATAATAATAATAATTCATTCATTCAATTACTTGTAAGCTTAAATAGTGATTAATTTGTAAGTTGGTGATTGGAACACAATCCTCATTGGGAATGATACTCTACTTTCACTTTATTACTTGTCATGATTTGGTACACTTGTCAATTCATCAACAAGTTTTTGGCACCGTTGCCAGGGATTGTTGATTTCAATATCAACAAAGCAAGTTACTAATTTGAGCAAACTTTTCTTGTGTGTGTTTTTCATTTAATTGTTGTTCCTTTAGTTGTTTTCTATAGGTTCTATTCTTAATTTAGTTATTGTAGTTCTTCATTGTATTTTTTAATTTGTTTTCCATTGTTTGTGCCTCTAACTATACTTACAATGTTTGGAATGGATGTTTGGAGTTACCTACATGCACAAAATGAGTTGTTGTTGTATCAATTATCGCATATCTCTGAATAATTACATGAAAGTAAAGTAGGTGCATTATATTCTAACCAAAATGTGTGTGATTTTTGTCAGGGAATCCATGTAAATGGTACTTGTGAGGGAACATGGCAGAACTTCCAAGAACCGAACCCTCAACAACAATTTCAAAAGGAAAGGACTTCAAGTGGTATGGTTCATGAATGAAACAAAGGTTCAATTTAAGAGACAAGAGGACTCACTAAAACACCTTGAATATCAAGTAAGTCAGCTATCAAAATAAATGGTTAATGCATTCTAATACTCATTTTTAGAGAATCAACCCTATATCCATGAAGAAGTTGTGCAAGATTGGAAGGACCAATTAATTGAACAAAAAGAGGTTTGTAAACAAGAAGAACATGTTGAAGGCACCCTGGAAGAGTGTCTCAATGAGGACAAGTCACATAAAGAAGTTGTTGTGAGGTTTGATGGGAAACACAATTCAATCAAGATAATTACTCCCTATGATCAAGAACATCATGATGAAAATACAAGGAAAGAGAAAGTAAATCCAAAGAAGTTTCTACCACCACTTAGTCATCACAACTTCAAGGAGATATTGATTTGGGTATCAAAATTCAACAATAAAGAACATCATTGGCCAATACTAGTTTCAGGACATGTCAGATTTCACAAGCTATGGTGGCCAATTGCAAGGGACTTACACAGAGCACAATTTAAGTTTTTTTTATAGAGGAAAGAATCATAACGTTGAAAAGAATAAGGGGCCAATTTTTCCTTCTAGCTTCTAGCCACCATGAAAGGAACATTCAGGCATCAAGCTAATGAAGTTAAAGAACCACTGCTTGGGAGGCAATCCAAGAAAAAAAAATTAGAGTTTTCTTTTATTTTTTCATAATCATTCATTTTTTTGTGATGGGAAATTGAGATTGTGGTGTCCCTTATTGAATAATAATTCCTCTTTGTCATTGTGTTGGTTTATTTGAGAGAAAACCAACAAAATCAGAATGAAAATGGTCCTCTGATAGCGTTGGGTGCCATCTTTGGTCTTTGGCGTAAAGAGAGCACGGAAATTGCAGGAAATCTTGGACTTCTAGCACTGGGCACCTACTGACAGCGCTAGGTGCTGGATGTAACATCGGTATTTCTAAGACGTTGATTACATGCTTAATATGCATGTTTAGATATAAATGTAACAGCATTTATAGTTGACTTCGGATTGGGCGAGAACACAAGATTAGGGTTTCTTGAGAAGCATGGCAGGCTCAAGCCTGCAGGGGGAACGCTTGAGTGCCCAGCTACTCAGCCATTGTGGTAACACGTGTTTGCACCAGAACAAAGCTCAGGACACGTGTCAACATTGCTTCGTGGAAGAGGTTTGACCTGACTCGCACGCTCGAGCGTGGAGTCATGGGTGCTTGAGTGTCGACACGCTTAAGTGTGGGATGTCTCACGCTTGAGCGTGGGAGTAATAATGAGTAAAAAATAAGTACGAGAAAGGTAACTTAAGTTACCTCATTTGAGTGCTCAGAGGATAGAGAGAGAGAGAGAGACGAGAGAACATAAGAGAAATAGAGAGTTCTTGAGGGATTTCTGACTCGACCGTTCATCCTATCGACATTCCTACTACGTAATCGTGATCATGGCAACGACGTTTCCTTAACCCTAGCTTCCTTTTCTCATCAAGACTAAAGTAAACCTATGCCCTTATTATGCTGAAATTCCGTCGGTGACTATATTAAGGTTATTTTTCAATTTGTTTATCGGTTTTCAATTCCGTCTTCAGATTAGGGTTACCCGTAACGTGTGCTTCACAATGATGTATTCAGGTGAATTTTCGGAGCTCCGGATGTAAGGAAAATGCGCCTAGAAGCAGCTTATAGGGGGAGGACGTGCTCGTTTCGTTGCTTCTAAGTTAGCCTTGGACATCCCAGGTGGAAGATAGAAACCCTCTATCGTCGGAAATGGCTATGTAGTATATTTTACAATAATGGCATAGGGCCACCTAAACTCTAATAGTGGGCGAGTAATGGACAATGTCAATATCACATTTGGGACTATTTGATAGTACCAACGATGATATGAAGATTGTAGGTTTATCACCGTTAGGCTAAATTTATGATATTTGAGGTTGTCTAATTTTACTATATTTGAGCTATTTGCTAGATGTTGGTTGTGATAACATGCTTTATATGGCTTTTCGTGATACTGGGATATTTTAATATTATTTTAATATGTATAATATGCCTTGTCTGGTAACATGCGATATTTGTCGATATATGCTTAGTTGGCATCTAGGTGATAATATATGCTGTTTTTCAGAGATGCATGTCGGGGAGTGAATGAAATGTGATTTAGTAGTGCCTAGCCTAATTAAATGATATTTGATTCATGTTGAACTTATATGATGATACTTGAGATATGATGTGATATTAGATAGTGGCAGACGGTTAAGGCACTTGGGTTTGACCTGGCACAAGTCAGTGAGACTCATATAGTTTGCATGGGTTTTGTTCACAGCTGTGTGTATGTGACACACGAGGTCAGAGTATCCGATTACGGATACCGGATTCACGGGTAAGTGCGCATCACACTGAGGTTGTGGAGAAGACTACCGTGAGATATATCCGTAGTCCTTACCGAGTTAAGGGAATGTGGGAATAGTCTCATTCACTGAATGAGCACCCTAACGAGAATGGGGGTGTGCACCGATTGTAACACCCTGTTTTTCACTGTTTTAAATAATAGAAATATGTTTATATGATTATTTAAGTTTTAGAAAATTATTTTAAATAAACGGAGTTTACCACTCAATTCTACTTGAATGTAGAAAGCTACGATTAAAATTTAGGTTGGAAAGTCAAGCGAAACCCGGCTCGCGAATTCCATTGACGGTATAATTATACTGCTCAAAAGACCTAATTTTAATTCGTGAATGAAAAACTTAAGATTTGTACTTTATTTCCTACGATAGTGTATTTTTTAGAATTATTTCATAAAAAGTGAAATAATATACGTTTTACGGATGCTATTTTCATTCGGGTGAACGACGGAGCTGATTACGGGAGTTTCGGGAATCGATAAGTGGATAAACCCTATATTCTCTTAAGGATAAGTCATCCATGTGAGAGGTTTAATGTGGATTAGGGTTATGTTAGCAATTTTGGATAATTACATTTTGACCCCTAAACTTTCTATTAATTATATTTTGGTCCCTAAACTAATTTTCATGATACACTAAGTGAAATGGGCCAAATTCTTGTCATCCAAACCCATTAAGGACTGCGGCCTAGAGCCCAAATGTCATGACCAAAGATTAATTTTCATGATGCCATTTTAATAATTACCTAAGTTTCCTATGTCATGATTTTATGCCATAAGCTATTTTCATGTACAAAGTCATTTGGACTTAGGCTTTCTTGGCCCAAAAATGGTGCAAGGCCCATGGTTGCCATGGCTTGATCATAAATTTATGATGCCACTAGATCCTTCCACCATATTCTTGATCTTACTATCAACTTCTTCATCTTCTCCAAAGTTCTAGCTTGTTCTTGTTTTCTCTCACAACAAAGAAGCTTGGTTTGTGAAGGAACTTGAAGATTTCTTGATCATCTTTCATTTTCAAGAGGTGATTCTTCATCCTCATCATCTCTAAGCTAGTGTTTCTTCAAATCATTTCATGATTCAAAGCTTTATTTTTCATGTTCATCTTAGTTGTTCTTAACTTTGATAAAACATAGAAAATCATAGAAAGATCCTAAAAATGTTAAACCAATTTCTATGTTCCAGTTATTATTTCTTCTATCATAATCCAAGAAGATATTGAAAACCAAAATTTATTCCCTCTTTATCTTGTTAGGGCCGAACCTATAGTGATGCTTTGGGAGGAAAGTTTTTGTTCATGTTTTTCATCAATGATCATGTATTTTATCTTGTTAGTATATATGCTTGTTGAATCCAACTTGTTTTGTCAAACTAAAATCCCTAACCTTATGCACTCACCATGGCCGAAAATAGGCATTTGAGGGATTGAAAGTTTTTGTTCTAATCTTTGTTGTTAATCATGTGTTTTAAAGACTTAAGTGCTTAGGATCATTAATCCAATAACTTAAGCAAATTTAGAAATTTTAGCCACTAAACCTAATGGAGGTCGTGACCTTTCATAGAGGATTAGGTGATTTATTTGCTTGATTTTGATTGGTTGACTTGTGATTTATTGAAGGATGGTGGTTTGTGATTTTGTACGTGACATCCGGACTTCCGACGAAATTCATTTAATTCACAGAAAATTCTTTAAGAGGTAAGATGGGATTACCTGAGGGATATATTTGATGGCCATATGCTATCCTGTGTTTGTCTGTAATTATTTGTCTGTTAGTATTTATTTAAGTTTTTTAAGTTATGGTATTTGTATCTGCGTTGGTTTAATTGCGTTTAATTATTTATCTGCAATTATATTATGCTGTTGTGATGAATGATCTGCCTGGGAATATCTTTGTGATATTATTGTTGGTTGTTGTTTGAGAAGGCTGACAATGGTCAGTGCCCAATTAAATTAATTGGATAAAAGCTTTTAGAAGCTTCATAAATTATATTCAATGTTTTAACGGTAAAATATTGGTATATAATATTAATGGAATTTTTTATTTTGGAAAAATAAGGAATTTTGGAAAATATCATTATTTTAATGATTTATTACTGTAAGAGTCGATTATGAGTAACAATGAGAGCGAAACCGTGAAATTATTTTTGTACTGCTAATTTTTACGTAAGAAATTCCGTAATATTATGAAAAGTTATTTTACGAAATTAATTATTGAAAATAAGTTAATTATGATTTTAGAAAATTATGTAAGTGAAAAAAGCTAAGTTTTGTCTTAAAAGGCTTTAAAAGTGATAATTGACGGTAAATTTGGAAAAGTGTCGACGGCAAGTATTTTGAAACGGCAGTACACATTTTAAGTATGTTTAAAACCTCAAGTGACTCACCTTTGTGAAAACTAAGTTTTATTATTTAAAGATTTTATTGAAGAATTTTCCATTTGAAAAGATTCTCCGAAAGCAAAATTAATTCAACCGTGTTGAAAGTGGTGTTGAACTTAGTAACCGAGACGTCGGGGTACTAAGGTTCTTTGTTGTTATGGACTTGGGGTCCTTTGGACTTTGAGGTCTTGTAGACTTGGTGTCTACTGTATACGTGGTGTATATTGTGTTTAAACATTTAAGATGTTTTCTATTACCACGAACCTATGACTGGTGCATCGGTCGAGAGGTGTCGTGATTGAGCACTCGGACTGTGAGTTCCTGTGTTTTAATGAAAGTTTTAAAGATGTTAAAACTATGTGAGTCGTAAGCCATTTTGAGCTTCGGCAAAGAAATATTGAACACAAAGAAAAGTGTTATGAGTAAAGTGTTTTGCATGCATTTGGCAGACGTGCCCACGATTTTATGTGTGATTACCTTGCGGCGTCAGGTATTTCATGCTACGATTTTCTTCATTGTGCCCGGGTTGGACAATGAAACCCCATTTACGGTTTTATCACTGATGCCCTGGGTGTGGACAGTGTGCAATGGGTTATGGCTACGTGCCTTTATGCCATGGGATGGCAATTGAGCCTGATCAACTCACCATGTGTTGGGATATCTTATGAGTGTGAAATCTCAGTTGTGAAGTGATTGAGTGTGCAATAACACATAAGAGACTATTCTACAACCGGAAATAAAACCTTGTATCATACACACGTCTCTCAATAATTTATTTAGTCATAATTATAATTAACCTTCCTGTAACAAATATATTTGGTTTTAATATTATAATTATAACATATCAATCAAGTTTTAAAGAATGAATGATTCTAAAACTACTATTGACGCTATAATAAAAGGGTGAAAAATATATTCTTACACTAATAAAAATTTAAATATAATTAAAACATGCATCAAGGCTAGGGAGTATATGAACGAATAATATAAGTAAAATATAATTTAGTTTTAATTTCCATTCACTGTGCAGATAAGTTCATTGTTTCTCATGTCTGCAGAGAGAAGGGAATCACTGTGCAGAAAAGTTAGCCAATTAAGGTATTAGGATCCCTGGTTTTGTCTGGTGGGATCGATTTAGTCCCTGATTTTTCTAGGAAAGATTTTTTTAGAAATAGATTTGTTTTACCAAACTATAGATTTTGTTGATTCTTCATGGGTAAGGTTTTTTGTCCCCCAATGTTTCTTTGTATTCTTTTCATCTTTTTAATAATATTACGGGTGGTCTTTTTCCTTCATGATGTTTTTATCCCTAAGGAGGGCTTTGTATCATAAGGTTTTAATGAGGCCATTTTGATTTAAAAAAAATTCCATTCAAATTATATTGTATGTTACAAAAGATCATACCTTTTTATAGGTGATTTAATTTTGTGAGTTAGTATGGTAATAAATGTGCAATATATACAAATTTATAAGTCTAAATAGGAATAAGTTCTTTCAAAAATAAAAAAATAGGAATAAGTGTGTAAATAATTTTAGGAATTGTAGAGAAAAGTGATAAGAAAAATGCATTTTGATCCTTAGATTTCAATTTTGTGGAAAAAAATACCCTTAAAAGATATTGAAATTTTGCAGGAAAAGATGAAATGAAATTCCAGCGCTCAGCTCTGGAGCGGCAGCGTGAAACACAGAACGTGATGTGCAGTATGATGACCAGCACTCAGCACTGGAGATAGGTGCTCGACACCAACAAAACACTGCGGGAACTGGTGCTTAGCGCTGGACTTGGGCGCTCAGTGCCATCAGCAGACAGAGAAGCATGTTGCGCAACAGCAGCCCAGCACCAGCAATGGAACTTGAGCTCAGCGCTAGCAACTAAATGAGGACAGTATAAAAGTACGATTGGACATATTTTGAGGGATCTTTGGATCATTTTTAGCATGAATTTCTATCCAGTGGCTTCTTCCACTCACTTCCACTCAAGTTCTTCCACTTATTCCCTATTATTTATGAGTTTCTAGATTTCTTAGGTTAGGGAAGATGGATCTTAGTTTGATTCTTGTGTAAACGAATTTCTTCTCTTAACTCAAGTTTTAATTCAGTCATTTAATTTGCTTGATTTCTACTATGATTAATGATTTTCTTGGTTGATCAACCTTGAATTGATCTTAGATTCAATTTCACAATTGGAAAATTGGTTATTGAATTGGAATTTGAAGTTAATCGCCATAACTGTAATAAGCCTAGGAATAGGATGATTGTGTGTTCGTATGGGTTCTCATGCCTCATGCTTGATTTGAATTGAGAAAACCTAAGGAATTAGGGTTCTTGAATTGAATCAAAGGGACTTTGTATCAAGGAATTGAACCTAGTCTAATATAGTGAATTCGAACATCAATTGAGTCAATGTTGCTTGGATTGAGAGTGGATTGAGTTATATAAGAAGAGAGCCGAGTGAATTCTATCCCTAACCATCGTTAGTTCACTACACTTATCATTTGATATCTTGTTTTTACTCCATTGTTCTATGTTTCCTTTTTTCATAATAATAATAATAATAATTCATTCATTCAATTACTTGTAAGCTTAAATAGTGATTAATTTGTAAGTTGGTGATTGGAACACAATCCTCATTGGGAATGATACTCTACTTTCACTTTATTACTTGTCATGATTTGGTACACTTGTCAATTCATCAACAAGTTTTTGGCACCGTTGCCAGGGATTGTTGATTTCAATATCAACAAAGCAAGTTACTAATTTGAGCAAACTTTTCTTGTGTGTGTTTTTCATTTAATTGTTGTTCCTTTAGTTGTTTTCTATAGGTTCTATTCTTAATTTAGTTATTGTAGTTCTTCATTGTATTTTTTAATTTGTTTTCCATTGTTTGTGCCTCTAACTATACTTACAATGTTTGGAATGGATGTTTGGAGTTACCTACATGCACAAAATGAGTTGTTGTTGTATCAATTATCGCATATCTCTGAATAATTACATGAAAGTAAAGTAGGTGCATTATATTCTAACCAAAATGTGTGTGATTTTTGTCGGGGAATCCATGTAAATGGTACTTGTGAGGAACATGGCAGAACTTCCAAGAACCGAACCCTCAACAACAATTTCAAAAGGAAAGGACTTCAAGTGGTATGGTTCATGAATGAAACAAAGGTTCAATTTAAGAGACAAGAGGACTCACTAAAACACCTTGAATATCAAGTAAGTCAGCTATCAAAATAAATGGTTAATGCATTCTAATACTCATTTTTAGAGAATCAACCCTATATCCATGAAGAAGTTGTGCAAGATTGGAAGGACCAATTAATTGAACAAAAAGAGGTTTGTAAACAAGAAGAACATGTTGAAGGCACCCTGGAAGAGTGTCTCAATGAGGACAAGTCACATAAAGAAGTTGTTGTGAGGTTTGATGGGAAACACAATTCAATCAAGATAATTACTCCCTATGATCAAGAACATCATGATGAAAATACAAGGAAAGAGAAAGTAAATCCAAAGAAGTTTCTACCACCACTTAGTCATCACAACTTCAAGGAGATATTGATTTGGGTATCAAAATTCAACAATAAAGAACATCATTGGCCAATACTAGTTTCAGGACATGTCAGATTTCACAAGCTATGGTGGCCAATTGCAAGGGACTTACACAGAGCACAATTTAAGTTTTTTTTATAGAGGAAAGAATCATAACGTTGAAAAGAATAAGGGGCCAATTTTTCCTTCTAGCTTCTAGCCACCATGAAAGGAACATTCAGGCATCAAGCTAATGAAGTTAAAGAACCACTGCTTGGGAGGCAATCCAAGAAAAAAAAATTAGAGTTTTCTTTTATTTTTTCATAATCATTCATTTTTTTGTGATGGGAAATTGAGATTGTGGTGTCCCTTATTGAATAATAATTCCTCTTTGTCATTGTGTTGGTTTATTTGAGAGAAAACCAACAAAATCAGAATGAAAATGGTCCTCTGATAGCGTTGGGTGCCACTGCTGGTGCTGGGCGTAAAGAGAGCACGGAAATTGCAGGAAATCTTGGACTTCTAGCACTGGGCACCTACTGACAGCGCTAGGTGCTGGATGTAACATCGGTATTTCTAAGACGTTGATTACATGCTTAATATGCATGTTTAGATATAAATGTAACAGCATTTATAGTTGACTTCGGATTGGGCGAGAACACAAGATTAGGGTTTCTTGAGAAGCATGGCAGGCTCAAGCCTGCAGGGGGAACGCTTGAGTGCCCAGCTACTCAGCCATTGTGGTAACACGTGTTTGCACCAGAACAAAGCTCAGGACACGTGTCAACATTGCTTCGTGGAAGAGGTTTGACCTGACTCGCACGCTCGAGCGTGGAGTCATGGGTGCTTGAGTGTCGACACGCTTAAGTGTGGGATGTCTCATGCTTGAGCGTGGGAGTAATAATGAGTAAAAAATAAGTACGAGAAAGGTAACTTAAGTTACCTCATTTGAGTGCTCAGAGGATAGAGAGAGAGAGAGAGACGAGAGAACATAAGAGAAATAGAGAGTTCTTGAGGGATTTCTGACTCGACCGTTCATCCTATCGACATTCCTACTACGTAATCGTGATCATGGCAACGACGTTTCCTTAACCCTAGCTTCCTTTTCTCATCAAGACTAAAGTAAACCTATGCCCTTATTATGCTTTGAAATTCCGTGGTGACTATATTAAGGTTATTTTTCAATTTGTTTATCGGTTTTCAATTCCGTCTTCAGATTAGGGTTACCCGTAACGTGTGCTTCACAATGATGTATTCAGGTGAATTTTCGGAGCTCCGGATGTAAGGAAAATGCGCCTAGAAGCAGCTTATAGGGGGAGGACGTGCTCGTTTCGTTGCTTCTAAGTTAGCCTTGGACATCCCAGGTGGAAGATAGAAACCCTCTATCGTCGGAAATGGCTATGTAGTATATTTTACAATAATGGCATAGGGCCACCTAAACTCTAATAGTGGGCGAGTAATGGACAATGTCAATATCACATTTGGGACTATTTGATAGTACCAACGATGATATGAAGATTGTAGGTTTATCACCGTTAGGCTAAATTTATGATATTTGAGGTTGTCTAATTTTACTATATTTGAGCTATTTGCTAGATGTTGGTTGTGATAACATGCTTTATATGGCTTTTCGTGATACTGGGATATTTTAATATTATTTTAATATGTATAATATGCCTTGTCTGGTAACATGCGATATTTGTCGATATATGCTTAGTTGGCATCTAGGTGATAATATATGCTGTTTTTCAGAGATGCATGTCGGGGAGTGAATGAAATGTGATTTAGTAGTGCCTAGCCTAATTAAATGATATTTGATTCATGTTGAACTTATATGATGATACTTGAGATATGATGTGATATTAGATAGTGGCAGACGGTTAAGGCACTTGGGTTTGACCTGGCACAAGTCAGTGAGACTCATATAGTTTGCATGGGTTTTGTTCACAGCTGTGTGTATGTGACACACGAGGTCAGAGTATCCGATTACGGATACCGGATTCACGGGTAAGTGCGCATCACACTGAGGTTGTGGAGAAGACTACCGTGAGATATATCCGTAGTCCTTACCGAGTTAAGGGAATGTGGGAATAGTCTCATTCACTGAATGAGCACCCTAACGAGAATGGGGGTGTGCACCGATTGTAACACCCTGTTTTTCACTGTTTTAAATAATAGAAATATGTTTATATGATTATTTAAGTTTTAGAAAATTATTTTAAATAAACGGAGTTTACCACTCAATTCTACTTGAATGTAGAAAGCTACGATTAAAATTTAGGTTGGAAAGTCAAGCGAAACCCGGCTCGCGAATTCCATTGACGGTATAATTATACTTGCTCAAAAGACCTAATTTTAATTCGTGAATGAAAAACTTAAGATTTGTACTTTATTTCCTACGATAGTGTATTTTTTAGAATTATTTCATAAAAAGTGAAATAATATACGTTTTACGGATGCTATTTTCATTCGGGTGAACGACGGAGCTGATTACGGGAGTTTCGGGACTCGATAAGTGGATAAACCCTATATTCTCTTAAGGATAAGTCATCCATGTGAGAGGTTTAATGTGGATTAGGGTTATGTTAGCAATTTTGGATAATTACATTTTGACCCCTAAACTTTCTATTAATTATATTTTGGTCCCTAAACTAATTTTCATGATACACTAAGTGAAATGGGCCAAATTCTTGTCATCCAAACCCATTAAGGACTGCGGCCTAGAGCCCAAATGTCATGACCAAAGATTAATTTTCATGATGCCATTTTAATAATTACCTAAGTTTCCTATGTCATGATTTTATGCCATAAGCTATTTTCATGTACAAAGTCATTTGGACTTAGGCTTTCTTGGCCCAAAAATGGTGCAAGGCCCATGGTTGCCATGGCTTGATCATAAATTTATGATGCCACTAGATCCTTCCACCATATTCTTGATCTTACTATCAACTTCTTCATCTTCTCCAAAGTTCTAGCTTGTTCTTGTTTTCTCTCACAACAAAGAAGCTTGGTTTGTGAAGGAACTTGAAGATTTCTTGATCATCTTTCATTTTCAAGAGGTGATTCTTCATCCTCATCATCTCTAAGCTAGTGTTTCTTCAAATCATTTCATGATTCAAAGCTTTATTTTTCATGTTCATCTTAGTTGTTCTTAACTTTGATAAAACATAGAAAATCATAGAAAGATCCTAAAAATGTTAAACCAATTTCTATGTTCCAGTTATTATTTCTTCTATCATAATCCAAGAAGATATTGAAAACCAAAATTTATTCCCTCTTTATCTTGTTAGGGCCGAACCTATAGTGATGCTGGGAGGAAAGTTTTTGTTCATGTTTTTCATCAATGATCATGTATTTTATCTTGTTAGTATATATGCTTGTTGAATCCAACTTGTTTTGTCAAACTAAAATCCCTAACCTTATGCACTCACCATGGCCGAAAATAGGCATTTGAGGGATTGAAAGTTTTTGTTCTAATCTTTGTTGTTAATCATGTGTTTTAAAGACTTAAGTGCTTAGGATCATTAATCCAATAACTTAAGCAAATTTAGAAATTTTAGCCACTAAACCTAATGGAGGTCGTGACCTTTCATAGAGGATTAGGTGATTTATTTGCTTGATTTTGATTGGTTGACTTGTGATTTATTGAAGGATGGTGGTTTGTGATTTTGTACGTGACATCCGGACTTCCGACGAAATTCATTTAATTCACAGAAAATTCTTTAAGAGGTAAGATGGGATTACCTGAGGGATATATTTGATGGCCATATGCTATCCTGTGTTTGTCTGTAATTATTTGTCTGTTAGTATTTATTTAAGTTTTTTAAGTTATGGTATTTGTATCTGCGTTGGTTTAATTGCGTTTAATTATTTATCTGCAATTATATTATCTTTGTTGTGATGAATGATCTGCCTGGGAATATCTTTGTGATATTATTGTTGGTTGTTGTTTGAGAAGGCTGACAATGGTCAGTGCCCAATTAAATTAATTGGATAAAAGCTTTTAGAAGCTTCATAAATTATATTCAATGTTTTAACGGTAAAATATTGGTATATAATATTAATGGAATTTTTTATTTTGGAAAAATAAGGAATTTTGGAAAATATCATTATGTTAATGATTTATTCTTGTAAGAGTCGATTATGAGTAACAATGAGAGCGAAACCGTGAAATTATTTTTGTACTGCTAATTTTTACGTAAGAAATTCCGTAATATTATGAAAAGTTATTTTACGAAATTAATTATTGAAAATAAGTTAATTATGATTTTAGAAAATTATGTAAGTGAAAAAAGCTAAGTTTTGTCTTAAAAGGCTTTAAAAGTGATAATTGACGGTAAATTTGGAAAAGTGTCGACGGCAAGTATTTTGAAACGGCAGTACACATTTTAAGTATGTTTAAAACCTCAAGTGACTCACCTTTGTGAAAACTAAGTTTTATTATTTAAAGATTTTATTGAAGAATTTTCCATTTGAAAAG
Organism: Sophora flavescens; assembly: GCA_030762895.1. Classification (NCBI taxonomy): domain Eukaryota; kingdom Viridiplantae; phylum Streptophyta; class Magnoliopsida; order Fabales; family Fabaceae; genus Sophora; species Sophora flavescens. The sequence goes on from CM061070.1 coordinate 101,620,278, forward strand.
ATTCTCCGAAAGCAAAATTAATTCAACCGTGTTGAAAGTGGTGTTGAACTTAGTAACCGAGACGTCGGGGTACTAAGGTTCTTTGTTGTTATGGACTTGGGGTCCTTTGGACTTTGAGGTCTTGTAGACTTGGTGTCTACTGTATACGTGGTGTATATTGTGTTTAAACATTTAAGATGTTTTCTATTACCACGAACCTATGACTGGTGCATCGGTCGAGAGGTGTCGTGATTGAGCACTCGGACTGTGAGTTCCTGTGTTTTAATGAAAGTTTTAAAGATGTTAAAACTATGTGAGTCGTAAGCCATTTTGAGCTTCGGCAAAGAAATATTGAACACAAAGAAAAGTGTTATGAGTAAAGTGTTTTGCATGCATTTGGCAGACGTGCCCACGATTTTATGTGTGATTACCTTGCGGCGTCAGGTATTTCATGCTACGATTTTCTTCATTGTGCCCGGGTTGGACAATGAAACCCCATTTACGGTTTTATCACTGATGCACTGGGTGTGGACAGTGTGCAATGGGTTATGGCTACGTGCCTTTATGCCATGGGATGGCAATTGAGCCTGATCAACTCACCATGTGTTGGGATATCTTATGAGATTAGGTACGAATTTAGATGACGAATATGAAGTGTTCATGCATAGTTTTTCACATGATGACGTTTGGGGTGTTAAACCCATTGATAAACTATTTGCTTATGAATGCCTGGGTTGATATATGTGTATGTGTTTTATGTGGTGTCTAGCATGTAGTTGTTGAGTAAAATCCATATATTGGTTTCTCACTCTTGCATGTTTTTTTTTGTGGTTTCTCTACTTGTGCATATATCTTTACGTCTGAGATTAGATGGACCCGGATATGCCTCTGCCACATTCGAGGCTCCGGTCGATCATGTTTGATCGCGCTCATTTTGGTGGTGCCTGGGAGATAAACCCTGGGGCACTCATCGCCACTTATCATGGCCCTAGTAGAGAGGTTGTTGGCACAGTAAAGGCAGGATCGCAGCGAAGGACGTATGTTGTGGAGACTGTTGAGGTATCTCTACCTCCGGTATGGCTATACTTACAATACTTGACTGAGAAAGCGTTACTTGATTTGCCACCTCAGCTGATTCCGCTTCAGATAGCAGGACCAGCAGTACCTCCTGTTGAGGTAGTTTTGGATGAGGTCGAGGAGGACCCAGATGAGTACTTTGAGGATGATCTTGAGTTCCACCCTTCTACTGTTGATGATGATGATTCTTCCAACAAGGGAGCGGGAGCGGAGGTATCTTCATCAGATACATCTGCTGTAGGTGGGGTTGATCATCATGATCTCCCCAATGGTTTTCATTAGCTTGATCATCTATAGGTATAGTTCTGGGGTAGCGAGTCTTGTCAGTTTTTGATCTGGCTACTGAGAGCCATGAGTTTTTGGTATGGTTCTGGATTGCTCGTTACTGATATGTATATGTCTTTATTTTTTTTGCTTAGTTTGATGGAGAATAGCCTATACTTATGAGGGCTCTTTTGTGATCTCCTATTAGATATAATGTGTATTTAATGATGATGCACACACACACACACACACACACACACACACACACTTGTTTACGTTCACGATGGTTTGATGTTTCAAAAAAAAAATTCAGCACTATTTTCGTAATGAGACGTTTACTTTAAAGTATATTTTCCGATAGTAACCAGCAATTAATAATTTAATTTTCCTCTTTTGGGCAACTATGTGATGACCCTAGAAGGGGTGTCGCATCGATGCATTTATTTATATATATACGGACGCTCCACTTGGACGACTGACTAATATCCTAGACCAGACGAAGGATGTGTGAATGCATTGTGGTGGCCACGTCAGCATACATGATCAGCTGCATGAGCGTGAATGATAGAATAATATGATCTATCTCGAGGATGTTTGTTATGATTGTACTTGTTGATTATATGATGCATGTCTGTCTGCTATTATTGTTGTTTATATGCTTTGTACCTTTTCCATATATGATGCTAAATTGTTTCTTATCTCCCTTTCTTTTCTTCTATGTATGTCTTTTCTATCTTTTCGCTAACAGACTTGGACGATCACGATCCCACATTTAGACCATCCATGGATGACGGACCCAGCTGGGATCCAACCCACCCGGGATCCTACTGATGGGAACCCTAGAATTTGAGTTTTTGGATGACGAGGGGTGGTTTGTGTCGCAACTGGAAATCGTGCTGAGGACGACGATATAAAGAGATTTCAAGTACAGAGTAGAGTCGCCACCAATTTTATTTAATTTAGTTAAGTTCGGGAGTCGGTTACGAGTAGGAAAGGTGTTAAGCACCCTACATCGCCCATTCTACGAATGGTACCTTGAATTAATTGCGCAAAATTAATAACTTTAAATTATTTATCTTACCCCAAAATATTTTACACGAATAAGGAGATTACTAATTAATATTTACCCTAAAGAGGTTGAACATGACATTGAACATGAAACTTTTCATAGAGCAATCCCTAAGTAACATTAATTAATAACACAAATTCAATTATTTTAATTAGCTATTAAATTTTTTTAAAAGAAACATAAAAAGGAAAAAAATTAGTTTTGGCTTGATAGGATGATTGATCCCACTCCTACGTATTCCCCGCTGTGATGAGAAATTCAACGCCCCGCTGCGAGGGAAATTCAAAGCCAGACAGTTCTTGCAGATGAAAATTTTTTTTTGTTTAAAAGGATTTTGATTTTTTTGATTTTAGGTTTTTATGACCTAATTTCTAAATATTGAAAAGTCCTGAACAAGATAGAACATGCCAGTACGTCCACAGAGCGATCTCGAATATAAGGAATTGAGTATGATACATTTCACAAAGCAATCCCCAAAATTATTTATAATTGATTACTTTTTTACATTTTTTCATTTTATTTATTAACTTATAAGGATAAAAAAAACAAAGAAATAATAAAAAAAAAGATCAGACTTTAAACCATGAAAGGCTAGAACCAGCTTCTATCAACCAAGTAAAATGAAAAAGCAAGAGCTTGGCACTTTGGGCGTAGCATGCGGGTCACCTCAAGAGATGGATGCAGTGGCGGTCAGGGACGGCGGCTGGCTTACAACGCGCGGATGATGGCTGTGCACGGAGCGGCAAAGCGGCGGAGAGGATCGGACCTGGATCGAAGACGTGCCGGCACTGCTCTGGTCAAAGCGGCTTCACGCGGTGGTTGCTGTTCTGATTGCCGCGACGCACGATCTGTACAGGGACACAACAGCGGAGCACTGTGCAGACGGCGGTGAAACGGCTCCAGCAAGGTGGTGGCGACTGGACTGTGGTATGAGGAACAGTGGGTGTTTGTGACAGACTCTTATTGACTGTGGTATGAGGAACAGTAGGAACAGTTGTGTTGACCACTCAGAATTATCTATGGCAGTTAGGATGTTGAATATTAAAGTCGAAGGGAATATATCACAACAAAGCTTTGATGATATACTTCAACCTATGAAGGAAGGTATGCCTAAGGATAACTTGCTCATCCCTAATTTTTATAGAGCGAAGAAGTTGGTATCAAAACTTGGGATGGGCAGTAAACAAATAGATTGTTGCATTAATGGTTGTATGTTGTACTACAAAGATGACCTAGTAAAAAAAGACTGTCGGTTTTGCCAAGCTCCACGGTACAAGGTAGGTAAGGGTGGTAAGGAGGTGCCTTTAAAGCGTATGCATTATCTACCACTCACACCCAGGTTAAAGAGATTATATGCTTCTATGAACTCTGCACGTCATATGAGATGGCACTATGAGCATCAACAAGTTCAAGGTGTCCTCGAACACCCATCTGATGTAGAAGCGTGGAAGCATTTTGATCAAACATATCCACAATTCTCTTCTGAATCACGCAATGTGAGACTTGGATTATGTTCTGATGGATTCACTCCTTATGGTCAACCTGGTTCACAATATTCATGTTGGCCAGTAATTGTGACTCCTTACAACCTTCCGCCTTGGATGTGTATGACAACTCCTTATTTGTTTTTGACCATGATCATTCCTGGTCTTCATAATCCCAAAAGTAAGATAGATGTGTATTTGCAGCCTTTGATTGATGAGCTAAAGTTATTGTGGGAAGAGGGCACTTTAACCTATGATATTTCTACAAAGTAAAATTTTGTAATGAGAGCTGCACTAATGTGGACAATTAATGATTTTCATGCGTATGGAATGTTGTCAGGATGGATGACAGCATGGAAATTGGCATGTCCATATTGCATGGAACACTCAAAGGCATTTCGACTGAAGCATGGTGGGAAGGCATCATGGTTTGATTGCCACAGACAATTCTTGCCAAATGATCACATATTTAGAAGAAATAAAGATGCATTTTACAAGAATAGGGTTGAGAGATCAGAACCGCCTCCTAGGTTGACCGGGGAGCAAATATGGCAGCAAATTCATATGAAACCAAAGATAACCGAGTTTGTTCAAATTCAAATACCTGGGTTTGGAATTGAGCATAATTGGACAAAGCGAAGTATATTTTGGGATTTACCGTATTGGAGCACTAATTTATTTCGCCATAATCTCGATGTAATGCATATTGAGAAAAATGTATTTGATAATATGTTTAACACTGTTATGGACATTCAAGGCAAGACTAAAGATAATTTAAAGGCAAGAATGGACTTGAGAGAGTATTGCAAACGTAAGGATTTAGAACTACATGAACAAAATAATGGGAGGATAAAAAAGCCCAAGGCAAACTACACATTTACTTTGGAACATAAAAGAGCAATTTGTGAATGGGTGAAGGGTTTAAAGATGCCAGATGGATATGATTCAAACTTGGCTAGATGTGTGGACATGAAGGAGGGAAAGTTACATGGGATGAAAAGTCATGATTGTCATGTGTTCATGGAACGTTTGCTTCCAATTGCTTTTAACACATTGCCATAGTAAATATGGAAGGCTTTAACTGAGCTTAGTCAATTCTTTAGAGATTTATGCTCAACATCAGTAAAGGTAGATGACCTTATTAGACTTGAACAAAATATTCCAATTGTGTTATGCAAACTAGAACGCATTTTCCCTCCTGGTTTTTTTGACTCAATGGAACATTTACCTATTCACCTGTCATATGAAGCAATGGTCGGTGGTCCAATGCAATATAGATGGATGTACCCTTTTGAGAGGTATTGCCTCGTCACACTTGTAACAAAAAAAAAAGTTTAGTTTATTGTGTTCTTTGGTAGTTTTTTTTTGTGTCCCTTTTAGTCTCACATGAAACCATTCTTTCTTTATGGTAGGTTCCTTCATCACCTTAAAAAGAAGGTTAAGAACAAGGCTCGTGTTGAAGGATCTATAATTGAGTCATACCTTATTGAGGAGAGATTTATCAATTTTGTACTTACTATTTTGAGCCAAAAGTACAACCTTACCAATTTTGTACTTACTGCTTTGGTTAATCTTTAACACTTGTGCTTAAGTTTCGCTCTTTTATTCATAAATAAATATGCTTTGCTTATCATAAAATATTATATATGTAAATGTATTTGTCATTTTAGATGTCAGGTAGATGTATCAATAGAGGTGGAAGGACTTTGTCCTCTCGAGATCGACGCTCATCTGGTAGAGGTGGAATTGTTGTACAAGTTGCACCTATATTACCACCAACCATACCATCTACACAAGTACCCACAAATCCATCATCATCACATGTCTTGCCTACACCATCACCACATGTGAACACGACATCAGTATCACCATCACCAACCCCAACCCCAACCCAAATACCATCACCACATGTGAACAGTACATCATCACCATCACCATCACCAACCCAAATACCATCACCACCACCTAGTCTACCTCAAACTTCTGAACAAACTTTGCCAAATACTCAATCATCCATCATCGAATCTCAGGTTGATGGACATGTTGATCAAGAATGTCTTCCAGAAATAAAGCCTTATGGAGATGAGTAAGTACAATAATATTATTAAGCGAAAGCTATGAACTTATAGTTTTGTAAAGTATGATTAACGTGCATATATTTCTTACAATGTCTTTTACACTAACAGGTTTAATCCATCATCTACTGTTCGTTTCTTAACTACTGCCATTAAGAGCAAGTTAGATTGGTTTTGTCCTACTTGGGGACATTCAACTACTGATATGCGAGATTTGTGGTTTAAAGAATTTAAGGTAAATATGATATTAGATAATTAATATATGTCATTAATATATTGTATCAAAGATGGTTTGCATAATTTATGGTTTCTTACATATCATATCAATTTTATTTTCTTTTGTAGAAGAACTGTAGATGGGAACCAAAATATGATGCAAGGATTCGTCAAATTTTTGACATCAAGGGAGAAGCTCGATTTTTAGGAGTATTATGTATGAAGAGAGGAAAAAATATGAAAAAGGTCAAGAATACAAGCGAAAGTACATTCCTATACCAATATGGAATCAACTAATACATTATTGGGCATCAGATAAGAAGTTTAAGAATTTGTCTGTGGTAAACACTGCAAATCGTGCTTCAAATGAAGGTAGCTCAGTGCATACTGGCGGTTCTATATCTATGGGTGAGCATGCACGTAGAATGGTAAGACACTTGAAATTGTTTGCTTGAGTATTTAATTTTATGAACTATAGTGAATTTTCTCATTGAAGTTATGACAAAGTGTAGGAGGTAGCTACACAGGTCAAACCTTCCATAGAAGAAGTGTTTGCTAAATGCCATTTAAAAAAGGACAACACTTGGGTTGATAATAGATCTGAGAATGCCATGGTATGTGGTGTTAACTTTAATTTTTCTATAACTTTTGTTGCATGCATGGTTCAAAATTGTTTGTTAGTGAAATGACTAACAAAAGTCAAACTGTAATGTTTTGTAGGGAAATTTTAAAAAGATAAAATCAGAGCTTTCGGTATTGTCATTGTGTCAACATGATGATGGTGATGGGTTGTCTTGTGAAAGCCAAAATATGCCAGATGACTTGACTATTTGGAAAGAAGTAGTTCCTAAAGGCAAAAAAGGGACATTATATGGTCTAGGTTCTATAGGAACAAATATCTCTTCAAAGTATGCTGTCAATTCATCCTCAAGTGCATCTAAGGAGACAAACTTTGTTTCTGCGACAACTATGCAAGATGGATCAAATGAGACTAGTGAGCCCTCTAATGGCGATAATGATGATAATTTTAATGTTGATTGATGGTTTTGATCTAGATTTTTGAGTCCTTAAATGTCTCTACTTTGTTTCGATTTAATATAGATTGATGACACCTTGATGACACTAGTTAGTTTTATGTTGTTTTAGATCGATAAACATATTATTCTAGTTTGTGTTACTTTGTTATTGACTAATGAGTACTTTGATCATAGTGGTTTGTTTTATTGTGCTAGAACTAGAATGATGAAACACTTATATGAATTTAGTTTATGTGATTGATCTTGACTGATAGGTAAAAATATTAACAGGTATACTTGATTGTTCTTCACAGGTTAATGTCTTGTTTGAAATTTGTTCAAATATGTCAATTTTCAATTCAGTTTTATCTCAATCTGTGTGAAACTAAAACTTGAATAATGATTTTGATATTTCATCTCAGTGTTGTTTCAAAAGTAAATTAAGACAATTTATAAATTTGAGTCAATTTCCTTTATAAAAAAATAATTTTAATTAAATTTGTTCAAAATCCGTCTCAAAAGGATAAACGTTTCTGTCTGAAATCCATGTGAAAAGAGGATTGGATAAATTTATTTATTTAATTCGTGTGAAATCTGTCTCAAATAAAATCACAACATCCGTCCCAAATCCGTTGGAAAACAAAAATAAATCTGTCCGAAATTCGTCCGAACAATAACCAATAAAATCACAACATCCGTCCCAAATCCGTTGGAAAACAAAAATAAATCTGTCCGAAATTCGTCCGAACAATAACCAATAAAATCACAACATTCGTCCCAAATCCGTTGGAAAACAAAAATAAATCTGTCCGAAATTCGTCCGAACAATAACCAAAATCCGGATTTGCACGTTGTCCATATTCCGTCCGCAATCCGTCTGTAAATATTTTCAAACAGAATTTGGGACGGGTTTTATAATTTCCAACGAGGCTTTTTCAGACGGGTGCCATTCCGTCCGAAATCCGTCCGAAATTTGCCCAATTTTCGTCCGAAATCCGTCTGTAAATCTGTCCGAAAAAGATGGATTTCTAGTAGTGAAGGTTAAATGGAGGAGAGTAGTGGCTATTGTATGATGGTTAAGGGAGAGGTACGGTGAGGTTGTTTTTGGTTGGATGAATGGTGTGTTGACCAAGTTTTTTATTGTGTTAGTGCTTTTTGGAAAAGGTAGTGTAGGCTTGGTGGAGGCTGAGAATGATGGTTGCTGTATGATAGATAGATAGAGAAGAATGAGTACGTGAAGGCTTTGTGGAGGGTAGGTTTTTTTTTTTTGTAGGCTCCCCTCTTGTACGTGTTGTCTACCAACATTATATAGAACATTGGGTGTGGCTATGGTGCACCACCCATATTTTACATCACCCACTATACTATCTATGTGACAAATTTTGGGTCAATCAAATTGTCATATAGGTTGGTCAAAATTTTAAACTTTCTAGTTGTATTATACAATAGTCAAACTATATGAATACAGTATATTGTAGTATCGTATATGTACTCTTTGTATTCACAAATTTAACCCATATTAAAATAATGTTTTTTGATTAAAAAAACTGATTATATTGTAAAATATTATTGACAACGAACATTATTTTAATTCATATTAAAATATTAGTTTTTAATATAATCATTTTTTTAATCAAAAAACATTATTTTAATATGGGTTAAATTTATGAATACAAAGAGTACATATACTATACTGCAATATATTGTATTCATATATTTGACTACAGTAGAAATACAACTAGAAAGTTTGAAATTTTGACCAAACCCATGTGGCAATTTGATTGGTCCAAAATTTGTCACATATGGGTGGTGTAGTGGGTGGTTCAAAATATATGTGATGCATCTTAGCCCAAGCCTAGAACATTTGAGGATTTCAATAATAATGTACCCAATCATCAACATCAATTCAAATCATTTTTATATCAATTCAAATCATCTTTATTATTCATCAAATCTACATAATTATCATTAAATCAAATTAATTTCCTCCATAATTTATTTCCCTTTTAAATTTTCAAATTATTCTAAAGGAAACAAATCATTTTCATTAAATGCATGCTCAACCATTTTTATTATTTTTTTATGCTTTTCTACTATTTTCTGAATTTAAAAAAAAAAGACACTACCTTTTTTTGTATAATTTTTCATTTTTTTCAATTTTTTGGATTTTTTGTAAATTTTGGTAAAAAGGTAAAAGATACCCGGTCAAAATGGGGTGTTCACAGTTTGTGGATCCGGTCACCCATTCCGCTGATTAGCTATTTTCCCCATAAACAGAAATAGCCCAACATGCTATATATATATATATATATATATCTAGAAAAACAAGGGTTATAATAGAACACTTTTATTCACACAAAAACAATGTAGTCACCCTCCTCATGATCCCCATGAAGCAATGCTAAAATAAATTAACATTCAAGTAACTAATAACTCTGCAAGCAGTTCATGTATTCTTTTATTTAGAAGGGGTTACTAATGAGACTGTTGATGCACAGTTTCACACTAATGAGTATTGCTATTAAGCACTCAATCATCAACTACGGATTTTAAATAATACTAACGTACAAGTCATGCCATTTCTCATTAAACCAGTAAAGGCTTGAAGTAAAATTAACAACTGAGATTTTATAATAATCAAGTGAAGGCAGCATTTTATCAAACACATTGAGGCCAATAGACCTATGTTTGGATATTTTAAAATAAACGTAAAATGAAGTGGAACGGAACGGAACGGAGTGAAGTGGAGTAGAATAGAACAAAACTTTCATTCCATTGTTTGGATACTTCATTTGAGAAATGAACGGAATGGAACAGTTTTATTCCTTTCTTACCCTTATTTTTAAACACACAAATATAACTTAAACACAAACATTAAGTAAATTATAATTTATTAATTCTTATAAAAAAAAATTGGAAATTATAATTTATGATTTGAACATCTCCATCATGCATTTTTTTTTTTCAGAATTGTAATTGTTTTCCCATTAAGACTTCACATTATATATATATATTATCTTACGCATTTTCATTTTTATGAATAAATGATTTAAACAAATATATATTTGATTTTTATGAATAAATGATTTAAACAAATATATAATTAGGTATATTCTTTGGAGGAGTATGAGGTCCAAAGTTCAAACCTTGGCAAAGGAGGAAAATTTAACATAACAACTAACTACCAACATTTACCTATAAAAAATAGTTATTTTATGATTGTAATTGATAAGTGGTTTGGGGTTGGGTAGCTTTTGAGCTAAGGGTACAAGGAGCTGGAGGTCGAAGAATCAAACCTTGACAATCGAGAAAAATTTTAACATAAAAATTAACTACTAACATTTGCCTATAAAAAATTATTCATTTTATGATTATAAGAATAATTGATAAGTGATTCCATCTCATTCCGCCCAAATTGGGGGGTAAGAAAAATAAGAGTAAGTAGTGGGATGGGATGGAATAGATATCATTATGTTCCATTCCATTCAATCCATTTTTTAATAATCCAAACAATGAAACATAAGTACATTCCATTGTTTGTCAAAAAAAAAAGTACATTCCATTTCATTCCACTCCATTCCATAAGATACTATCAATCCAAACATAAGAGACTGGCTGATTTAATATTAAAAGAAGTAAGGGAATGAGACAAGCTTACAAAAAATGGGGCAACGGGGTTCTGTTGGTAGATTGAGGCAAACTTCAAAGAACAACCAACTAACAAAGAAGAAGAGAGAAATACAGCATAGAGCTGACAACGGACATGGCGTGAAGCTCGTTGAAAGGAGTAGAAAAATGGAAGCCCTATAGGATATGGGTGAAGTTCTGTAAATTAAACGTTTCAGAAATATTATATGGGAGATAACATACCTAGGGTTCCAGAATACATGGGACATAACATACCTAGGGTTCCAGAATATACAGAGCACACAGTGGCACTGGCTGCGTGGAAGGAGCGGAAAGCGATTGAGAATGAAGTGAGAGTGAGTGCAGAGAGAAATGGGAGATTGAAGTGAGGGTTGAGGGAACTGTGAGATGGTTTATTTTTAACCCAAATGGAAAAACCTGTGCTCGGAGTGAGGAGAGGAATCAGAGAGGGCGAGGTGGTTGCGGCTGCTGGAGCTTGAGAGTGACAAGTGAGATGGAGCACGAGCTTGAGAGTGAAAAGTTGAAAACACGGGACTGAATAGGGTTAAAAACATTTTAAATCGGTTGAAGTTGGAACCGATGTGGAAAAACAACTTTCTAAAAACATTTGCACTGCCAAGCGATCTAACATGTTTCTATTTAATTTAAAAAATTCCATCGCATCTCTTTTTACATCGATTGTTTAACAACTAATCTAAATTCTGTTTTAGAACGTATATTTTGCACTAGTGCATATATCAGGTGCACACATCTCTCAACAATTTATTTAGTCGTATTGTAACATATGTTGTTTGTAAATACCATGCAGGTAAGTTTATGTGGACAAACAGGGCCTACCCAACACCTATTGAGGCCTAAAGCCAACTCTGTGTTGAGGCCTTTTTATAAAAAAAATAACAAATTAACCTAACAATTTTCTCATACAAAAAGAATTATTTTATACACAATGGGGAATTGAACCATAAACCTTGCAACTAATGGTAACCATTCATACCAAGTGGGGTAGCTTATGTTTGTTCATGTACCAAAAGCATCAAAAATATAATAATTTAAAAAGATACAAAATGAGATTCTTTTTTTTTTAAAAGGAAAAATTATTTTAGAGGCCTAAAGCAAGGGCTTTACTTGCTTAGCCCCTGGGCCGGCCCTATGGATAAATGACTCTAAATGTTTTGATTAATGATCAAACTTAAATGATTTGATGTTTACAAGATTCATTAACTACTTACAAATCTTGAGTTATCAATGAGTATTACATAAAGCAAGTAAAGTGGATGCAATGGAATTCGAAGAGAAAGGATCATGAAGATTGACTTGAAGAAAGAGTATCATGGGAAAAGCAAATGGAAGAAAATTATTCGATGCTAATGAAAATTCTCAATTTAACTCTTAGTTAAGCTCGTAAAAGAATAAAGAAAACAATTTTTAAAAGTAAAGAGGTTTTCAAAATGAACATAGAATTGAAAAGGTTAATTAAAGGATCAGTACATCTATGTATACATCTATGTACTTTCAGTTAATTAACTAACTTTTAATGAAAACATGTGTGTACATCTATGTATAAGTTTTATACATAGATTGACACTTGAGTTACTTGATTGAGAAATATTTTTTAAAATGTACATCGATTAGTACATCTATGTAAAAGCAAGAACAGAACTTGGGAGTTTATGAGATAAATACATAATCGATGTATAAGGTTACGGGTTGCAAATACATGTGTTTTCAAGAAATACATCGATGTACTGCTGTATGTAGTCTTTTGGATCAAGAAATCGATGTACAAAGGAGAATTTACTATGTACACAAGAACAGTGATCGATGTACACAAGTTCTGAAAGGGAAAATTTTGTTTAATACATCTGTGTACTAATCGATTGACTAGTTACAGATTTTTTAAATCAATTCTGTTTTGATCTCAACTAATTTGTTAAGCATGTCCAACAGATCTATTTTGAATAATAACTATATAAGGACATAAAAAAACACTTTTTCAACAACTAGAACACACAATACAAGATCATTCAGTGAAAAACTTGAGAGAGCTTAGCATTGAGAAAAACTGAGTTTTTTCAATTGAACTTCAATTTGTAAATCTGAATTCGTAGCATCTATATTCAATTCTTTAATTGTAACGTTTCGGATTAGAGAGAAGGTTCTCTCGTGGGCTGATTCAACGGTAGAAGTGTAACACCCCCCTTGGGCATTACCTCATAATCACATGCGGAAATAAATAAAAAGGAAAGTTTGCTGGTTGTTTTTGGAAAATTAATTTACTTTAAGTCAGAAAAGCTCGGTTGTAAAAATTTTATGCGGAATACTTTGGAAAAAGATTACACCCATAACAAAAAGGAAAGTTACATCATACTTAATAACACACACAAACTGGGTTTATTCATAATTAAACCACCCCAGCATATAATTTTTTTTCCTGAAAATAGTTTTTCATACTGAAAATTTTAAATCGTACAAGGTTCTTCAAAACCACCTATAACCGCTTTCTCAAAAAACCCAACTCAAAGGAAACATCCTAAGCTGGTCATTCTAATAGGCCTATTGGAAATAACTCTGTAATTCTCACCATTATAATAATCTCCCACCTAATATCCCTAAGTGAGGTCAAGAGCTTCTCGACACCGCCTGCCCTAGTGTACCTAGGTACATCAGCAATGAACCAGGAAAAACCTTATATATTGTAAGTGTGAGTACCAATATATGGAGTAATTACGATAACTACATGCACACACACAAGAACAACATATACAAATAAATATTCAGATTCAACATAAGATTTTCACAAATAATCATAACATTCAATAATCATCGTCGTTTTTGAAAAATGCATGAAACTTCTATATTCAACATCTATCCTAGTCTCCGAAGGCCCCAACTTCGTTTTTAAAAGTAAGTTGATCAGGCTTGATTGCCAAATAAGGCACAACGTGTTTTTCCACAGCACTGCCCAAACCTCCTGGCACAGTGATCAACGTGTGTGGATATCCATAGCATATTGTCCAACACAAGGCACAGTAACCAAGGCATATGGATTTCATTGTCCATCAAGGCACAATGATACAACGTAGCATGAAATACCTTACCCTTCAAGGCATTCATACAAAACAACGTGGGCACGTCTGCCAAATGCATGTAAAACATTTTATGTTTCGCGGCTTTTCTTTTTGTTTCATCCTTCCTTCACCGACGCTCAAGGCTCACGATCATCCATAAATTTTCAACGTTTTAAAATTTTCATTGTCAACACAGGACGTTTAAGTCAGAGTGCCCAATCACAACATCCCTAAACCGATGCACCAGTCTTGGACTTTGTGGCCGTAGAAAACAACTTTCACCTTTAACTAAGTTCACCACGTTTAGTATAACGTATGTAGGACACACAGTCCATAACAACGCATATAGTACACACAGTCCGTAACAACGTGACATGGATCATAGATCAACGTGCTTTTAAAAACGCTAGTACCCCGACGTCTCGGTTACTAGGTTCACTTTTCAACGTTATTTTTCGTTCAGTGAAACACAAATACAAAACAATACTTCCGTAACTTATCCAAGTTATCGGATATTTTAATTTGAGTAAAACTTTTCTTTTTAAAAAAACTTTTCATTTGAAATTCATTTTTAAAACTTAGTTATAGAAAATCCATTCCTTTTCCAAAACTCTATTTTTATTTTGAAATTTTATTTTTCGAAAAACATTTGAAACATTTAAAGAAAATCTTTTTGAAACTTCAAAATAAATTTGTTTTTCTTCGTGGTTTCTCACCATGAAATATTTTCAAAATTTGATTTCTCTTGGTGTAAAATCAATTAAATTTTCAAGTAAATTTCCTTCATAAAAATTTTATTTTAATTCAAATATTCTGATAAAGTTTTGAAAGGATAAACTTATTTTCTCTTTTGCCAAAATATTTCTTCAAATAAATATTTATTTTCAATATTGTCATATTGTGAAAACCGATCGTATTTCCTTCGTGAATTTTGACCCGAAAAAATTTATATTGTAATATTCATAAATTAAAAAATTTAAAAATCATGGGGACTGTTTTAATCGTGTTAAGAAATCTACAGTTTCATTTTACGAGTCGAAATTTAATTTCCTAATCAGTAAAGTCTTACTGACAGTGAAAACGCAGACCGGGTTCGTCTGAAATTTTCAACCGAAATTTTAACAGTAGTCTCCTAGAATAAAATAAATTATGAGAATAATTTTAGTTTATCAAAATATTTTTCTCAAATTTAAAATAATAAACACACATACACATTCATAAACACAAATTACTAAGAAATAGAAAAATCGGGGTGTTACATTACTACCCCACTTATAATAAATTTCGTCCTCGAAATTTCTTGACTCGGAACTAAACATGATCTTGTATCCCAAGGTCCTACATTGTATTTCTCGTTGCATTCATTTCTACTATCGATAACTTCAAAATACAATTCATCCATATGTCGTTCTATTTATCCTCAACATCAAATCGTTATCCTCAATTCCTACTCCCTGTCCTTAACAATTTTATCTTAATCTCCTACACATAAAGATATAATTATGACTTAGTCTCCTCTTCCCTTAATACTAATCCATTAGAAAAATTTTCCTCTACAACCTTAACTCTCACGGTTAACACCAAGATTCAAGTTAAAATTTACACTCCTCCCTCATGAAGAGCAAAATCAAAATTTAATCACTTCTATTCTCAATCACTAGTCCAATAGAAAAACTGTCTTCTACACATCTAACTCTCATAGTCATTACCAAGATAAAAACTAACTTTACCCCAACATATATCAACTCCTACTCAAGGTATACAATTGTAGTCTTAGCCCTTCTGAACGTAGTCTACTTTTTCAGGTTATATCAAAATCACATATTTCAACTCTCCAATCAAACATCGTAACATTTCTTAAGATAAACTGAAATCAAAATACACTACGTAAGGTAGAATTATCTAGTTCACCAATTCTGAACTTCTTCAGAAACTTAATTTTTCATAACAGTTTATCCCTTTCGCTCGTAACCACTTAAATGAAATGACTACTCATATTCCGTTCACAACACACACATTAGTTCCTATTCAAGATATCTCATCATAGTCTTAGTTTCCTTTGAACATATTCCACCACTCCAAATTATATCGTAATCATACATTTCAATCTTAAAGAACATGATTTTACTCCTTCATGCAATTATAACCAAAAAGGAATCACCTCGGTTTGAGTTATCCAAAATCATAAATCTTGAACTTTTCTAACAACTTAGTTTTACTCGGGAAGTCCTCTATACTACTCCCGTTCAGCTTAGGGAAACTACTATAGGCACTTTATTGTAAGTCTCCAAACTCATACAATCAATCTTAACCATGGATATTGATCATTTCCCTAGATTCCTTTAACAATATTCTGCCTCGATCAACATTTGATTTATAAAAATTTCCTCACTTACTGTTATTAATCTGTAAGGATTCACATCTGACTAGCCACAACTATACCTCAACAAAACTTTCGACACTTCTTGTCCATCCAGCCAAAGAGATGATCGTAGCCAAATGCTACCCTTACTCCCAAACCAACTTCCTAAAGATCATATTATTTCTATCGCTCGTCCACTCGAGTCTTTCATGACAACAGTGGTAAACTCGTGTCTTCATTTTGAAGAGAAATTTGAAGATATTCCATGAAGTTTGATCAGCCCTCTGATACCCATGTCGGTTAGCTTATCCACTGCATAGTGGATCTTGATAGGTAAGGAGGATGTTAACTTCGTCAGCCTGTCCACGATCACTTGAACAAAATGAATCTCTTAAATGTCTTCGATAAATTCATAACGAAATCCATTGCAACACTAATATCTTGACAAGGAAGGTCTCAAGCGTCAAGTTATCTCTTTCTCACTGTACTCGACTAACTCTGACATCTTGATATGAATCAGATACCAATCGTCATGACTTATGAGATAGGTTACATGTCAATGACATTTGGAAGAATACGTAGGGTAAAGTTGATCAAGGATGACAAAAGAAGTTTTCAAGAAAAGAAGTTTCTTGATTTCACTTTCACAAAAGCTTAGAGAAGAGTTTCATCAATTTGAAAGATACAGGAACATCCCGTATGGAAAAAGATTCTTCAATCAGGTTCGTGGATGTAAAAATACATGGCCAATACACATTTACAAGCATGAATCTAATAGAGTTTCTTCTTCCATTAGAATTTCCTCGGATAGGAGTTGAAGAAAAATATAAAGTTTTTAACTCTAAGAGTATTCAACATACTACAAGACGTTCACCAAAGGATGATTTTAAAAGGGAATTCAATCTGACAAAATTGGACTGGGTCACATTTACCAAAAGTAAAAGTGACTAGTATGAGTTTCATCGAGAAACTTTTGTCACTAAGAAGTTATTTGGGTTATAACTCAAGAAATAGCTATAACCAATTTATGTGTCCTGATAGGTTTTAAATCATATTCAGAAAAGTTTGTCTGATACACGCAAACTGATCACTATGATTGTTTGATACAACCATAGGGACTCGAGGAACAAATGTCAACTGACACATTCATAAAGAATCAAATAGTATAGTGGAGAGTTTTCTGAAACATGAATTATTCTAAAAGTGAGGGTTCGGATTGGCTTGGCTCGACTTCGAACAAGCACGAAGGTCTTTCTAAACACGCTTAATCCGGTTTGTTGCTGTCTTTCGCATTCTTCTCTGAACTGCATATGATAACCGATGACTTAGTCCATCTCTCAGTCATGTGAAGAGTTTGTCTTTCCTTTTAAGGTGAGTTAACGGCTCCAAAATCTTAGATATTTCCTCGATGTGCCTTTGAAATAACCGGTTAGCTTAACAAACTATGGATTTTAATTACCGTCTGCATTCACTTTCACAAAAGTGATGCTTCATCCTCATGAGCAACACTAACACTCCCCTCGGGACACACTTTGTCCCACAAACTGTTTTGACATCAGACCCCCCTTTAAGTTAAGTCATCTAACTCGACTAACTTTGGAGGTGATATCCTATACGAAGTGATGGAGATCTGATTGCATCTAGGAACTAGATCAATCGAAAGCTCAATATCCTTCGCGGGGACAAACCTGGAACATTCTCAGGGAATATTCCTGGAAAATCTTCCACTATGGGTACTTCATTCAAATGTCCAACACCATCTCAAAAGGATAAACGAATGTGTGGTTTTCAGATTGCTTGGAAAGCTATCATATGAGTAGAAGGGACCTAGGAGTGAAGCTTTTGTAAAAAATATTGTAAAAGTTTTATTTTGATTAGTGGACGAAGCTCACAGTGGTGCGGGGACTGGATGTAGGTTACCTAAGGAGCTAGCTGAATCAGGATAAAATTGGTTTGCATTTTCTCTTTTCCCTAAACTCTTTTTTATGCTTATTGATAAAGGCATGAAGTAGAAATATGATAGAGAAATATGTATGATTAGATTTGTTATGATAATTGTCCACAACTGAAATCTAAGTGTTGTTAATCTTTTCTATCTGAATTCTAAATCTTGTTAACTTGAAATCTTGCAAAGTTGGTTGACAAAATCTTTAGAAAGAAAATAATTTTTTGCAAAAAGGGGAAAAAATTTTAAAAGTTCACAAACTCAATTCAACACACCCTTCTTGAGTGAGAAGCCACAACCTTCAAGTGGCATCAGAGCTTTCAAGAGGATGGCTTCAAATGATATCTTGGGAAAAGGGGCTTCCTTGGAAAGACCCCTGCATTCAATGGCGTTGCCTATATATATATATATATATATATATATATATATATATATATATATATATATATATATATATATATATATATATATATATATATATATATATATATATAGGCAAGTGATATTGATGTATTGGATGCTGTTGAAAATGGTCCCTACATCCCTTACACTCTTGATGCAAATGATAATAAGAAAGAAAAGCTTAGAAGTGAATGGGATGAAGAGGATAAAAATAAAGTAGATTATAATGCTAAAGCTTAAAATACTATAACTTCTGCTTTGAGTTACGGTGAGTTTTTCACGGTATCAAATTGTAAGGCAGCAAAGAAAATGTGGGATACGCTGCAAATCACTCATGAAGTAACAAATGATTTAAAGAGAGCAAGGATGAATTCTCTCATGCACGAGTATGAACTCTTTCACATGAAGAATGGTAAAGAGATCAATGATATGCAAAAAAGATTTACTCACATAGTGAATCAGCTGAATGGACTTGGAAAGAGAATTGAAAGATGAGCAACAAACCAACAAGGTTATGAGATGTTTTACCAAAGAATGACAACCAAAGATCACTGCTATAGCTGAATCAAAAGACTTGGCAAAAATGAACACTGCTACACTATATGGAAAGCTTAAGGAACACGAGATGGAGTTGCATAGATTGAATGATCATGAAGAAAAAGAGAAAAAGAAAATAGGCTAATTGTAATTCTTTTATTATTAGTATTATTATTATTATTATTATTATTATTATTATTATTATTATTATTATTATTATTATTATTATTATTATTATTATTATTATCATCATTATCATTAAACTTCCATCGCACTTTTGACCATGTTAGAGTCCGACTTAGGATTTGATTGTGAAATATTAAATTGTATATATTTCTCTAATATTCCTAATGACACCAAGAACGTCTCAATCGGACACTCATAGCTCAAGATATGTTCCAAATACCGATCTATATCTAGTTTGGGCTACAATAGGAGCCTGTTTCGCTCTAACATGTTTTTATACCATAAGACTCGACCTAAACCCTATTTCACATGACTCAAGACTCAGAAAAGCTACATCTCTTCATCTCTTATGTTTTCCCTTAGTTTCTCTTAAGAATTCTTGTAGGAAATTGCTCTCGTTCATCGTTCTTCGCCGTTTTTTGCCAGAAGGACATCGTTGATGATACACGCTTCTTTTATTTTGATTTTATCTTTTTTGTTTCTGAATTTTTGGCTGCAAACAAGTTAATATTTCGTGTGCCATGTTCTCCTTATTTTCCCTGTTGACTTTCTTGATTTAGAAGCTTAATCCATGTGTTTTTGTTGTCGTTCTTGAAGAAGTGATCGAGCGTTTGTGAGACTAGACTCAAACAGACCTTTTATCCTCTTCTCGTTTATGTTCTTTATAGTTAAATCTCAAGGTAAGCCATACCTCTTGTTCCCTTTTCAATTCTTTCTTGGGTTTGGGAGTTGTGGCCCTCTTTAATTTGTGAATTTTTGTATTTGTGATGGTAGGAACCGGCGAAGGAGGCTTTGATTCGACACTCTCATCACTTCCAGGCTTGCGAATTTGATCGAGGCATGGGGAGAATAAATTAGTATAAGATATAGGCTTGGGGGTAGCGTAAGATGAAGGGTTAACCCATGACCCTGTTGTGTGCTAATTGCTTAATAGTTGTTGTTTGTTATATGAATGGTTCTGTTTTTCTATATGCTTGGCATGTTGTAATTGTGAATTATTATTGACGGTGATGATGTATACCATGATTGAATGTATTGATTCTTAATGATTGATGTAATAAGATTAGTATCGTTGTTGTTATAAAGACACTAAATAAAGACATAGGGTGTTAGTAACAAAGCAATGATTAAAGGTTAATTCCCAATGCTCATAAGACATGAATCTTAGTAAAGAGGGGAGAGAATAATACTCAATGGTATAGTTAAGACCCTAGGTTGATCTATAAGTGCTTTAAGGATGTTAGTAACAAAACCAGAATTAAATGATTAATTCCCAA
Source organism: Sophora flavescens (assembly GCA_030762895.1). Classification (NCBI taxonomy): domain Eukaryota; kingdom Viridiplantae; phylum Streptophyta; class Magnoliopsida; order Fabales; family Fabaceae; genus Sophora; species Sophora flavescens. The sequence continues at coordinate 101,640,883 of CM061070.1, forward strand.
CAATGATAAGAGATTGAGATTCAAATAGAGGAACAAGATTAATACTTGATGGTGTAGTTAAAACCCAATAGAATTGATCTTTGAATGGCTGGAAAGTTTGGCAAGGGTTCCCAAACCTTCTTTCCTGATCTATACGGCCATGCTCCTGTAAGCATAGTTGTGCTCGATACACAACACGACTGTGCGCCCCAAATAGAATGAGACGTTAAGTGGAAACAAGGGTAACTTCACCCAAAATGCCTCCTATAATGAAATAAGACATCAAACATATTAAAGATACGATGAATAGTCTAATTAAGCCTTAAAAAGATAATAAAACATAAGATACTAAGTCGGTTAAGACAGTAACGAGGAGTTACCGCACCATGTTAACTTGATGCTTAATGGTTAAAGTTACCTTGATGCTTACTGGTCAGGGTGTTGTTGTTGTTAAGCCTTGATGCTTATTGGTCAATGTGTTGCTGGTGTTAAACTTTGATGCCTAAAGGGTCAAAGCAGAGGTGGTGGCTATGTTGTTTGATGTTGTTTACATGAATTCACGCATTGGAGATGTTAGTGTGGGAAGCTGCAACCTAGGGGAGGTCGTCCCATAGTAAGGTGATATGGCCGTCAGCGGTGATTCATCTAGGTGGATCGTGCGCCCCCGCGGTGGTGCATCCAAGAGTATGGTGCATCGCCTATCCAAGAGGTTCACCCATGGTTTGGTGAACTACCAGCGTTGGTGCTTAATGGCAAATGTGGATATGTAACTCCAACGTTGTCTTCCTAAGTTAGTTATGGATCCACATGCTAACGGAGTAGTGGAGTAGTACTGCACCGCATAGCATACATTGTTGGTTATGTTGAATGAGATTATTATGCTATATGTTGTATTATGTGTTATGTATACGTTTATATATGTATTGTATGGTCATCTTGCTAAGTGCCCTATTGCCATTATGTTTATACAACAGTTTCTTACTAATCAACTTCTGTTGTTTCTTTGCATGAATCTTCAGTTTATGTAAAGGAGGGTAAGCAGCATGTTGAGGAGTGACTCTGAGGAGATCGCTCTGTCGTAGTTTAGAATTTACAATTACGTAGTTATTTTCGATGTATTTTCCAGATTTTTGGTTACCAACTCTGATATGTGAGATCTGGGTTTTTAGGTTTATGCTTTCTTTTAATTATGTTATGCTTATGTTTTTATTTCCGCAAATGTTTTTGTTGTTTTTGTTCATGTGGTACTCGATGTCATTGTTTATGTTTATTAAATGATATGCATGTATTATTATTTTTTTATTTTTTTAAAATTTTATATTTATATGGAGGGTGGAGGTTGTCACATTTAGTGGTATCAGAGCTAATCTGTCCTGCGGGCCGGGGTATGTGTCTATTATGTTCTCTTTTGTGTGCTCTTGTGTGGTTGTCTATGTTTAGTGTAGATAATAATATATGGTACTGAGTACCTATGATTTTTCCTGGGTGGTTCTTTGTATTAATTAGTTTGCCTTGGATGATGCAAGAATCCTGTGATTGCTTCTCATGTTTGTAAAGGTTGTTCTGTTATCAATGATAATAAGAACTTCATAGTTGATCATGTGTGTTTACCTCTAAAACAACTCGAAGTCATTCTTGGCATGGACTGGTTGTCTTTCAACCATGTTCTCTTGAACTATTTTGATAAAAAATATTGTTTTTGGAACTCCTGTGGAGTCTAAGGATCCGAGATTTCTTTCTGCGAACCAAGTTAAGGCTTCTATGAATGAAGAAACCCAAGTGTTCATGATGTTAACTTCCCTGGGAGTAGAGAGCAAGCCTGATGTGTGGAATGTGCCAATAATGAGAGAGTTTCCTGAAGTATTCCCTGAGGATGTTTTTAGCTTACCCCCTGAGAGTGATATTGAGATCACCATAGACTTCGTGCCTGGGATTGGACCTTTATTCATAGCACCTTATAGGATGTCTTCTCTAGAGGTAGCAGAGGTGAAAACCCAGTTTGAAGAGTTCATTCAGAAACAGTTTATTAGGCCTAGTGTGTCCCCGTGGGGAGTGCCAGCGCTGTTATTGAAGAAGAAAGATGGTAGCATGAGATTGTGTGTCGATTATCGACAGCTGAACAAGGTGGCCGTTAAGAATAGATACCCTCTCCTTAGGATTGATGACATTATGGATTACTTGATAGGAGCTTGTGTTTTCTACAAGATAGATTTGAGGTCAGGGTACCATCAAATTCGGGTTAAGCCTGAGGACATTCCGAAGACCACGTTTAGGACTCGTTATGGTCACTACGAGTACTTGGTTATGCCCTTTGGTGTGTCTAATGCTCCTGCAGTGTTCATGGATTATATGAACAAGACCTTTCACCCTTACTTGGATAACTTTGTGGTGGTTTTCATAGATGACATCTTAGTGTACTCTAAGACTAACGAAGAGCATGAGGAACATTTGATGGTAGTTTTGTAAACCCTTAAATAAAAACAGTTGTATGCTAAGTTGTCCAAGTGTGAGTTTTGGTTGGAAGAGTGGAGCTTCTTAGGACATGTCATCTATAACGAAGGAATAGTTGTGGATCTATCCAAGGTAGATACTGTGCTCCATTGGGAAGTAGCAAGTTAGTAACCGAGATTAGGAACTCTGGCTAGTCTCTCGGTGGAGCCTTTAGTGTTAGTTGATTTTTCTACCATTGTATAAACAAGAAGTTATGCACGAGTTGACATGTGGAGCTAGTTGCACTTCAGAATTCTGTCGGGCTTCAGAGAAGCAACCTACTACCCTCCAGAGAAGCTTATAATCGTGTAAGTGCTAAGGCTTAGGAACTAAAGTACACGTCTCACCGAAGGAACCCTTTTGTTTTGTGCTTGTTTTATGTTTATATGGGCATAGAAATATGGTCTCCTCTTAGATGAGTTAGAGGGTTATTAAACCTTTAGTTTCTACCTTAGGGATAGCGAGAGCCAAGTGTTGGGTCTTGATATGGTACAGTAAACAACGGAACAAGTCAGGAAGATAAGAGAGAAAATGAAGGAAGCGCGGGATAGGCAATAGAGCTACAGTAACAAGAGGAGGAGACCCTTAGAGTTCCAAGAAGGTGATCACGTGTTCTCGAGAGTCACTCCAAAGATCGGAATTGGCAGAGCTATAAAGTCAAGAAAGCTTACTCCCCGATTCATTGGACCATTTCAAATTCTTTGACGAATAGTTCCAGTAGCTTACCAGATAGCCTTACCGCCTAACCATTCCAACCTTCATTATGACTTCCATGTTTCTCAGTTGAGAAAATATTACCCAAATCCTTCTCATGTAATTGAGCCAGAGTCAATACAACTCCGAGAGAATCTTGAATATGAGGCTTTACCGTCTAAGATTGCAGATAGAAGCATTAAAGAACTCCGTTGTAAACAGATTCCCCTGGTCAAGGTCATTTGGGATAGTTTACCGGAGATGCTACTTGGGAACGTGAGGCAGACATTCTGCAGTAGTACCCCCATTTGTTTTCAGGTATGTAAATTCCGAGGACGGAATCTCTTTTAAAGGGGTAGAAATGTAACACCCGTTTTTTTATATGTGGTTTATGTTTAAGGATTAGGGTTAGGACTTGGATTACAAAGTTGAGATGTTGTTCGAGGTTTAGTGACCCTTGCATGGCAAGTACGCAGCCTTTTTGAGTGAGTTTGAACGTATAGACCAATTAGGGTTTCCCAGGTTATCGTCTTTGAGACCTCTGAGTGTGAAATAAGAATTTTGGATTTAGATTTGAGATTAGGCATTTTTATGGTTGGAGGTTGTTTATTAGGTCTTAATGAGCCTATATCTCAAATTTGAGCTCGATCGGACTTCGATCGGACCCTGAACGCAAAGCGTTGACTTTTGGTCATAAGTCAACGCTCAAGCGTGGGTATATCCACACTCAAGCGCCCAAGTAAACCAGACAGGGCCATACGTTGACCTGCCACATGTCAATAGGGCTGACGTGGCATCTTCTGATTGGCTACATGGCACGGTTGTCGCACCTGCTTCCCACGCTCAAGCGTGGATTGCTCCCACGCTCAAGCATGGCCCTTCTCATGCTTGACCTTGGCTGCGTGGTTTCACAAAAATAAAAGCCTAAGTGACTAAGTCACTTAGGCATTTGGAAAACAGAAAGAACAGAGGGCAGAAGCTAGAGAGAACTGAGAAAACAGAGATGATGGGTTCTAGAGAGATAGAGAAATTTTAGAGAAAGAAGAGCTTCTAGACAAAAGATTGAGAGTTTCAATCGTCCCGTCACGAATTGGAGTACGTGGTTGTGATTGTAGTGACGATACCTTCGTTTTCCTCTTCTTCGTTTCTTCAAAAAGTGAGGTAAATCATCCTCTTTCATGTCGAAACTTGGTCCGTTACGTTTCTCGAAGTATCTTTAGTTTCGTTTGTCGGAATTTGATTCCGTCTTCAAATATGAACTCGTGGTAACATATGCTTCACAATGTGATGCTTAAGTGAATTTTTGGAGGCTCGGAGGCCCTAGAGATGTGCAGGGCAGATTTGAGAGTAGAGTGGAAGTTCTCGTTTCGTGACGTTCGGAGCATCGTACGACCTGTCAGGTGGGGGAAAGAAGCTACTTAACGTCGGAAACGGCGCAGTCGCATTTAATTCGATAATGGCATAGGGCGACCTAAACCCTACATGAGAGCGAGTAACAGACAATGTCCATATCACATTGGGGACTACCTAGTGGTATCAATGATGATATTGGAATTGTGCGTTTATCGTTGTTACGATAAAAATATATTTTTTATTATTTGTTGATTGCCTGCTTAATTGATTTGACTAGTTGAATGGAATTTGGTATTTGATGGATGATATTATGAGTTTGGAATTATTTTGAATATGTTTATATTTATTATTATTATTTTTAGTAATTATGATTTCGGAAATAACAATATGAATAAAATGATGATTATGATGATATGATGGTATGATGTGATGAGTGATATGCTTAGATGGTTGAGCAAGTGATAAGTTATGTTGAGACATGATCCTGTATTGGAGAATTCATATTAATTGTGTTAATAGTGCCTAACAGAGAAAATTACTGTGATATAATGATGATATTGATGAGACGAGATTCTTATTGAGGTTATATATGAGATTATGATGAGCGGTTAGGGCACTAGGGGGTGACCTGAAACATGATCTGTGATATCGTTGACCTGAAACATGATCCCGGGGTTAGGCTAACGGCTGACCGTCCCAGACATTATTTCATTTCAGTTGCAGCTATAGTTCATGCGTTGCATGAGAACCTTGACCGTGGTTTATAGGTGTGCACCGGAATGTGCAACTATAGTGCCATTGCTTTGCATGGGCATCCTCTATCCGCGGACGAGGGTGTTCCCCAGCGCCTCTGGTGACGTGTCGATTGTGGATATACGGATATGGCCGATACCTGATAAGATGATTCATACATCATTTGCAATGTGATAAGCCTCTGGCTTATCTAGTTTTATGACTAGATGAACTAGGGTTCATGTGCCTATTTATTCGAGTTCACTCTCGTTTTCGCCCAAATTTGCCTTGTTTTGTTCCTAAGTTGGACTTTGACTCATTTTGCGTATTTTGTGTAGTTTTAAGGTTATTTTGAATAGAATTACGCTTGTGGGTGCTTTTGTTGTTTCAGGTTAAATAAGTGAAGCTCCGGGAGTCAAGGAAAGTCGAAAAGCAGTGGAAATTGCAAGTCTGGAGACACTCGCCTCGCGAGTGTATGCTCGCCCCGCGAGCCTGAAAGTCAACAAAGCAGCAAAAGTCATCACTTCAGTCTCGCCACGCGAGAGGTGTCTCGCCTCGCGAAATCATGAAGACCTGCAAGACAGAGACCATCACGGCCAAGCCGTGATGAAGACCACGCCCGTGGCAGTTTAAGGTTTGAAGTCTCGCCCCGCGAGAAGAATCTCGCCCCGCGAGAGTTTGAAGACCCTGGAAGTCAGAGACCATCACGGCCCAGCCGTGATGAAAGTCACAGCCTAGAATTGAAGACTCGCCCCGCGAACACACTTTCGCCTCGCGAGAGTTCAAATTGAAAGCACGCCAATTTTAATTCTCGCCTCGTGAGAGTCTGCTCGCCTCGCGAACGAGCGCAGATCAGGAATCCTATTTAAAGGGCTGTTGCAGATCAGATTGGGGATCGATCTTGAGGAGGCTGTAGGGCTTTTGGAGATCCGAATCCTAGTAGGGTTTCTCCACTGTAGAGTAGTGTTTAGGGTAATTTCTTTTCACTTTGGAGCTGCGTCTCCCTTTCTCTTATGGAGATTACGTCCGATTGTTTGTCTATGAGCATGAGGAACTAATCCCCTCGTCCGAGGGAACGATGAAGCCACCCATGGCAGTGTAGATTCGATATGATGTATGTCTTTCTCCTTTAATTCAATTCTTGTTTTCTGATTCTGATTTGAATGTTTGATCATATGTTTTGCGTGATTAATCAGTTAAACGTGTTTGAGGCCTAACGGCGATTCGCGTTTCAGAACTTGAATGGGGATCGCTAATCGAATATTGCATGAGAATGAGTAGGAGATTAGTGCAACCTTATAGGGAACGAGAATTAACCAAATTCGAGATTAGGATTATGAGACCTAGTAAGTAATTAATCCAATCGTCGAATACGTCCTAATGAGCACGAGAGTGGATTTAGGAGAATTTAGGGGTCCCGGTTGACATTGTAATTGAACTTAGGGAGGAATTCATCATCACTTGGGAATACATATTGGGTAGGTGGATTTGTGACCTTGGATATTTTAATTTCTGATTTTTAGTTAATTATTTCATTAGATTTGTTAATTGAATTTTTGATATTATTCTCTCTCTCTCAACCACCTTCTTCCGTAACTTGACCGAACGTATCCGATTTCCCGCGGATTAGTCGAATTGGTAGCCCAATCCCTGAGTTCGACCTCGGTAATTACTTACCGTGTTTATTTTATTACTTGCGACGACCCGGTACACTTGCCGGAGTCACAACAAGTTTTTGGCGCCGTTGCCGGGGATTGGCACAACCAGTTTTCCTAATTTTAGGGAAGTTTGATTATTTGGTTAAGTTATTTTTGTTCTTATTTTATTTTTATTTTTATTTTTTTATTATTTTCTACTATCTCTCTCTACTTCTTTGATTCCACTTGGTCTTGCCGTGTTTTGTATGCGAGGTACACGAAGGAATGCTTCCGGGTTGCGAATATTGTGATGGGAACCATGACACTTGGAGTTGTCCGTTCTACTTCCCTCAAGTATATGTGGAACCATGGCATAATGACAGCGTGCCCCAGAACAACTATCATAGTCAGAATCAGTATTGGGGTGATATGAGTAGAGACCATCCGGATTTCGCTTGGAGTAATGCTGACGATGGTCTAGCCTGGCAACCACAACCTCAACAAAATTGGCAACAACAACCTCAACAGAGTTGGCAACCACAACCTTGGGAGTTGGCTCTTGAGAAGTTGAGTGCGACACTTGAGAAAGTGTCAATCAATACAAACACAGCCATTGACAAGTTGGCAACTCATACAGGGATGGCACTTCAGAATCTAGAGATGCAGATTGCCCAGCTTGCAAAACAACTAAATGAGCCTCTCCTAGACACTCTCCCAGGTGATACCGAGAACCACCCTAAGAACCAATGCGATGCCACAACAACTAGAAGCAGTGGGGTGTTGGGATATGACAGGGATGTAACTAGTTCTCAGGGAGTTGAGGAAGAACTGCCACATGTTGAGGAAGAACAACCGGAGGAAGAGAAATTGACAAGCGACAAGGCCCAGGAACAGCCACATGTTGAGGAAGAGCAACCTAAGGAAGAGGAGTTGGCAAAGGACAAGGCACCGGAGCAAGGGGGTAGAGATCAAGATGAAGATAAAGTGGCAGAGGATTTCACCATGCTTGCCAAGCAACCTGATTTTGATGCGTTAAATAAATATGTTGGCTTGCATGCATGTGTGGACACCGGTAAGATAGACCCTCCCACTTGTCTGGCACACTTCCTCGTGAAGACACCATTTGGCCCGAGAGGAAGTGAATTCATAATTGCGGAGGTCAATGGAGTTTTCACACTCAGGCTTGGTGGACGTATGGATGGAGTCGTATTGCTCCTGCGAGGGCCACTTCATAAACCATGGGATCCAGGTGGAGGATCTCACATGATGAGCGTCTCTTGGCCCTTGTTTCACAGGCTATGGGATCCAGGTGGATGCTTCGTAATAAGTCAAGCTCGGGACGTTAAACAAGCGCTTCTTGGGAGGCAACCCAAGCTAGGTATCCCTCTCTTTTCCTAACTTCTGTTTTGTTTTGTTTGTGTTTTTGTTTTTGTTGTCACTCTTGAATAATTTGAGAAGATCAAGAGTTGTTGTATGAATGTCGTGTCGGCAAGCTTGTTGGATTTTAATTAGATTGAGCGTAGATTGATTGCATGAATTATTTGACCATTGATGATTTCCCCTAAGTTCTGAAATTAGAAAAGTTTATCCCCACTTAAAAATTGAAAACTGAACTTTGAGAACTTTGTTGTGATTACTTGATTTATGATAAGTTTGGGGTGAGGGGGTGCAAACATTAGGAATCGTATCTCGGTCAAACAATTTGCAAAAATGTCCAGGTGAGGATTTGAGCCTCCAACTCTGTTTTTGAATGTGTGAATCACTGTTAAGTTGCACTTTCCCGAATTTGCTTGAATCTCTATATGGTTTGCATGTTTATGTGTTGCATCAAATGATTTAGGCAATTTTCTTTGAATAACTACATGGCCTGAAAAGAACCAACCCTGATGCATGTTCCCTAGTTAGCCAAATTGAGCCCAATTGACCTATTGTTTCTTGATGACCCTACATTACGAGCCAAAATCTGAAAAACCATGTTAACCCGATCTTAGGATTAGGAGAGCATGGAAATGAGCAAGAGAAAGGTTGTGAGAAACTAAGTTTGGGGTGGCTACGAGGTGATATGTCATATTGGGATGAGAAAAAGAAAATAAAGGTTGACCCAAGGCAAAAAGAAAAGAAAAGAAAAGAAAAGAAAAGAAGAAAACAAAAAAAAAATTGCCAAAAGAAAAGGGGCAAATCAAAAGATTAGCAAGGAAAAGGATGTAGTCACCCGAGCCCAAATGAAAAAATGGAAAAAGGAATTTGAGTGGAAAAAGTGTCAAAATGCTCATGCTCTCTTAGTTCCTAAGGACTTAAGCCTAAATATCCTTCATTATCCTACCCTGAGCCAGGCCCCATTACAACCTTTAAAAGACCTTCTGATGTTGCATACATGTTTTCGTGGGAACTACTTTTGAGATAAAAATCAAATTCATGGGAAGTGCTCTTGATAAGTGAAATTGAGTGAAAAAGTTGAAAGCCTTGACGAATTGAGCGAATGAGTGAAATTTTACATACCCTTGTGAGGAAGGCAATTGTTTAGAATAGGTGATCTTCCTTTGTGTGTATCTTTGAGCCTCAACTTAGAGTAATGATGGCATGAATGATAAATTCTCAATTGTTTAAAGTAGATGAATGTGGGGATTACATTGATGAAAAAAAAAAAAAAGGGGATCAAAGAAGAAAACTGTTTTGTAAAGTTGCATGAAATTTGTGCGAAATTGATTAGATCTTTAGGCTTGCCAAGTCTTGAGTCGTTTTTGAGTTTTAAGCTTGCTTGGGGACAAGCAAGTTTTAAGTTTGGGGTATTTTGATAAGCCTCTGGCTTATCTAGTTTTATGACTAGATGAACTAGGGTTCATGTGCCTATTTATTCGAGTTCACTCTCGTTTTCGCCCAAATTTGCCTTGTTTTGTTCCTAAGTTGGACTTTGACTCATTTTGCGTATTTTGTGTAGTTTTTAGGTTATTTTGAATAGAATTACGCTTGTGGGTGCTTTTGTTGTTTCAGGTTAAATAAGTGAAGCTCCGGGAGTCAAGGAAAGTCGAAAAGCAGTGGAAATTGCAAGTCTGGAGACACTCGCCTCGCGAGTGTATGCTCGCCCCGCGAGCCTGAAAGTCAACAAAGCAGCAAAAGTCATCACTTCAGTCTCGCCACGCGAGAGGTGTCTCGCCTCGCGAAATCATGAAGACCTGCAAGACAGAGACCATCACGGCCAAGCCGTGATGAAGACCACGCCCGTGACAATTTAAGGTTTGAAGTCTCGCCCCGCGAGAAGAATCTCGCCCCACGAGAGTTTGAAGACCCTGGAAGTCAGAGACCATCACGGCCCAGCCGTGATGAAAGTCACAGCCTAGAATTGAAGACTCGCCCCGCGAACACACTTTCGCCTCGCGAGAGTTCAAATTGAAAGCGCGCCAATTTTAGGACTCCAAAATACTAGAACATAACCTATATACTATAAGAGTATAAGGATATTCCGACCCATATACTAGAACATAACCTAAGTGTCCCTAAATAACTAACAGGTACAAACACCCTTGAATTAAATAACAAACCCATTCCCCAGTACTCCAAAATCCTGAAGCACAACCATAACACCCAACGGCCAATCTTCAAACTGTTACAATTTTATCATCATTCACATAAAAAGTAACCATCAACAAAAGACCAAACCGCATCAGAACCTATTCAAAATCTTAGCCTGTTGGTTGACTTAATAATCACGGTATAACTTGCCACAGCCACCATGTGCAGGCTATGTACTGTGGTGATAATGATTACTATATCAGCAGCCACACCAATACCACAAAGTAAAGGTCCTACCCCTGCAACTCACTGTCACGGGCCAGAAAAAAACTTCATAGCCTCCACCACATAAATAGTACATTTTTTAAACCTTGGAACCTGTTTGTAGCAGAAAAAGCTGTAAAAACTTTCACAAACAAAACTGCACTAAAGCCCCCTCTACCAGAACAGATCTCCGACACCCTCAATGAACAGAGGGTTTCGGTACCCATACCAATAAATTGAATACAAATATTTGCTTCTCTTATAAGCCCTTCATGTTAAATTTTTTAATTTAACATGTGTATAATACGTGGATTAGCGTTAATTGGTGATTAAATTATAATTAAAATATTAATATATCAGTTATATAATTTAATTCTTAATTACGTAACCAATTGATGAAATTGTTATTGGGTATTTACTAAGAGTGACCCTATGATGGACTGGGCCATTCTAATATTAACCCGTTGAGAGGTCCCTACTCTCTGCTGGTAGGTTATAAGGATTGCCTCCCCATTAGGCATCCCAACAGACACACATACTGAACCAACCAGAAAGAGAGAAGTAACTCTCTCACATTCTGATCCACTGTTCAACTTTCTTTCAAATTCTGACCCACTGTAATGGATTCTACGTTGATGCAAGGTACATAATTCTTCTCCTCTCCTTTGATTAACATGTGTAATATGCTATGATTTGTATCTGTATGATGTTCTAAACAAATTAGAATTATAGGTAATCCTTCAATTGGTATCAGAGCCAAATAGATACATATTATAGTTATTGCAGAATTGGATCAAGAACAACTTTGTACAAATTCGTGGGTTTTGTTTTTCTGAAGTTCTTGAATCAATTCCCGCATGTTATTCGAGTAACATACTCGAAAATCGTTGGATTTTATCAAATAAAACGTAAGAAATCGATGCTTCGCCTCGCGAGTGTATGCTCGCCTCGCGATTCTAGGCATCAGCATCTGTGGGAATTCCAGATTCGCCTCGCGAGATTCTTCTCGCCTCGCGAACCTGAAAGCCAGCAGAATAGTGAAAAGTCATCCTCTCTGGTTCGCCCCGCGACTACTCTTCTCGCCTCGCGACCCCGAAGGCTGACTGTTCTGGGAAAATGAAAGGTTTCTGGGTCGCCTCGCGAACACTTGACTCGCCTCGCGAGTACCCGCGAGAAGACTAAACGTTGCTGACTTTTCACAAGATTCGCCTCGCGAGATACATCTCGCCTCGCGAATCATTTTATATGGTTAAATCCGAAAATATATTGTATTTTTTAATACTGTACTCTAAGGTTTTGGTCTAAAATTTTGTGATTGTTCCCTACCTTTTTGTGACACTTTGATATGTTATACTCTCCTTGATCATGTGTCATATAGATGGAATTAATTTTAGAGCCTTATGTGAATTAAGTTGTGTGTTCTATGCTATATTTGTTATACAATATAATTTTTCTAATGTATAATTGTAGCATGACTATTGATATTTTGTATAGTTATGAACTCACCTATAGTTATTGAATTAAGTTGTGTTGTTAAATAATTAATTATTCTAATGTGTTATATTTGTATTATATTAATAATAATTATACCCTATCGGTGTACTATTATTAATGTAATTCGTTATTATACATCGTACTATTGTCTCAAGCTTATGTCAATTATGGTTTTCAAGTACCCTATCGGTATTAGAAATTTTGGTGATGTAAGTTTTGTACATTGTATTATTCTTCTTGTTATATTTCTTGTTTATTATGATTCGGGACCCTTAGGTGAAATTATAATGAATAAGAAATTTGTATTATGGGCAAGATTGGCTGAACATATATATGGAATCATATTACCTTTTAATTCTTAATGATTCCTTATTCTTTGTTTTATGTCAGCCTCCTTCCCAAATTCTGTCAAAACTCTAAATGGGACAAACTATGAGGACTGGAAAGAGTCTCTAGATCTCTACTTAACCATTGCTGACTTGGATCTGGCCTTGAGGGAAGACAAGCCAGCAGCTCTCACAAATGAGTCTACTGCAGCACAGAGGATTGCTTATGAGAAATGGGAACACTCTAATAGAGTGTGCCTGAAAGTGATGAAGTATACTATGGAAAAATCCATCAGGCAGAGTATCATAGAGACCGATAATGCTATGGAATATCAGAAAGCTGTTGGGGAGAAATTTATGACTTTTGAGAAGGCTCAGAAAAGTCAGTATCTTTCCTTGTTTGACAAGACCAAAAAACGATGGGGTCAGTGGTGTGCGTGAGCATATCATGAAGCTGATGCACTATTACAACAAACTGAAATCTCTTAAAGTTGAAATTGGCGAAAGTACTTTAATCTACCGGGTTCTTGAATCTCTTCCTTCACAATTCGATGTTATGAAGACCTCTTACAATACACAGAAGGCTGAATGGATAGTGGACGAGATGATTGCCATTGTTACACAAGAAGAAGAGTCCATTAAAAAGGGTAAATCACACAGTGCTCATTTTGCTGCATCTGATCCAAATCAAACTTCTAAGTCAGGTTCAAGATTTGTGAAGAAAGATCAAAAGGGAAAGAAGAAAAATGCAAAGCAGCATCTGCAGGCTAAGAAAAGTTTCTTCAAGGGTAACTGCAAGTATTGTAAGAAGTATGGCCACAAGGTAGATGATTGCTATTTCTTGAAAAAGAAACAAGAGAAGCAAGGTATATTCCTGGCTTTAACATGCTTTGAATCCAATGTCATTGATGTTCCTCCAAATACTTGGTGGTTAGATTCAGGTGCAACCATTCATGTTGTGAATTCCTTGCATGGGTTCACAAGCTCCGAGGAAACCAAGTGATCTTTGAGTCTAAAATTATTATGGGAGATGGAGCTGGAGTTTCTGTTATTGACATTGGAATTGTTTCTTTACTTTTGCCTTCTGGACATAATTTGCTTTTAAGAGATGCTGTGTATGCACCTTCTATGAGAAGGAACTTGATTTCTATTTATGCTTTGGATAAATGTGGTTACACCTTTAAGTTTGGTAGTGGAAAATTGATTGTTTGTTCAGATTCTATTTCCGTTGGTTCAGGGGTTTTACGTGATGGCCTTTATATGTTAAATCTACATGACATGTCTGTCACATTCTCTTGTTGGAAACAAACGCAGTAGGATTAATGAACATTCTTCCATGTTATGGCATCGACGTTTGGGGCATATTTCTAGGCCCCGTATTGAGAGGCTAGTCAAGGAAGGTATTCTTCATGATCTAGACTTCTCCGATTTTGATACATGTATTGATTGCATCAAGGGCAAATTTACTGCCAAGGTTAGGAATAAAGCAGCAAATAGGTGTGATGATGTGCTACAGTTGATTCACACCGACTGTGTGGACCTATTACACCCAATTGCCATGGGTGGATATGGGTATTTCATTACCTTTATAGATGACTTCTCGAGATATGGATGGATAGATCTCCTTCAAGAAAAGTCTAGTTCCCTAGATGCTTTCAAATCCTTTAAGACTATTTGTTGAGTTGAAAACAGTAGGAAGATAAAATGTGTAAGATCCGACAGAGGTGGAGAATTCTATGGTAGATATAATGAGACGGGTAGAAACCCAGGACCTTTTGCCAGATTTCTTGAGGAATGCGGTATTGAAGCTCAATACACTATGCCTGGTACTCCTGAGCAAAATGGAGTTGCAGAGAGGCGTAACCGCACACTTATGGATATGGTAAGATGTATGTTGAGCCATTCATCATTGCCAGACTTTCTTTGGGGAGATGCCTTAAAAACTGCTGTCTACATTCTAAATCAAGTACCCAGCAAGTCTGTACCAAAAACTCCATATGAGCTCATGAGTGGAAAGAAGCCGAGTTTGAAACATTTTCATGTATTGGGTTGTAAGGCAGAATTTAGACCTTATAATCCTCAGTCTAAGAAGCTTGATCTTAAGACTGTTAGTGGTTTCTTTATTGGCTATTGTGTGGGTTCCAGAGGTAGCAGATTCTATTGTCCATCTCATTCTATGCGAGTCGTCGAATCTGATCGAGCAATTTTCTTTGAGGATGACTTGGATAGTGGGAGTGATATACCACGACCAGTTACTCTTAGAGAAGATCGCACCATAGTTCCTATACCAGCTGTTCCTTTTCCTACAGAAGTTATGATTCCAGCTAATGGTGATGATCAGAATATTCAACATGAAGATGGTGTGGCAGCACCACTAGTAGATGAACAAGAACATGATCTTATTGCTGATGAAGTTCCACTAAGACGGTCTCAAAGAGTGCGCAGACCTTCCATACCAGATGATTATGTTGTATATCTTCAGGAACATGAGTTTGACCTCAATGATGATGATGATCCTATTACCTTTAAGGAGGCAATTTCTAGCTCTCATGCTTCTGATTGGCTGAATGCTATGCATGATGAGTTGTCTTCTATGTCTCATAATGGTGTTTGGAGTCTAGAGGAATTACCAATTGGTTGTAAACCTGTTGGATGCAAATGGGTTTTCAAAACCAAACGTACTCCAGATGGTAAAGTTGAAAGGTACAAAGCCAGACTAGTAGCTAAAGGCTATAACCAAAGAGAAGGCATTGACTATAAGGAGACCTTCTCACCAGTCTCTACAAAAGATGCATTTCGAGTTGTCATGGCTTTGGTAGCTCATTTTGATCTAGAACTTCACCAGATGGATGTGAAGACGGCTTTTCTGAATGGAGACCTTACTGAAGATGTTTACATGGTTCAGCCTGAAGGTTTTTTATGAAACAGGCAAAGAGCACTTGGTTTTGCAAGCTGAATAAGTCTATTTATGGACTGAAACAGGCCTCCAGACAATGGTATTTGAAGTTTGATCAGGTTGTCACTTCTCTTGGCTTCAAAGAAAATGCCTCAGATCAGTGCGTTTACTTGAAGACTTGTGAGGGTGAGTTCATCATTCTCGTTCTATATGTTGATGATATACTTCTTGCTAGCAGTTGTGTTAAAATTCTGACCGAGACAAAACTCATGTTGAGTAGCCACTTTGATATGAAAGACCTTGGTGATGCTTCTGTTGTTTTAGGCATCCAGATTTATCGTGATAGGTCACGTGGTGTTCTTGGATTGTCTCAAAAAGGATATATTGAAAAGGTCCTCAAAAGGTTTAATATGCATTCTTGCTCCCCATGTGTTGCACCTGTTCAAAAGGGTGAGGAAAAATTCTCTAAATCTCAATGTCCTCAAAATGATGTAGAAATAAATGAAATGGAAAAAGTCCCATATGCTTCATTTGTTGGCGGTTTAATGTATGCTCAAGTTTGTACTCGTCCCGACATTGCTTTTCTTGTAAATGCTTTAGGGAGATACTTGAGCAACCCAGGTTTGGGAAATTGTAAAGCCTTAAAAAAGGTCATGAGATAATTGCATTGAACCAAAGATTATATGTTGACCTATAAGAAGTCTGATCAACTTCAGGTCACTGGTTATTCTGATTCTGATTTCGCAGTTGCCCCGACGACCAGAAAATCTACTTCGGCTTTATCTTTATGATGGCGGGGAGGAGCTATTTCTTGGAAAAGTGTCAAACAGACGCTTACAGCTACTTCTACCATGGAAGCAGAGTATGTTGCTTGCTATGAGGCTACTTGTCAAGCCATGTGACTGAAAAATTTGATTTCTGGCTTTCATATTGTTGAAAGCATATCTAGGCTACTTGTGATATATTGTGACAATATCTGCTCTTGTGAACTTCTCTCATAACAATAGAAGCTCTTCTCGCACTAAGCATTTTGATGTGAAATATTTGTTCGTTAGAGAGAAGATTCAGGAGTTTCGACTCATATTGAGCATATTGATACAGAAACATGCTTTGCGATCCACTAACCAAAGGCTTAACTGTTGGAATATTCCGGAATCATGTAATTCATATGGGCTTAGTTAAGTCTTTTGATGTATTGGATTAGTGGGAGTCTGAAACCATTATTTGCCCATTATCGTTTTTATGAGATATGTAAATTGACGTCATTCTTGTTTTCATATCTCTTATAGCATTTTAAGATGCTTGGACCATTCTTGAATTGCATATTTCTCTTTATTAATTATATGCAATTTTATATTCATCATTTTTTATGTGAGATATGAGTCTTTAGCATGTATGATTTACTTCCCTATCGGATACTATTTCTGCATTGTTAAAGCTTATATTTCTTATACTGCTGGTTAACGTATGCTTTGATCGTAACTGGTATTTCCTTGTTATATTTTAATAATTGATTAATGCTATCCAAGTGGGAGAATTGTTAAATTTTTTAATTTAACATGTGTATAATATGTGGATTAGCATTAATTGGTGATTAAATTATAATTATAATATTAATATATCAGTTATATAATTTAATTCTTAATTACATAACCAATTGATGAAATTGTTATTGGGTATTTACTAAGAGTGACCCTATGATGGGCCGGGCCATTCTAATGTTAACCCGTTGAGAGGTCCCTACTCTCTGCTGGTAGGTTATAAGGATTGCCTCCCCATTAGGCATCCCAACAGACACACATACTGAACCAACCAGAAAGAGAGAAGTAACTCTCTCACATTCTGATCCACTGTTCAACTTTCTCTCACATTCTGACCCACTGTAATGGATTCTACGTTGATGCAAGGTACATAATTCTTCTCCTCTCCTTTGATTAACATGTGTAATATGCTATGATTTGTATCTGTATGATGTTCTAAACAAATTAGAATTATAGGTAATCCTTCACTTCGTGCTCAGTACAACTCTTCTACATGGAGCAACTGAAGCATGTCACCCGTTGGATCTAAATAATAAAAAGAGGAACGTGCTCAATGAGGGGAATCGTTTTGTTTCATTATCCTACTCCATATGCTCTTTGTTTTTGCAAACATCTTCGTTTCTGCAATATACTTTTTTATTTTTGACATAGGATCTGATTAATATATGCTTATGGTAATTTTTGACAAAAACGAATTTGTTCTTCTTGTGTTCGTTAATTGCATGATATATCAGCTAAAGAAAAAAAAATAGACATCATATAAAGCATTAGCGGCAAACAAGTCTGTTACCGCCACCACTTCTTCCGCCGTGGGATCCTCCTTTCTTTCACGATCCTAGTGGCGGAGTATACCTTGGTCCACGATGACCTTCCGATCTGGCTCAGTCTCTATGGACCTGCCTCTTCTTCAACGAGTGGCTGATGCCATGTGTGCCGTAATGCGAGCTGGTCTCGTCGCCGACGGTGGACCCGAGCTTATTATGATACCCACCTATGTTCACGACCCGGAGAACCAAATCCGGGAAAATTTCATGGGCAGAGTAGCTTAATGAACCTGCAAGCAAGCTATCCTTGAGTAAAATTAAGGTTACATGACTGTGTTTAAACACTTGTCATCATTTGATTGCTCCAAGTTTTAAGGGTATCCAAACCCTCTATATCATAGAAATTCCCTTTAGTTTTATTCTCATCATGCTCCAAATATTGAACTGATGTTGCTCCAAATATCTTTATCCTGATGAGAAGTATAAAGATATTTCTTAAGCCATTCCAAAGTGATGTATCCAAGTTTCAGTAATAACACTGCCACCAATCTTTATTATTTCTTTTCACTTTATCAAGCAATATATATGGAGTAAGAATTATAGAGACAAAAGTAGGTTTCATATATATATATATATATATATATATATATATATATATATATATATATATATATATATGTATGTATGTATGAGAAAGTGATAAACAGAAGAAAAAGTGCACTGATGCACAATGAATCAATCAAGAACTGATAGCATTTCTGAGAGAGAGAATGTAATATTCTTCTCTAACGGTATTTTAGTCATTTCATTATGATTGTAATCATGGATGTAATTTAATCCTTTACATTTCACAAGTATGCAATAATATGATTTTTGAGTTGGTGAACTAGTTAATTGCGGGTTTAATGAGGGAATAATTTCAATATGACTTTGTTTGCATTTTATCCTAGCTATCCTCATGAAATATACCACAACCAACCAAGAGCCAAGCAATCAATAATTACCAATCCCTTCCTTTCTCTCTCATTAAATTCGGCCAACACACAAAGGAGAGAGGTTAGAACTTCAGACTCAACTTCATTTCATCTCCCTCATATTCTCTCTTCCTCTCAAAGAAGCTTCACCACCACCATCACCTTCCTTCCACCAAAACCACCACAAACCACCACCAATCTACATCATTCTACTCCTCATTTCAGTTCCTAGCAAAAATACAACCAAACTCCTCTTAAAGAAATCCAAAATCTGAGCATGCAAATCTTCCTTCTTCACCTTCAAAATCGGTCATGGAAGGATTTAGGCTCATATGAAAGTATTTCCTTTTCTAGCTACAAAAGTGAGCTGATTAATGAGTTAAGAAGCTACTGTTCTCACCACTTCAAGGTCTAGGGAGAAAGTGAAGAAATTGGTAGGTTGATAAATGGGAGAATTTTGCTAATATCAAGAGAGATAGAGGGAATCACCAAGTCTTCATTTTCTAGCTTCAATCATGTGAGTTCTTGTTTTTTGTAACATTGGGTGACCAAAAATCCCAACTATTTGCTAAGTGCTTTATTGCTTATGTTGCATACTTATTTTGATGTTGCATAATGTGTGGAACCACTTATTTTGATTGCATGCAAGGATAGGGGACTCATTTGGGTGAAAGTGATAAGGGGGATAAATTAACCTTCAAACCCATATTGACACGCTGTCAGTAATTTGTCTATAACTTTTTCTACAGAGATCGTTTTGAAATGATTTTGGAACCTTTGGAAACTAGACAAAATTTTATATGAAATATATACTGTAATGACTAATTTTCCTTAAGTATTGAAGAGAAAACTGGCTTGCAAGTCACAGTCAAGAATAGAGAATTTGTTTTTTATGCTGCTGTAGTGTTCTGACCATAACTCCATGTACAATTACTGGATTGAAACCATTCTCATGCCATTAGAAAATAGAACTATTTTGGTACAATTTAGGTTCTAGAAGTTATAATTTTGATGAAGTTTTTATGGAGAAAACCTAGTTCCAAGTTGCTGCAAATTATGTTTACATAACTGTGAGCATACGGGTACTTGATTGTGTGGAATAGATTCTTATGTGTTTTAATTCTGTCCAACCATGAATAATATGTATATGTGCAATTGGTATGGTGCTCTTTGTGGCTGTATGATCTAACTTAGTGGTTGTTGTATGGTGATTTGATTGGTATGAATTGCAATATGAAGGTGTGACATTTCCATTTGTGTTATGTCTTCACTCTTTGCATTTTTGTGCATGTTTAATGAAGTTATCATATTGGTATGGTTGATGACTATTTAATGTATTTGACTTCCATTAGAGAACAGTATGAGAAAATGAATCATAGCATGGCATTAAAAACTTAAAATGGTCTATGTTTAGTGAAACTTAAGGTTTCAAAACTATTCTAGTCATTATTTAAGGCCACAATATTAATTCTTTGTGGGTGAGATGTTTTTGTAAGTCCTTCGTTTTTGGAGGCTAGGGTATGGTACTAGCAATTAAGGGACACCTAATTGTTGTCATAAAGCTTTGACTGTCATATTAACCAGTTTAAACTACGCGTGCCTTATTTCTGCTCACACTTTTTTTTTATAAAAAGATTTGATGTGCAAAATCATCACTAGGAAGAATGGCATCCCAACTAGGTTGGCTCCCCAAACATTCACAATCACTTGCAGCACATCAAAAAAATATTATTAAAGAGAAAAAGAAGAAAGAATACAAAATCATGAGGGGACTTGACCAAAATCATAGAGTTTCTGCTCACACTTGAGGTGCTTAGTAATGATTTTTATACTTAAAATGCCTATACTTAGATTCATATCCAGTAAATAATTCAATCCAAGTAAGGACCCAATAAAAAGAGCTGGTGATGAAAGGGTGAGTTATAAGAGAATAATTCCGTACTAGTATAAAGTTTGGTTAGTCTTACTTTAGCCTGCTTTAGTCCACGGAGTGCATACCTGGCAAAATAGTGAGGTAAGTAGGCTATGAGAAACTTTACCACTATGTAAGGTTAATTATGATATGTGTGCATCTAAACAAGTATATGTAATTCAACGAGGACGACCAAACAAAATATATTGATTACTCATATGCTTTGCTAGAAGCAGGAACTCATTGAGATTTATTTCTCACTAGGCTCCTTCTTGTTTCAGATAATAGGTACGTATTGGAAACTGATAAGCAGGTTCCGGAGATTACTTGACAATCACCCAATAGTGTCCAAAGATACGTTAGTTTTCACAGGCAGATCAAAGTTACAGTCTTGCTAGGAGTCGATATTTATATGAGATTGAATTGTAAATTAGAGGTTAAATACTTATTTGTATTAAATTAATTTCAATTCTATGTTCAATTCTACAAAAATCTCTTAAAAAAATATTTTTCTTAGTTTAAAAATTTCTATAATCAACTATTATTTTTCATGCTTTAATGAAGTTTATATATTTTCATACTTAGTAGTATCGTGTGGGAAGCATGGATATTACAGAGAAGAATTTCTATGTAATGAACAATTGTGCTCTGATTGATTGATTACTGAAAATAGAAGCTACGAAGCTATTTATGCAAGGAAGAGAAGCTATAACTGTCTAACTGCAGCTAACCAAATCTAACTAACCTGCAACTAATTAACTGCTCTAAGTTGGTTAACAGAAAGTTTAATTAATTACAAGCAGCTTATGATTGCAGAAAAACATGAGTTCTTAGAAAGGGAAAACTAAGCCAGCATGCTCAATCTACTAATGGTTAGAATCCATTCATTGCTAGCACAGGTGTCCCTCACTATTGAGTACTTGATTATTTTCAAGTGACCAATGACTAAGAAAAAACTCTTGAAGGTATCTCAATTTTTTTTTATGGGTGAATATTGATGTTATTTGAATTGGTCGATATTTAGAACGGAAATAGAGCATACAACTTTTGTAAATAGATATATCAGTCAAGATGCTTAACCATATAATAGAAAAATTCCAATCTCCATCTTTTCAAAATAGAAAGACGGACTTTTCCTACCTATTACACTATCTTGCATCTATATGATAGAATAATGAAGGATGCTCAAACCTATGGCTATTTTATTCATTCTGTTATCCCAATTTCTTAATAAAAGAAACATGTATAATTCAGAGACAATCTGTTGGAGTCGGAACCTGGTTCGTGAACCTTGCCTCAAATCATTCTTCGACTCAACACTTTCCACACTAACAGAGATTGAAAATTCAATTAGTTTGTTAGCTTAGTTTCATATTTTAGTTAATTAGTTAGTGTTCTACACTCACTATAAATAAGTGCACCAATTGTATAATTCACTATCTTTTTCAATCAATCAACTTCAATGTTGCCGCATGAGTATTAATATGTTCTCTACCTCTCTTGTTATTGTGATCTTCCTATCACACATCCATGGATCGGTTACATGGTATCAGAGAGATACCGTGCTTCCGTAAATCCCATGGATGAAGACCTCAGCGACTTAGATTCGTCAGAGGAAGAAGAACATAATTCCGATTCAGAGGAGGAAAACAGCCACTGTGGAATTGTTTTCGGCAGTTTCGGGCGAGACTCGGATCTTGATATGATTTCGATCAAATCAATCAAGCCAGCAATGGAAGGATCTTTTATCAAGATTGGAGGAATCACCTGCATCCTCACCACCTTCAACAGTTCTGGAAATCCATGTTTGGAAGTTCCTGGAGGTTCTTATATTGCACAAGATTCAGGAGTTTCTTCACCTGTGGAAGAAGGTGCATCTTATTTCACCATTTTTGAAACCACTGATCACTTCGAGAAAGTGGTACTAGTTCCAGTTCATTCAGCGGTTTTCGAGATCGCTCGCTCTGCCTCCGGTCATCGCATCGACTTTGGCGCTATCCTCGACAAGATTCGTGCTCCTTCAACCACCGAGTCGTCGCCGGAGAGGAAGAAGGAATACATCATCTCCGCAATGCCTTCTCACCATTGTGCTTTCGTTTTCGATCCCGGCGGAATTCGTACCACTGTCTACAACTCCACTGCGATGGCACCAACACCACCACCACCCTGCTTTGAGTTCATTTTTGATCCCGGTGGAGCTCTAACAGACACTGTGTTCGCCGCCATATTTCATCTTCTTCTTCTCAGATCTGGATTTGGTCACCCCGGCGTATGGGTCACCGACTTCGATCCTGGCGGAGCACTCGCCGCCGTCTAAAAGTCTGTCCTGCACTGCTTTCCCCACCATCAAACATTCCAGAAGTCTCATCTTTGGCCTTCGATCTCGAGTTTTCGATCACCATTCCAAGTCTCTGCATCGATTCCATCCTCTTTGTTGCAAAAAGGTTCCAGAAGCTTCTGTTTGTTGATAATCCATTACCAACAAACTGAAATAATCGATTCCCGACAAGTTGAAAGGAATTGATTATCAGGTTCGAAAGGGAATGCGAAACAAGAAAGGAAAACACCTGGAAAGTTCCAGAAGCTTCCCTCTTTCACCTCAATTCCATCTTGCGCTTTCCGTCTTTAGTGGGATTGGGTTGCATTTTTTCTTCAATCAGTGATAAGTTCGGTCACAACATACATCATTTGGGCTTTAGTTGGTTCAGGAAACATTTATTTTCCTGATTGGGCCTTTATGTGTTTTTTTCCTTCTTTTAATTGTTTCTAGTGTGTATTTTCTTTTACATATTATAGTCATTTTTTCATACTATATCTTGTTTGTAATTCAAGCTGATTGTCGTGATACCACTTATCAGCTTGAGGGGGGTAACATAGATTAAAAATTCAGTTAATTTGTTAGTTTAGTTTCAGATTTTAGTTAGTTAGTTAGTTAGTGTTCTACACTCACTATAAATAAGTGCACCAATTGTATAATTCATTATCTTTTTCGATCAATCAACTTCAATGTTGCCTCATGAGTATCAATGTGCTCTCTACCTCTCTTGTTACTGTGATCTTTCTATCACACATCCATGGATCGGTTACATGCAGAGATTAAAAATTAAGTTAGTTTGTTAGTTTAGTTTCATATTTTAGTTAGTTAGTTAGTGTTCTACACTCACTATAAATAAGTGCACCAATTGTATAATTCACTATCTTTTTCAATCAATTAACTTCAATGTTGCCTCATGAGTACCAATATGCTCTCTACCTATCTTGTTATTATGATCTTCCTATCACACATCCATGAATCGGTTACACACACCTTTAACAATCCTGTCTGATTGAAGCAAGAAAAGGAGTAAAGATCAGATTTGATTGAAGATATGTACAAATATCTATTTTAATGGTTAATGAATTAGAATTGGGTTAATTTTACCCCTGCCCTGTCATACTTACTGTGACACCCAACAACCCCGCATGTTATAAAGCATTTAAAAGATCAAGATATAAAATAAACATGCATATTTCATATAGTTGAAATAAAAGTCCATCGGTAGAAATGTCCCACATGAACGAGTTCACAAAGCGGAAAGAAATATAGTTTTAAAAGAAATAAAACATAAACATAAAACAAACCCAACCCCGATGTCACATTCAGAGCTGGTACAACCGTTTCGGAATAACATCCTCGGAAATACAACTAAACTAAACAAACTGAACAACTAAACAGAAAGGCCCTAACTATGAGCGGTGGCTCCTCAGGGTCACTCGTCTCCTGGCTGGTCGTCATCCTCTGCATAAAGTCATACATGCCAAACAAGAAAACAAAGGATGGGGAGTAAGAAAACATGTAAACACAACAGCAGGGAGATAGAAATAAGATGATCATACATCATGACATAGCAACATCATAAGCATACATATACTTATATAAACATCATAAATCAACCAAGTATGCTATGCGGTGCAATGCAACACTACTCTGCTACTTCATCATGCATGTGGATCCAACTAAAGGCACTAAAGGCACCAATGCCAGCAGTTCACCAAACCTTGGGTGAACCCCATGGATAGTCATAGCATCAAACCTTGGATGCCTCATCACGGGGGGTCACGGTCCACCAAACCTTGGGTGAACCTACTGTGGATGCCCAGATCGCTATACTCTAGGACGACCTCCCCTATGTTGAACTTCCCCCAACTAACATCTTCAATGTGATGCATGAACACAATAATAAACAACGGGCAACCGTCACCTCCGCTTGGGCCACTAAAGGCACCCAAGTATATCATCGTCAACATTGGGCCACTAAAGGCACCCAATTATATCATCATCAACATTGGGCCACTAAAGGCACCCAAGTCCATCAACGTGCAGCAACCCTTGGGCACCGGCTTAACCAACACATCGTCTCTCAACATCTTAATTAATATATAACTAGGTTATCTAATCTTCATCATTTTGGAGGGGAACACAGGCTTGCTTATTGAAGTTGACACGGGAAAACACAAGAAGGGGGCTTGAATTGTGTTTGTTAATAATTTTTGAAAACAACTTTTTAAAACTACTTTTCTCAAGCAGAGGATATTAAAAGAAAACACACACAGAAAAAGACCTTTTAAAAGATGAACAATCTCAAGTTCCAAACCCCACAGTTAGTATAAATCAATAAAACTGTAAAAGATAAGGGATAGAAGATTCACACAAGAATTTTATCCTGGTTCACTTTCTTCCAACGGAGAGCTACGTCCAGTCCCTTCGACTTGAAGGTTTTCTCCACTATTTCTCCAAATAGATTACAAGTATTCAATACCTCTTCAGGCTACAAGTATTCTTTCCTTACCAAGCCTCTTCAGGCTCTAATCTAACAAAGATTGTTTTGGTTTGATCTAAAGACTCACTATGTGTGAGAGTATGAAAGTTTAAGATCAAATGAATATTATAGGAATATTCAAACTTAAAGAAGAATACAGACTCTTGCACTTGAAAGAATATTCGAATGAAAAGTTGTAGATTGGCAAAAGTTGTTTTTCAATAGACATGGTCGTCTATTTATAGTGAGCTTCTTCTTCTCTTGAAAATCTTCAACGGTCTTGAATAATCTTCCCGTTTAGAGATAGCATTTAATGCACGAGATCCGTTGAGTCTGATAGCTTGATTTTCTTTTAAGAAATGATTTCTTGGTTATCACTTTTTCTTAAAGTAGAGAGTCACATCTCTGTTCATGTAAAAGTTGATTTCCGACTTTTCCTTCTTTGTGTGTATCTCGGTTTTATAGCTACAAAGTTGTAAGAGTACAAAGTTTGTTCTTCTCAATGGTACTATGTTTATCCTACCAAGAAACAAAGTATTAAACAATATAAGAATATTAGAAAAGACAAACATTCTTCAAATTAATATTCAATCATTTGAAATAAATAAACGTTGACTGGATGGGCTAGCATTTATATCTAATGGACGTGCTAGTCTTTGGACGTGCAAGCTTTTTAAGTGAAGAATAAGGATTGATTTCTAAAGCCGCGTCTACATGTTTCTTGTCTAGTTACAAGTCTTTGGACTTGCTTATTTCTTAACTTTGCTTTAGTGATCTCGTCTACTCATTGGAAACATAAAAGCTAAGGTTCTCGTCTACAAAGAGAATTTTAATACCTCGTCTACTCAGCCATGATCGTCCTTAATGCGCGGCCATTTTCCTGAATTCAAACTAGGAGCACGGACGTGCTCCCTATTCAGCACAGCCATGCTCATCGCGCGATAGTGATGTTCTGGGCAGAGATCAACACAGTTATTTCAACCAATTAAAGCCCTAACACTCTCTTTGATCATTCGGAAAGTTCTTAGCTAAACCATTGGCATAAAAAAACTCGCCTTTACTAGTCCATGTTTTACAAACATTTTTGGGAAACAACAGTCCTTTAATCATTAGCCAATTTAAGTCATATCTTAACCAATTAAAGGTTATATCAACAGGTTCACCAGAACAACAACCATTCAACCATCAACATATAACAACAACTCAGTCGGCAACAATTATGACATAAACATGTCATCAACATAGTCATAGAACAAATAATATTGGCATATCAGTTAAACTAAAAACATGTTATCAACACAGTAGGCATTTATAGCAAACAAACATATTAAACATATAGCATACAACAACCTCGGGGTCATGGGAACCCCTCATCTTACACTACCCTTACTGCCTAATGATTACACTATCCTTCTACCCATACCTGGTTTAAAGGTCTCAACGACGACAGCCCCAAACGATAAACTGATCACGTCCCCTCGAGCGGCTCAGTCTGAATCCAAGCCTTGGTCAAGTAAAACAACAACCGAATTAGTTTCCAATTCAAAACCACGAAAAGGAAACCAAAAAGGGAAGGGACATTACCTATATAACTGACACATATGAACAAGAGCTTCCCAATGGTCTCCAAAACCCCAAGAATGCACTGAGTTTGATGGAGATAGGGAATGGAACAGGTATAGCCGCACTAGGGTAGTAGCAGCCACCAACTTAGGGTTAAAAACGTAACCCTCGGTTTCTATGCCACTATTTATAGACAACAGCAGCATGAAGCACGGCCGTGCTCCCCTAAGCACGGTCGTACTAGACTTAGCGTCTGTGAGATGCGGTCCGCACTAGAGCACGATCATGCATACTAACAAGCACGGTCGTGCTTATGACTCAACTGATCACAAGACACGCGGCCATGCATGGCCGTGCTTATGTACCATAAAGGGATTTTTAAGCTAAAAGTCTCACTTAGCCCTTAACCAACAACTTTAAGCTAACACTTAAAGCTTAAGCAACCAAACAAACATATAAAAAGCACTTAACGAAAAGCAGGGTGTTACACTTACCAGCATGTTTGAATACCATTTTTCAAGTTGATTGCACTGAAAATTTATTTGTAAAGTCAAATGACCATACCAATCCAATTCCTCCACAGTTTCAAGTACTATTACATCAATATTAGAAATAAAGGAGATAATGGCAGCGAAAAAAATTTAAAAAATGGTTACAACCTTATATTAGTACCTCATACTTCTCTACCTCATAACATTAACAGAAAATTATTTAGTGTTAACCAAGTTGTCACTTATCACTCAATCTGTCTTTACTCATGTAACACTTCAAGTATATAGACCCATTATAATTGCTAAATTAGTCATTTAAGTAAAAGTTTTCTTGATAGAATAAGAAGCATGTAACATGACAAACTGATAAGCTTCTGGCTTATCTAGTTTTATGACTAGATAAATGATAAGCCTCTGGCTTATCTAGTTTTATGACTAGATGAACTAGGGTTCATGTGCCTATTTATTCGAGTTCACTCTCGTTTTCGCCCAAATTCGCCTTGTTTTGCTCCTAAGTTGGATTTTGACTCGTTTTGCGTCTTTTGTGTAGTTTTTAGCTTCTTTTGGATAGAATTACGCTTGTGGTTGCTTGTGTTGTTTTCAGGTCCATAAGTGAAGCTCTAAGAATTAAGGAAAGTCAAGAAATAGTGGAGATTGCTATTCTGGAGATTCTCGCCCCGCGAGAGGAAGCTCGCCACGCGAGAGTTTGAAGACCTGGGAAGACAGAGACCATCACGGCCTAGCCGTGATTCACATCACGGGGCGTGAAAGGAAGGTTCGCGTCGCAAGACGTCCTTCGCGTCGCGAGTGTGTGAATACCAGAAAAGTACCAGAGATCCACACAAGGCAGAGAACATCACGGCCGTGACCCAAGATCCACACAAGGCAGAGAACATCACGGCTTGGCCGTGATTGACATCATGGGCCGTGAGAAGAGGGCTCGCGTCGCGAGACATCATTCGCGTCGCGAATGTTTAATTTCCAGAAGTGCGCCAAAAACAGAAGCCGTCACGGTCTGGCCGTGATGGACATCACGGCCGTGACGCGTGGCCTCCTTATAAATAGAGCAGATCAGAACAGAAAAAGGGGACTTTTTGGATCAGAATTTTCAGAGACCTTTTGTAATCCTTATTCTGGGGTTTCTTCTCCTCTTCTCCTCTCTTAATTCTTAGGCTTAGGATGAATTCTGATTGTACGTGCGTTGTTGTTACGGACATGAGGAACTAATCCTCTTGTCTAGGGGATCGATGAAGCCACCCATGGCGTCATAGTGTTCATGTAATGTAACTCTCTCTCCTTTAATTCAATTATGGTTTTCCAATTCTGTTTTCATTGTGTCGATTATATGCTAGCGTGATCGACTAGTTAAGCGTGTTGAGGCCTAGCGGCGATTCGCGTTTTAGAACTTGAATTGGGAACATCGGTCAGTATTGATTGAGAGTGAGTAGGAGATCGATGCAACCTATAGGGAACAAGAATTAATAGAATTCGAGATTAGGGTTAAGAGACCTAGCAAGTAATTAACTCAAATCATCGAATACGTCCTAATGAGTACGGAAGTGGATTTAGGAGAATTTAGGGGTCCCGGTTGACATTAAAATTGAACTTAGGGAGGAGAATATCATCACTTGGGTACTTTGCATGATTGGGTAGGTGGATTCGAAACCTTAGATGCTTTTATTTCTGAATTTAATCACCGTAGCGTTATTTGATTTGATTCTTGAAATTGCGATCTCAATCTCTTTCTCTCAACCACCTTCTATTGCTTAACCAACGTATCGGATTTCTTGACAATTTAGTCGAATTGGTCACCCAATCCTTGTGTTCGACCTCGGTAGAATCTTACCGTGTTTTTATTACTTGCGACGACCCGGTACACTTGCCGGAGTCACAACAAGTTTTTGGCGCCGTTGCCGGGGATTGGCATAACCAATTTTCATAATTTTTAGGAAATTCGGCTGTTTGGTTAAGCTGACTTTTAGTTTTATTTTCTTTTTATTTAATTGCCATTATTTTTCTCTGTTTCTTTGATTCCACTTGGTCTTTGCCTGTTTTTGTATGCGAGGTACTCTTCTACAAGAGGACTTGCTATTCGATTCAGAGATCACCAGGACCGAGAGGCAGTTAAGAAAAGAGGCCAGAGAAAGGAAGAGGTTGGAAGCAATTAAAATAGAAGGCATGGCTGAAGAAAATCCTCCTCCTCCTCCTCCTCGTTACAAGCCTCTCTTTGAGTACGATCTACCAAGCTTGGTAGATTGTGACTCTTCTATTGTGAGGGGCAACCTGAACACAGACTCTTTCAGAGTTGAAGCCTGTGTCACATACCATATCCGGGAGAATCAGTTTGATGGGAGTGGCAAACAGGACCCGCATAGACATATCACTCGCTTCCTGGAAGCTTGTGACTTGCAGAAGACCAGGGGAGTCTCTCAGGATGAGTTTCGCTTGCGGCTTTTCCCTCTTTCTCTTAGGGATGTCGCTCGCGATTGGGTTGACAGTTTGGATAGGAACAGCATCAGAACTTGGGAGCAAATGGCACAGAAGTTCCTAACCAAATACTTTCCTCCTCAGAAGGCGGCACAAGCAAGAATAGCCGTCACTTCATTCAGGCAAACGGAGGATGAAACATATAATGAAGCTTGGGAGAGGTACAATGGTTTGTTGAGAAGATGTCCCTCTGCGTTCTTTGACCCCGTTTCCAAAGTACAACACTTCTTTAATGGGTTGAGGGGACGCTATCAGATGAACTGTGATGCCGCAGCTGGCGGTTCTTTTGTATATTTATCGGCTGAGGATGGATGGGCACTGTTAGAGAAGATGTCATATAATGATTACAACCGTGGTAGGGAGACCTCGAGTGGAATCAGTTCTGGGACAATGGAAGCCATTTTAGAGCAAAACAGACTTTTGAAGATGCAAAAT
Organism: Sophora flavescens; assembly: GCA_030762895.1. Lineage (NCBI taxonomy): Eukaryota > Viridiplantae > Streptophyta > Magnoliopsida > Fabales > Fabaceae > Sophora > Sophora flavescens. Next base: position 101,671,223 of record CM061070.1, read on the forward strand.
GAGGCTTTGTCTGGGAACAAGAGGGTTAATGCGATACATGAGGGAATGCCTCCGGGTTGTGCAAATTGTAATGGAGATCATGACACTCAGATTTGACCGCTAAATTTCTCTCAGGAGCATCTGGACTCATGCCACAACTTCTATGACACTGTGCCCCAGAGAAACTATCAGAGGAACAATCATAATCAGAATAGGGGCTACATGAGAAGAGACCATCCGGGATTTGCTTGGAGTGATGTTAATGGTGGTCTAGCCGGTCAAAAACACCCTCAACAGAATTGGCAACAACCTCAACAGGGTCTGAGACCAAACATTGGAATTCAGCAGCGCAATACTCAGCAGGCTCCGCCGGGGCCTAATCAGTTGCAAATATCAGATGGTGGAAGACAACAGTGGGAGCTGGCCTTTGAGAAGATGACCGCGACAGTTGAGAAGTTGTCAACCTATACATACACAGCTTTAGAGAAAGTGAATGCGTCAGTTGACAAGTTGGCAACTCATACAGGGTCGGCAATTCACAATCTAGAGACGCAGGTTGCTCAGCTCGCAAGGCAACTTAATGAGCGTCTCCCAGGTACTCTCCCAGGTGACACCGAGAACAACCCCAAGGGACAATGCAATGTTATATCTACTAGAAGCGGAAGGGTGTTAGGACCTAGCAGGGGTACCACTAGTTCTCAGGATGACAAGGCCCCGGAACAACTACCCGTTGAGGAAGAGCAACCAGAGAAAGAAGGGTTGGCAAGTGACAAGGCACCGGAGCAAGGGGGAAGGCTGAAGCTTGTAGATGAAGAGTTCCGTAGAAAGAAGTGGGTTGAACCCCAAGACCTCCCACCTTACATGAAGGTACCGTATCCTGAAAGATTGAAGACGCCTCAACAGGATAAACAATTCAATAAGTTCCTTGATGTCTTCCGAAAACTTCAGATTAACATTCCATTTGCGGAAGCCTTGGAACAGATGCCATCATATGCCCGGTTTATGAAGGAGCTTCTCACTAAGAAGCGGAGGATTGTGGATGAAGAAACGATTGCTTTGACCGAGGAGTGTAGTGCCATTCTTCAACGGAAACTGCCTCCGAAGTTGAAGGATCCCGGTTCCTTCTCGATACCATGCACCATTGGGGGAATTACCTTCGGAAAGGCATTATGTGATCTAGGGGCAAGTATCAACTTGATGCCCCTCTCGATGATGAAGAGGCTAGGGATCAAAGAGGTAAAGGATACGCGAATGTCACTCCAACTGGCCGATCGTTCTATCAAATATCCCTATGGAGTAGTCGAAGACTTGCTCGTGAAAGTTGACAAGTTCATATTCCCAGTGGACTTCGTGGTGCTCGACATGGATGAAGATGCTGAGATCCCTCTCATATTGGGTAGACCCTTTTTGGCCACCGGGGATGCCTTGATAGATGTGCGGCAAGGGAAACTCACTTTAAGGGTGAATGATGATAAGGTGGTTTTCAATGTCTTTGAAGCGATTAAGCACCCGGAAGAGAAGTCAGCTGTGTATCGAGTGGATGTGGTGGACCCAACTGAAAAGGTAAAGGCAACTCGAGAAGACCATGATCCTTCACTTGCAACAGTATCGGTAGGATCTCATGAGGAAGACAGTGAGGAAAAAGGCCCTTCGGGGGATGAAGTCTACCTTGAGTGGCTACGAGACATGGAACCCATACCGAGTCTCCCAAGGGAAGAATGTGCAAGGAAAGAACTCAACAGCAAGGGAATGAAAAATAAGGGTAAAGCACCAAGGTTGAAAGGTAGTACAACCGTGGTGGTCAAGAAAGACAACAAGTTGATCCCAAAAAAGACCATCGCGGAGTGGAGAGTGCGTGCATATTATAGAAGGATGCTGGACTTAAATGAGCTGTCCGGGAACAGCTTGCGAGTATATAAAAGTGCACAAACCTACAAAGAACAGGCCAAGGAATGGCATGGCAAGCAGGATCTTCCTCCGGATTAACCCTTAGGGGCGACTTGAGTCAGGCTCGGGACGTTAAACAAGCGCTACTTGGGAGGCAACCCAAGCTAGGTACTCTCTCTTTTCCTCACTCTTGTTTTTGTTTTTTGTTTTTTTTTGTGTTTGTTTTGTTTTTGTTTGTCACTCTTGAATAATTTGAGAAGATCAAGAGTTTTTGTATGAAATGTCGTGTCGGCAAGCTTGTTGGATTTTAATTATATTGAGCATAGATGGATTGCTTGAATTATATTCACCATTGATGATTTCCCCTAGGTTCAAGTAATAGAAAAGTTGATCCCCACTTAAAAATTGAAAATTGAACTTTGAGATTTATTATGATTGCTTGATTTATGATAAGTTTGGGGTGAGGGGGTGCACACACTAGGAATCGTATCTCGGTCAAACAATTTGCAAAATGTCCAGGTGAGGATTTGAGCCTCCAACTCTGTTTTTGAATGTGAGAATCACTGTTAAGTTGCACTTTCCCGAATTTGCTTGAATCTCTATATGGTTTGCATGATTATGTGTTGCATCAAATGATTTAGGCAATTTTCTTTGAATAACTACTTGGCCTGAAAAGAACCATCCCTAATGCATGTTCCCTAGTTAGCCAAATTGAGCCCAATTGACCTATTGTTTCTTGATGACCCTACATTACGAGCCAAAATCTGAAAAACCATGTTAACCCAATCTTAGGATTAGGAGAGCATGGAAATGAGCAAGAGAAAGGTTGTGAGAAACTAAGTTTGGGGTGGCTACAAGGTATGTGTCATATTGGGATGAGAAAAAGAAAATAAAGGTTGACCCAAGGCAAAAAGAAAAGAAAAGAAAAGAAGAAAACAAAAATTGCCAAAAGAAAAGGGGCAAAACAAAAATAATATCAAGGAAAAGGTTGTAGTCACCCGAGTCCAAATGAAAATTGGAAAGAAAGGAATTTGAGTGGAAGATGTGTTTAATGCTCATGCTCTCTTAGTTCCTAGGGACTTAAGCCTAAATATCCTTGATTATCCTACCCTCAGCCAGGCCCCATTACAACCTTTAAAAGACCTTTTGATGTTGCATGCATGTTTTCGTGGGAACTATGTTTGAGATGAAAATCAAATTCATGGGAAGTGCTCTTGATAAGTGAAATTGAGTGAAAAAGTTGAAAGCCTAGACAAACTTGAGCGAATGAGTGAAATACTAAATGCCCTTGTGAGGAAGGCAATTGTTTGAAATAGGTGATCTTCCTTTGTGTGTATCTTTGAGCTTCAACTTAGAGTAATGATGGCATGAATGATAATTTCTCAATTGTTTAAAGTAGATGAATGTGGGGATTACATTGATGAAAAAGGGGGGGAATCAAGGAAGAAAAAACTATTTTGTAAAGTTGCATGAAATTTGTGCGAAAATTGATTAGATCTTTAGGCTTGCCAAGTTTTGAGTCGTTTTTGAGTTTTAAGCTTGCTTGGGGACAAGCAAGGTTTAAGTTTGGGGTATTTTGATAAGCCTCTGGCTTATCTAGTTTTATGACTAGATGAACTAGGGTTCATGTGCCTATTTATTCGAGTTCACTCTCGTTTTCGCCCAAATTCGCCTTGTTTTGCTCCTAAGTTGGATTTTGACTCGTTTTGCGTCTTTTGTGTAGTTTTTAGCTTCTTTTGGAGAGAATTACGCTTGTGGTTGCTTGTGTTGTTTTCAGGTCCATAAGTGAAGCTCTAAGAATTAAGGAAAGTCAAGAAATAGTGGAGATTGCTATTCTGGAGATTCTCGCCCCGCGAGAGGAAGCTCGCCACGCGAGAGTTTGAAGACCTGGGAAGACAGAGACCATCACGGCCTAGCCGTGATTCACATCACGGGGCGTGAAAGGAAGGTTCGCGTCGCAAGACGTCCTTCGCGTCGCGAGTGTGTGAATACCAGAAAAGTACCAGAGTCAGAGACCATCACGGCCTAGCCGTGATGTGTATCACGGCCGTGACCCAAGATCCACACAAGGCAGAGAACATCACGGCTTGGCCGTGATTGACATCACGGGTCGTGAGAAGAGGGCTCGCGTCGTGAGACATCATTCGCGTCGCGAATGTTTAATTTCTAGAAGTGCGCCAAAAACAGAAGCTGTCACGGTCTGGCCGTGATGGACATCACGGCCGTGACGCGTGGCCTCCTTATAATTAGAGCAGATCAGAACAGAAAAAGGGGACTTTTTGGATCAGAATTTTCAGAGACCTTTTGTAATCCTTATTCTGGGGTTTCTTCTCCTCTTCTCCTCTCTTAATTCTTAGGCTTAGGATGAATTCTGATTGTACGTGCGTTGTTGTTACGGACATGAGGAACTAATCCTCTTGTCTAGGGGATCGATGAAGCCACCCATGGCGGCATAGTGTTCATGTAATGTAACTCTCTCTCCTTTAATTCAATTATGGTTTTCCAATTCTGTTTTCATTGTGTCGATTATATGCTAGCGTGATCGACTAGTTAAGCGTGTTGAGGCCTAGCGGCAATTCGCGTTTTAGAACTTGAATTGGGAACATCGGTCGAGTATTGCACGAGAGTGAGTAGGAGATCGATGCAACCTATAGGGAACAAGAATTAATAGAATTCGAGATTAGGGTTAAAAGGCCTAGCAAGTAATTAACTCAAATCATCGAATACGTCCTAATGAGCACGGATGTGGATTTAGGAGAATTTAGGGGTCCCGGTTGACATTAAAATTGAACTTAGGGAGGAGAATATCGTCACTTGGGTACTTTGCATGATTGGGTAGGTGGATTCGAAACCTTAGATGCTTTTATTTCTGAATTTAATCACCGTAGCGTTATTTGATTTGATTCTTGAAATTGCGATCTCAATCTCTTTCTCTCAACCACCTTCTATTGCTTAACCAACGTATCGGATTTCTTGACAATTTAGTCGAATTGGTCACCCAATCCTTGTGTTCGACCTCGGTAGAATCTTACCGTGTTTTTATTACTTGCGACGACCCGGTACACTTGCCGGAGTCACAACAATAAACTAGGGTTTATGTGCCAAATAGTCGAGTTCATTCTCGTTTTCGCCCAAATTTGCCTTGTTTCGTTCCTAAATTAGACTTTGACTCGTTTTGCGTCTTTTTTGTAGTTTTTAGCTTGTTTGGGATAGAATTATGCTTTTGGTTGCTTTTGGTGTTTTCAGGTCAATAAGTGAAGCTCCGGGAGTCAAGGAAAGCCAAGAAATAGTGGAGATTGCAATTCTGGAGACACTCGCCTCGCGAGTGTATTCTCGCCCCGCGAGAGTCTGAAAACCAGCAAGACAGAGACTATCACGGCATAGCAGTGATTAAGGTCACGGCTGTGACAAATTGAGGGTTGAAGATTCGCCCCGCGAGAGACAGCTCGCCTCGCGAGAGCATGAAGACTTGGAAGTCAGAGATCATCACGGCGTAGCCGTGATGAAGGTCACAACCTCGAATTGAAGACTCGCCCTGCGAAAGGTGTCTCGCCTCGCGAGTCCCTGAAGACCATGGAAGACAGAGACCATCACAGCTTAGCCGTGATGAAGGTCACGGCTGTGACAGATTGGGGTTTGAAGACTCGCCCCGCGAATACAAGATCGCCTCACAAAAATCCAAAATTTGAAGCGCGCCAATGCTTAATTTCGCGTCGCAAGAGTAAGCTCGCCCCGCGAGCGGGCGAGAAACAGAATCCTTATTTAAAGGCTGTTTCAGATCAGAATTGGGGATGAAGTTGTTAGCCACTGTTTAGATCAGAGTAGTAGTGCGAATCCTTGTTTCCGGAGCTGCGTCTCCCTTCTCTTTTCTTTTCTTCTTTTAGTTTATTATTATGGAGATTATTGCCGATTGTTTGTGCGTCGTCACGGGCATGAGGAACTAATCCCCTCGTCTAGGGGATCGATGAAGCCACCCATGGCTGTGTAGTGTTCACGTGATGTATGTTTTTCTCCCCTTCTCTCGATAAATGTTTTCCAATTCTGATATTATTGTGTTGATCATATGCTAGCGTGATTAACTAGTTAAACGTGTTAAGGCCGACCGGCGATTCGCGTTTTAGAACTTGAATTGGGATCACTAATTGAATATTGCACGACAGTGGGTAGGAGATTAGTGCAACCACGTAAGGAACAAGGTTTAATAGAATTCGAGGATTAGGATTATGAGACTTGGTGAGTAATTAATCCTAATCGTTGAATACGTCCTATTGCGCACGGCTGTGAATTTAGGAGAAATTGGGGGTCCCGGTTGACATTGTAATTGAACCTAGGGAGGAATACATAATCATTTGGGTATTATGCATGATTGGGTAGGTGGAATTGAAACCCTAGATATTTTAATTTCTGAATTTAATCACCTTAGCTTAATTCAATTTCTTATTTGAATTGCGATCTTAATCTCCCCTCTCACAACAAATTTCTTCGCTTAACTAAACCTATCGAATTTCTCGTGAATTGGTAGAATTGGAAACCCAATCCTTGTGTTCGACCTCGGTAAATTCTTACCGTGTTTTTATTACTTGCGACGACCCGGTACACTTGCCGGTGTCACAACAAGTTTTTGGCGCCGTTGCCGGGGATTGGCACAACCAATTTTCCTAATTTTTAGGAAATTTGATTGATTGGTTAAGTTGATTTGATTTTTTTTATTTTTTATTTTTATTTTATTTTATTTTTCTGTTATTTCGTTATTATTTCTCTCTACTTCGTTGATTCCGCTTGGTCTTGCCGTGTTTTTGTATGCGAGGTACCCTCTCACAAGAGGAACTGCTATTTGATTCGAAGATCACCAAGACCGAGAAGCGCTTAAGGAAAGAAGCCAGAGAGCGAAAGAGGCTTGAAGCAATTGCTATCGAGAGGATGGCCGAAGAAAATCCTCCTCCTCCTCCTCCTCGTTACAAGCCTCTCTTCGAGTACGATCTACCCAGCTTGGGTGATTGTGATTCGTCGATTGTGAGGGGCAACCTGAACACAGACTCCTTCAGAGTTGAAGCATGTGTCACATTCCAGATCCGGGAGAATCAGTTTGATGGGAGTGGCAAACAGGACCCTCATAGACACATCACTCGCTTCCTTGAAGCTTGTGACCTACAGAAGACAAGAGGAGTCTCACAAGATGATTTTCGCTTGCGGCTCTTCCCTCTCTCTCTTAGGGATGTCGCTCGCGATTGGGTAGACGGCTTGGATAGGAATAGCATCAGAACTTGGGAGCAAATGACACAGAAGTTCCTAACCAAATATTTTCCTCCTCAGAAAGCGGCACAAGCAAGAATAGCCGTTACATCTTTCAGGCAGACAGAGGATGAAACATATAATGAAGCTTGGGAGAGGTACAATGGCTTATTGAGAAGATGCCCTTCAGCGTTCTTTGACCCCGTCTCTAAAGTTCAACATTTCTTTAATGGGTTGAGGGGACGCTATCAGATGAACTGTGATGCCGCGGCTGGCGGCTCGTTCTCATATTTATCAGCCGAGGATGGATGGGCATTGTTAGAGAAAATGTCATATAATGATTACAACCGTGGAAGGGAAACCTCAAATGGAATCAGTTCTGGGGCAATGGAGGCCATTCTTGAGCAAAACAGATTGTTGAAGATGCAGATTGAAGCTTTGTCTGGAAACAAGAGGGTTAATGTGATACATGAGGGGATGCCTCCGGGTTGTGACAACTGCAATGGGGATCATGACACTCAAATGTGCCCGCTGAATTTCTCTCAGGAACATGTGGATTCATGCCACAACTTCTATGACACTGTACCCCAGAACAATTATCAGAGAAACAGACAGAATGACTACAATCAGAATCAGAATAGGGGGTATATGAGGAGAGACCACCCGGGTTTCGCTTGGAGTAATGCTAGTGGTGGTCTGGCCGGACAACAACCTCAACAGGGTCTGAGGCCAAACATTGGGATCTAGCAGCGCAATCCTCATCAGGCTCTTCCGGGGCCTAATCAGTTGCAACTGACAGATAGTGGAAGACAACCGTGGGAGCTGGCTATTGAGAAGATGAGTGCAGCAATGGAGAAATCGTCGATCAACACAAACACTGCCATTGACAATTTGGCGACTCATACAGGGTCGGCAATTCAGAATCTGGAGACACAAATAGCGCAGCTCGTGAAGCAATTAAATGAACGTCTCCCAGGCACTCTCCCAAGTGACACTGAGAACAACCCTAAGAGCCAGTGCAATGCCGTAACCACTAGAAGCGGTAGAGTGCTGGAATCTAACAGTGGTGCACCTAGTTCTCCGGAAGTTGAAGTCTCAAATCCACCACATGTTGAGGAAGAACAACCTGAGAAAGAAGAGGAGTTAGCAAGAGGTAAGGCACCGGAGCAAGGAGGGAAGTTAAAGCTTGTAGATGAAGAGTTCCGTAGAAAGAAGTGGGTAGAGCCAAAGGACCTCCCGTCCTACATGAAGGTACCATACCCTGAGAGATTGAAGAAGCCCCTTCAGGATAAACAGTTCAGTAAATTCCTTGATGTCTTCCGCAAACTTCAGATCAACATTCCATTTGCGGAAGCCCTGGAACAAATGCCGTCTTATGCCCGATTTATGAAGGAGCTTCTCTCCAAGAAGCGGAAAATAGTGGATGAGGAAACGGTTGCTTTGACTGAGGAGTGTAGTGCCATTCTTCAGAGAAAACTTCCTCCAAAGTTGAAGGATCCCGGTTCCTTTTCGATACCATGTACTATTGGAGAGATGAATATAGGGAAGGCATTGTGTGATCTAGGGGCAAGCATCAACCTAATGCCCCTCTCTATGATGAAGAAGTTGGGGATTAAGGAAGCCAAGGATACACGGATGTCACTCCAACTAGCCGATCGCTCTATCAAATACCCTTATGGGGTTGTCGAAGACTTGCTAGTGAAGGTGGACAAATTCATATTTCCGGCAGATTTTGTGGTGCTCGATATGGATGAAGATGCCGAGATCCCCCTCATATTGGGGAGGCCATTCTTGGCCACAGGGCGTGCTTTGATTGATGTGCAACAAGGGAAACTCACCCTCCATGTACAAGATGAGAATGTAGTCTTCAATGTCTTCAAGGCAATGAAGCACCCAGTGGAGAGGTCAAAGGTCTATCAAGTGGATGTGGTGGGCTCGATTGTCGAGGAAAAGACCACTAGAGAAGCCCATGGTTCATCACTTGCACAAGTGTTGGTAGAATCCCATGATTATGATTATGATAGTGAGGAAGAAGACCCCTTGGGAGATGAGGATTATCTTGAGTCCTTGAAGCACATGGAAGCCTTACCAAGTCTCCCAAGGGATGAGAGTACAAAGGAAAAGCTCAACACTGAAGGCAGGGAAGAAGAGAACAAAGCTCCGGAGTTGAAGCAACTCCCAACCCACTGAAGGTATGCATTCTTGGGGGAGGAGGGACAACATCCGGTGATCATTAGCAATGCCTTGAAAAAGGATGAAGAGGAGAAGCTGTTGAGAGTTCTTAGGGAATACAAATCCGCCATTGGGTGGAAGATTTCGGACCTAAAAGGTATAAGCCCTTCCCTATGCATGCATAAAATCTTGATGGAGGATGGTTATAAGCCGGTGGTTCAACCACAGAGACGGCTAAACCCCATCATGAAAGAAGCTGTGCGTAAGGAAGTGATTAAGCTTTTAGATGCCGGAATCATCTACCCAATCTTGGATAGCAACTGGGTTAGTCCGATTCATGTGGTCCCAAAGAAGGGTGGAACAACTGTGGTGGTTAATGAAAACAATGAATTGATCCCAACAAGGACCATCACGGGGTGGAGAGTTTGTATCGACTACAGAAAACTAAATGAAGCAACCAGAAAGGATCATTTCCCTCTCCCCTTCATTGATCAAATGCTTGAGAGGCTAGCCGGGTATGAGTACTACTGTTTCTTGGATGGTTACTCCGGCTATAATCAAATTGTGGTGGATCCTCAAGACCAAGAGAAGACGGCCTTCACTTGTCCCTATGGAGTCTTTGCCTATAGGAGGATGCCCTTTGGATTGTGCAACGCCCCCGCCACTTTCCAAAGGTGCATGCTTTCTATTTTCTCGGACATGGTGGAGAAATGCGTTGAGGTGTTCATGGACGACTTCTCGGTCTTTGGAACCTCATATGACAACTGCTTGAAGAACTTGAGTTTGGTGCTTAAAAGGTGCCAAGAGACTAACCTTGTGCTCAATTGGGAGAAATGCCACTTCATGGTCAAGGAAGGTATAGTCTTGGGGCACAAAATCTCCCACAGGGGGATTGAGGTTGATAAGGCGAAGATCGAGTTGATTGAGAAGCTGCCCCCACCAACCACTGTAAAGGGGGTGAGGAGTTTTTTAGGGCATGCCGGGTTCTACCGGAGATTCATCAAAGACTTCTCCAAAATCGCAAGGCCGCTTTGCGACCTTCTTGTGAAGGATGTATCCTTTGATTTTAATGATTCTTGTTTAAATGCCTTCACTATTTTGAAAAATATGCTTGTCACCGCACCCATAATCATTGCACCTAATTGGAATTTGCCATTTGAAATCATGTGTGATGCTAGTGATTATGCGGTGGGGTGGGGGTTTTTAGGGCGCAGAGGGTGGAGAAATTAGCTCATGTCATTTATTATGCAAGTAAAGTTTTGAATGAGGCACAAGCTAATTACTCCACCACTGAAAAAGAGCTACTTGCTGTGGTGTTTGCTTTGGATAAGTTTAGATCCTACATCGTGGGGTCTAAGATTGTGGTTTTCACTGATCATGCGGCCATAAAACACTTGATGACAAAACAAGAGGCCAAACCTAGATTAATGCGGTGGATTCTTCTTTTGCAGGAATTTGACGTAGAGATTAAGGACGGGAAAGGATCCGAGAATGGTGTGGCGGACCACTTATCTAGGTTGGTCAATCCCGACACTAAGGAGGAGTCGTTAGACATCAAGGAAGAATTTCCTGATGAAAAGCTGTTAGCACTTATTGAAAATTCCCCTCCTTGGTTCGCGGACATGGCCAACTTCAAATCTTCAAATGTGGTTCCGTAAGATTGGACTCGTCAACAAAGGAAGAAGTTCCTCTCGGATGCAAAGTACTATATGTGGGAGGACCCATATCTGTTCAAGCAATGCTCAGACGGGATCTTAAGGAGGTGCATTCCCCATGACCAGATCGGAAACGTATTGTGGCATTGTCATGGCTCGGATTATGGTGGGCACTATGGGGGAAAGAAGACCGCAGAAAAAATTCTTCAAAGCGGGTTTTATTGGCCAACGATTTTCAAGGATGCCCGTACCTTTGTTGAGAACTGTGATCAGTGCCAAAGAGTTGGCAATATCTCTAAGCGGCATGAACTTCCCTTGAATTGCATGCTTGAAGTAGAGCTCTTTGATGTATGGGGGATAGATTTCATGGGGCCATTCCCACCCTCCTTCTCTTACCAATACATTCTGGTGGCTGTGGACTATGTGTCGAAGTGGGTAGAGGCAATCCCGACAATTACGGATGATGCGCGAGTAGTCATGGAATTCCTAAGGCGCAATATCTTCTCTAGGTTTGGGGTCCCTAGAGTGTTGATTAGTGATGGGGGATCCCACTTTTGCAACAATGCATTGCACAAGCTTCTTGAGAAGTATGGGGTCAAGCATAGAGTCGCTACTCCTTATCATCCCCAAACAAATGGGCAAGCGGAGGTGTCCAACCGTGAGTTGAAGCGTATCCTTGAAAAAACCGTCAACTCCTCACGGAAGGATTGGTCAAAGAAATTGGATGATGCTTTATGGGCTTATAGGACAGCGTTCAAGACACCAATTGGAAGGTCTCCCTACAACTTGGTGTTTGGAAAGGCATGCCACCTACCGGTGGAGTTGGAAGCGAAGTCTTATTGGGCAATTCGGGAGCTTAACTTTGACTTGACGAAAGCCGGTGAGAAGAGGCTTTTGGACCTGAATGAGTTGTCCGAGATCCGCATGCAAGCTTATGAAAATGCTAGAATCTACAAGGAGCGGACTAAGGCATGGCATGACAAGCACATCTTGCCTAGAAGGTTTGAGCCCGGACAAATGGTACTCCTTTATAATTCAAGGTTGAGGTTCTTTCCTGGAAAGCTGAAATCGAGATGGTCAGGACCATTCAAGATCCTACAAGTCTTCCCATACGGAGCGGTGGAATTGGAAGGGGCTTCCGGCAACTTCACGGTGAATGGGCAAAGGCTAAAGCATTATCATGGGGAATCGGTCCCAATTGGCAAGCAAGTGCTCTATCTGGATTAACCCTCTGGGGTGACTTGAGTCAGGCTCGGGACGTTAAACAAGCGCTACTTGGGAGGCAACCCAAGCTAGGTATCCCTCTCCTCTCTTAACTTTTGTTTTCTTTTTCTTTTTGTTTTTGTTTTTGTTTGTCGCTCTTGAATAATTTGAGAAGATCAAGAGTTGTTGTATGAATGTCGTGTCGGCAAGTTTTTTGGATTTTGATTAAATGGAGCATAGTTGGATTGTATGAATTTTATTAACCATTGATGATTTCCCCCTAGGTTCTAATAATAGAAAAGTTGATCCCCACTTAAAAATTGAAAATTGAACTTTGAGATTTATTACGATTGCTTGATTTATGATAAGTTTGCGGTGAGGGGGTGCACACACTAGGAATCGTATCTCGGTCAAACAGTTTGCAAAATGTCCGGGTGAGGATTTGAGCCTCCAACTCTGTTTTTGAATGTGTGAATCACTGTAAGTTTCACTTTCCCGAATTTGCTTGAATCTCTATATGGTTTGCATGTTTATATGTTGCATCAAATGATTTAGGCAATTTTCTTTGAATTAACTACTTGGCCATAAATTGAACCAACCTTGATGAATGATCCCTAGTTAGCCACGTTGAGCCTTGAAGCCTATTGTTCTTGATAACCTTACATTACAAGCCATTAACTCAGAAAAACCATGATTTTCCCCTATCCTAGGATTTAGGAGAGTATGGAATTTTAGCTTTGTGAGTGTTGTTGTGGAACTAAGTTTGGGGTGGCTACAAGTTCATGAATCATAGTTGAGAAAAAGAAAACGGAAGTAAGGGCCGAAGGCTTGAAAAAAAAAAGGGTGATAAAAAGCATTGAATATGTGCCAAAAAGGGCAAAGAAAAAATAAATATAAAAAGGAAGAGGTGTGTAGCCACCAACTGCAAGGAAGAGAATAATATGAGAGTGAATTCAATTGTTGTGATAGTAGTTCCATGCTCTCATTGATCCTAGGGACTTAGCCTCTATCCTTTGATTATCATACCCTTGAGCCAGACCTCATTACAACCTTTAAAAGACCTTCTGATGTTGAATGCATGTTTTCGTGGGAACCATTTTTGAGATGAAAATCAAATTCATGGGAAGTGCTCTTGATAAGTGAAATTGAGTGAAAAAGTTGAAAGCCTAGACGAATTTGAGCGAATGAGTGAAATTTTACATACCCTAGTGAGGAAGGCAATTGTTTGAAATTGGTGATCTTCTTTTTGTGTGTGACTATGAACCTCAACTTAGATTAATGATTGCATGAATGATGAAGTTCTCAATTGTTTAAAGTAATTGAATGTGGGGATTACGTTAATGTAGGGGGGAGATCATTGGAGAAAAACTGTTTTGATTGCATGAAATTTGTGCGACATCGATTGATTCCTTTAGACTTGCCATGTCTTGAGTCGTTTTTGAGTTTTAAGCTTGCTTGGGGACAAGCAAGGTTTAAGTTTGGGGTGTTTTGATAAGCTTCTGGCTTATCTAGTTTTATGACTAGATAAACTAGGGTTTATGTGCCAAATAGTCGAGTTCATTCTCGTTTTCGCCCAAATTTGCCTTGTTTCGTTCCTAAATTAGACTTTGACTCGTTTTGCGTCTTTTTTGTAGTTTTTAGCTTGTTTTGGATAGAATTATGCTTTTGGTTGCTTTTGGTGTTTTCAGGTCAATAAGTGAAGCTCCGGGAGTCAAGGAAAGCCAAGAAATAGTGGAGATTGCAATTCTGGAGACACTCGCCCCGCGAGTGTATTCTCGCCCCGCGAGAGTCTGAAAACCAGCAAGACAGAGACTATCATGGCATAGCCGTGATTAAGGTCACGGCTGTGACAAATTGAGGGTTGAAGATTCGCCCCGCGAGAGACAGCTCGCCTCGCGAGAGCATGAAGACTTGGAAGTCAGAGATCATCACGGCGTAGCCGTGATGAAGGTCACAGCCTCGAATTGAAGACTCGCCCCGCGAAAGGTGTCTCGCCTCGCGAGTCCCTGAAGACCATGGAAGACAGAGACCATCACGGCTTAGCCGTGATGAAGGTCACGGCTGTGACAGATTGGGGTTTGAAGACTCGCCCCGCGAATACAAGCTCGCCTCGCGAAAATCCAAAATTTGAAGCGCGCCAATGCTTAATGTCGCGTCGCGAGAGTAAGCTCGCCCCGCGAGCGGGCGAGAAACAGAATCCTTATTTAAAGGCTGTTTCAGATCAGAATTGGGGATGAAGTTGTTAGTCACTGTTTAGATTAGAGTAGTAGTGCGAATCCTTGTTTCCGGAGCTGCGTCTATCTTCTCTTTTCATTTCTTCTTTTAGTTTATTATTATGGAGATTATTGCCGATTGTTTGTGCGTCGTCACGGGCATGAGGAACTAATCCCCTCGTCTAGGGGATCGATGAAGCCACCCATGGCTGTGTAGTGTTCACGTGATGTATGTTTTTCTCCCCTTCTCTCGATAAATGTTTTCCAATTCTGATATTATTGTGTTGATCATATGCTAGCGTGATTAACTAGTTAAACGTGTTAAGGCCGACCGGCGATTCGCGTTTTAGAACTTGAATTGGGATCACTAATTGAATATTGCACGACAGTGGGTAGGAGATTAGTGCAACCACGTAAGGAACAAGGTTTAATAGAATTCGAGGATTAGGATTATGAGACTTGGTGAGTAATTAATCCTAATCGTTGAATACGTCCTATTGCGCACGGCTGTGAATTTAGGAGAAATTGGGGGTCCCGGTTGACATTGTAATTGAACCTAGGGAGGAATACATAATCATTTGGGTATTATGCATGATTGGGTAGGTGGAATTGAAACCCTAGATATTTTAATTTCTGAATTTAATCACCTTAGCTTAATTCAATTTCTTATTTGAATTGCGATCTTAATCTCCCCTCTCACAACAACTTTCTTCGCTTAACTAAACCTATCGAATTTCTCGCGAATTGGTAGAATTGGAAACACAATCCTTGTGTTCGACCTCGGTAAATTCTTACCGTGTTTTTATTAATTGCGACGACCCGGTACACTTGCCGGTGTCACAACACAAACCAACAGCCAAAGGATCAAGCAGAAAAAATACATCTCCTGAGCATTTTATCGAGCTTTGCATCCATGTTCAAGATGTTGTTCCTCTCCATTAGAATATCAAAGATTCATGTGTTCTCTGTTTTCCACATATGCCAATGAGTTCAACTTTTCGCGGATGGTATTCAAACTAGCAGCGTGGTCACTGACAGAAAAGAGAAGACCAAATCTTGTTTAGACCTGTCCAAACCGCCAACACCATGCCCAAACCGCTAGCGGGTTTTACCAAAGATCCGTGTGCCTCTACCCATCATCAAACAACTCTAACACACATTGCAAATATGCAACGCATAGAGGAAGGCAATGAGTCACAAGGAATTTGTGCTGAACGTAGAGAGCATAGTGCTAAAAGTAGAGAGCAGAGAGGGAGCCATAGAGGAGTATTACACTTCAGCTGTTTAGATGAAAGGAAGAGATATCTGAGGTGCTGAAGTGACTACGGTAGAGTTCACGCTTCAGAATTTATATAATATAATAATAATAAATA
Source organism: Sophora flavescens (assembly GCA_030762895.1). Lineage (NCBI taxonomy): Eukaryota > Viridiplantae > Streptophyta > Magnoliopsida > Fabales > Fabaceae > Sophora > Sophora flavescens. The sequence goes on from CM061070.1 coordinate 101,686,937, forward strand.
GATAAGAACTACACTTCCTAATTGATGTGAAGATATAGATTTAATCATAATAACACAGATATGTGATATTAGTCTAAAACTTGATGTGAACAACGGAGCATTTTAAGGATTAAATAGAAATCATCAAGGATAGTTTCTAATATCAAAATTGAAGCCTAATACAATTTTGAGAATTCTCCAAGAATCAGGTTCAAGAAGCACTGTGCCCTGGTTGTAGCCCTTCTTGAATGCAAGACTCTGCCTCCCTGGCCACCATGGTGGATGCTCACCCACCAGGAAGGCCTCCTCCAGAGAAGCCACCGGATGGTGACCCAGCTCATCATGCAAAGGTTATCTCCCTTGAATTAGAGAACTCTTCCTACAAAAGCAAACTGCTCAACCTTTTTGGAGATGAAGTCTTCCAAAGACCCCCTGCATTGGTAGAAAAATAGAACAATAAATCCTCAAATCAATCTAATGATATGTTTTAAGTTACAATTTGTCTAACTCGGTCATGCGTCTGACTCCACTCCAGTTGTCGCTAAGAGTTTTGATGAACCCAAACATTGAGCGACTGATTTTACATTGAACTGTCTGAATATTGCTGACAAACTATTTGAGATGTCCAAAACAAGTATACTATCTTAACAGATCAATTCACCAAAGAATCTGGAAAGAATCGGCATCAACCATCTAAAGTACAATGCATCTAAAGCATAATTTACTGAAGCATCAAAATTTGACAGACTTATCAAGCTATGCAGAAAATAAGCATGTAGCAAAATCAAGCAAATAAATTAAGGAGTATCATCTTCACTGAAAATTAAAGAAAAAAGAAAGTACTCTCTTGTAAGCAAATATAAGGAAAGTAGGTGTCAAGAAATACACTTATTGAAGAATGTCAAGATTATGTGTCTGAAGTATGATTCAAGCCATAGCTCATATCTCAGATTTATTAGTTATGAAGGAGTCTTGCTTACATCTCTCAAACAACATGTTCATGCAAATTATTCCAAGTATCCATCAAAACATACTTGAAGCAAGAAATAACTTATTTCGACCATCATGCAAAAGAAAGGAAGAAAGGCTACAAGATCTTCAATGTCAAGAGAATTGTGATCTTCAAGAACAACTAAAGTCATGTATTACCATATGAATGATCAACTCTCAAAGACTATCTACAATATCTTCTGAAGAAAGTTGAAAGAAGTTTTAGATCAAGATTACAGACCAAAACCTGATCAAGGAACATTTCAAAATGCGTCCGAGTCTCTAACAATATCAGCATTCTGTCAAAACAATCTATCAAGACTTATTTGGTGACAACTATCTCAACTTTAGAAGGAGTGATTCTCAAACAAAGATTATGTGCTACTGAACCGAAAAGCACTTTGAAGAAAAACGCTCCATTGAAAGATGATTTATTTTGAATTTTGAGAATGGAATTTGAAATGAAGTTTAATTAGACTTGAAATAAGTTTAATTAAGAATATTCTCTTCTCTTCAATCGAAATCAAAAAAGAAGAAAAGACAAAAGGGCAATACATCAGAAAAATGATTCCTTGTGATAGCAAAGAGAAAAGTTACTTTATCTGAACTTTTATAAGCTTAGCACAAATAAGGAAAGATCACTGCCCAAGACTGAAAAGCATATATGCTACTCTGTAAAGTCAACAAAGTATCTCCAAACGGCTACAAAGAACTTAATGCCAAGTCAGAATGGCTATTTTGTGGAGAACAAGATTGAAGACATTCGATCACATCTCAATGGATCTCTTATGTTCAAGTATAAATAGAAGGAATCGAAGACTGAAGAACAAGTGATGACATACAGTAAAAAAACTGAAAATACACAATACTAAAAGAGCAGCACTCATCTCATCAAAGTCATAGTTGAAAGCTCTCATCACTAATACATCTTCTTCACACTCAGAAAAATCTTTTTGAAGAAGAACTCATCTGCAACTCATCAAGATCCAACTTCATATTCACTCTCTGTAGTGTTTAAAGATTGGTTCAATTGCTTCGTAACTTTGAAGCTGTGCTTCAAAACTCTCTCAAATCTCTCTAAGCCTGAAGAGGCTTGTTTCAAGAATACTTGTTGAGCCTGAAGAGGCTAGGTGTGCAAACAATACTTGTGGTTGAGCCTGGAGAGGCTAGGTGTACAAATAATACTCGTTTGTAACCTTGATCAATTATAGTGAAAAACTTGGTTAAGCCAAGGTCTGGATGTATCCCAAAGTTTGTGGGTGAACCGGGATAAATCTCTGAGTACACTCTCTCTATCCTTACTTATTTACTCAGTCTATTTCCCTGTTTGTTTAGCTAACCCGCGTGTGTGTGAAATAGTTGCTATTCAATCTGTCAATAAGGTGTCTGCCTTTAAGCGTCTTATCTGAACTGAATTTGTTTTATGCTTCTAACTCTGATTTTCGAAAACACTATTCAACCCCCCATTCTAGTGTTGTTTTGTTCCATTTCAATTGGTATCAGAGCTTAGCCTCTGGGTTGAGCACCTTACAGTGTAAGAGGAAAAGATTCTGAAGAATGGCCAGTGACGCAGGTTCTAGCAACAGTGTGTACATTCAAGGTACATACCTCAGTAGACCACCCATGTTTAGTGGAAAAGACTATAAGTACTGGGGGAGTAAGATGAGAATGTTCATAGAGTCAACTGATTTGGATCTTTGGGAAATCATATCTCAAGGTCCTTATAATCTAATTGATGAGAGTGGAAATGTTATTCCTAGAAATTGATGCATATCAGAACACAAACACATGGTTTAGCTTAATGAAAAAGCCAAATATATTCTTGTATGTTCTCTTAGTAGATCAGAGTATGACAAAGTAAGCAGCTGTGAGACTGCAAAAGATATCTGGATCAGACTTGTGGAGCTATATGATGAGGATGTACATCCGAAGAAACATCTGTCAACAACATTGATAAACTTCCATCAACTAATATTCCAAAGGAGCAACTTTCTCAAAATGATGATGAGGATGAAGAAGTTTGAGGCAACCAGAAAGATGAGGAAGTTCTGGAATAAAATAAGAGCAAAGAAAGCAGCATTTAGAACAGCTGGTGATAGAATGCCACCTCTCAAGAAGATGATCACTTGGGAAGATCTGGACAAGGATTCAGAAGATGAATTCAAATGTCTTCTTGGAGATACAGATTCAGACTATGAGGTAAATTCTGAATTTGAGGATTTACAATATGCATATCATGAACTTCTCATTGAATCTAACTGTATTCTTGATAAGTTCAAAGAACTTAAGAGAAAGTATGTGAAGCTCACTAAGGAGCATGAACAGAAAAATCTCGAGGTTGATGAACTAATTTTAGAAAACAGAAAACTCAAGACAGAAATGCTTAGAGCTGAGATCATTACTGAAACATCACCATCTGAAGAAGTTGTGAAACTTCAACAGAAAGTGGAAGAGCTCACTAATGATCTTGCTAGATTTGTCAATGGCAAGAACAACCTGATGAAACTTCCGGGAATTCAAAGGTCTTGTTTTGACAAAACTGGTATTGGCTACATTAAAGAGAATCATGATAAAGTATTTGACAAATTCTCAGATAAATTGAAAATGCCTATAAAATCTTCTTTTGACAAATCATGTACTTTTTTTGGTAAATCTGGACATATCACATCCAAGTGCTTTCATAAAAGAAAAGCCAAGTCTTCACAGACTAGAATACCTAACAAGAGTGGACCCAAAATGGTCTTGGTACCAAAACACCTTATAATCCCTCTTGCAGATTTGTTGAGTAGAACAAAGAAAACACCCTTGATAGAGAATGGAAAATGGATTCTCACCACTCACAATTACAAAAGAGTATATATTCCAAAGCCTCCAAATTAAGAAGGAATATCTCAGGAAGAAGAAAGACAACAACAAGGAAATAAGTGATTTAGTAAGACAAATCACATCCAGGTAAGTACTCTAAAAGTCCTATTCTAAAATAGTATATATGTTTGTCTGTGTGATGTGTCTGATAAGTGAGTAGTTGTTTGATATGACGTGGATTCTCTCTTAAATGCTGAGAAAGACATAATTAATTTCAAAATTCTCTTGTAATTAAAGTGGGAAGTTAATGATGAAACGCTTCGTTCCCTCGCCTCAGTACCATTCTTCTTTTCTCTCTCTAACTGTCACATCATAAAGGCAATGTGTTGTTTTGTAAACCTCTCTCACACACAACCGTTCACCTTCAGACTCTTCTCTCTCTCAAAGTCTCTACCCTTCTCTATTCCTTTGCCCTAAGTCTCTCGTCACCTTCTATCCAAATGGCTTCAAACAGATCATCAAACCCCTCTGTTTTCTCCAACATGAACGAAACAGAAGCAAGAAGGATACTCATTGAACACGTTGTCGAGTTTGAAGAAATTAAAGCGGAAGGCTTAAACGTTTTACCAGAACTGGAGTTCACGGGCTACATGAAATTATTTATGATAAGTGAAAAATTTTATCCCCACATTGTCAAAGAGTTTTGAAAAACCTGCCTCGTTAAGACATGGTCAATTGTTCAGTGTGGTAGGAAACGTGAATGCTGTAAGGTACCGGTTTGACATCAGAGACATACATTATTCGAGCAACTGGTTGTGCTCAAGAAGGAACAGCAATGTTAGAAGACTGGGAAGATTTCGAAAACAAGGAAGAAGTAAACATAACTCTTTTTGGTGACAAGAACTTGGAAAGTAAGTTTTCTCGTTATCTCTTTCCGAAGACTGGGCTCTTGCATGTTATCTTAACTAGGTATGTGACCCTTTGTAAATGATCTCTGAATATTGTGTCTAGAGTTGATAAATATGCTTTATTTCGACTTCTCAATTTTAGAAAAGTTGATATAAATGATCTTATTTTCAATCACATGCTCAGTGTAGTCAGTGGAAACAAAACATGATATCCCTATGCCATGTTTTTTACAAGATTAATAAGGTATAAAGGAACTATTTTAGATTCTGAAGCTATGAATCAGAGGCTTGTTATCTTTGTAAGAACCTTATTGAACTAGAAATGAAGACTAAATCGGGAGAAAATTTTGTTTTTGCTGAAAATCCCGTTGAGGAAACTGTCCCTGAAAGAGTCTCAGATGACTTGGATGATGATAAACCAATAGCTTGTGTCTTAAATAAAAAAGGAAATGAGGTGTCTGTGTCTGGAGAAAGTAAGAATAAAAGAAGCACAAGGAAAACAAAGTCTGGAAAACCATCAGTAACTAAATCTATTCCTGAGCTAGTTACTGGTGTTTCTGCTTGTTTCTCCAAAAAGAAAAGATTACCAAGGAAAAGGCAAGGAGGAAGGATTGAAAAGGAGGATGGAAGGCTGAGTAAAGGAATCAAGATTTGTGAACCCAGAAATGAAGAGATTGTGCAAAGAAGACTATCTGTATAGGAACAAGAAGAGGAAGAAGTACAACAAGAAGAAACATAACAAGAGGATGTTGAGGAATTAGAAGAGGAAATAAAAAGGAGGTTGACTGTTTTTGACCAAAATTGGGAGAAATACAAAACTGACTGGTGCATGAGATATAGACCAGTGCAGGATACTACACCTCGACCAAGAAAGGCAATTGGTGAGTTTTCTAAAAAGGCTTTTGAAGCAGCTATGGTTAAGAATAAGAAGAAAAAGGCAAGGAAATTCATTGCAAATGATAGTCATGTCCCCATTCCAAGATTTGTTCTGGAAGATCAACAAAGGGAAGATATCTTCAGGAAGATCAAAAGAAAAGAACGCTCACCAAGAGATGTAGCAGTTCTGTTAGAAGATTTAAAAGGACAAATGGATGCGGAGTCATCAGGATCTGGACTAACAGAATATCATAAGTGGAAGACACCAACTCAGGATGGAAGAAATGGCTTTGTTTCTTTACAACACTTTGGGTATGTTGGACCCTCACAACCTTTACCTATTTACCCTTTCTACATAAGTTATCTGTTTCTGGTTGTGTCTGGTAGAAGAGTGTCTCTTTTCAAGAACTCTTTTTACATCATCCTTCCTGGTCCTAGAGACTTCATCACTTGGCTTGAGGACTCCATCTTTTATGAGGATGAAGAGAAGCCTCTCCCTCCACAAAGATCAACAGAAAGTCTGTTATATACCCTAGTTGCACCCTCTCTAGTTGATAGATTGAGTTTGTGGTATAGAACCCCTCTTTATGAAGAATTTGTATCTATTGATCTCCCACCTCTGTATCAGTTCATATGTCTGATGTTGAGCAAAATTGGCAAGTGCACCAAATCGCTTTGTCTTAATAAAAATATTGTCCTCAGGGATTGAACTGTTAACTACTAATGTACCAACTCCACTTCGTTTGAGCAACCGAATGGTTTGAAAGTGGCTTTCGCCAATAAGTAAGAACAACAACTTAACAAAGAACAGAAAATATTTTTGGTATTTTTCAAGTGAGAAAATAAAACATAGAAAATTAGTTTTTAATAATCAAAGATGAAATTGTTAGAGGATCGATTTCCCTGCCTGTCCTACCTATTCAATCCTGGAAATTAACTTGAACAGTTTATCCAATTTCAAGAAACCGAGTTTTGTAATTTATCCCCTAATTCCTTAGGTGAATAAACCTTTCCGTCTAAGTTACTAATTCAATTCCTTGAGTATTAGATAAATAGCAGAAGCATTAAGAAAGATTTCCACTCAAAAAAGTTAATTTGGTTGTGTTCTTATTCCTAAGTAACACGCGCAAATCATTTATTCACAAACAGCGATTATGAACTCGAATTTCCCAATTGCAAATTCATACAGTAGATAAACATGAAAACAGTTAATGAACTCTTGAAATTAAACAAACCAGAACAAGTAATTATCCAGAATCAAAACAAGTTATCTAAACAGTTCCATCTACCTCTAACAACAGGAAATTAGCTAGACATAATTAAAAAGGAAGAACCAAATGATGAAGACGAAAATAAGGAGGCCATCTTATGTCTCTTCCTGAACTGTGTAACTCTCAGTGTAGTATTCTGTCTCCAAGAAAAAAACACGTCCCCCTTTGTGTGGCTACTCCTCTCTTTTTCACGCTGCTACGCGTCTCTGATTAATTCGCATTGCTACCTCCTTGTGGGGCTACCCTACTGTGTCTTTTTATTTTTCCTCTGGTATTTTCATGTGGCTCCTCTTATATATGCAATCCATTTTCTTATCAATTTAGAAAACCCATCCTCCGTTGGCCCTGTAGCTTCCTCTTGTGGCTTTTGGATTCAAATGAGACGTGGGCCTTGTGGTTTCTAAATCCACCAATTTTGTGCATCCAATTTCTAATTCACTTGTTTCTCTTCCAGGAGCTTCACGTGACTTTTATCAAATTTGAAAGTCAATTGCATTTGTGATTTCACCTAAGTGGGCCCCCTAGCATTCTTGTTTCAAATTTTGTCACTGGGCCAAGCTATTTTCCTTCACGTGGGCTCCTACATTACACGAGCTTTGGCTTGGCAGCAAAATTATACCATTAGACTTGCTTCTTACCCAAATTAGTGCATATCTTTATTATTTCCTACAAACATAAACAAGTAAAAATATTATATAGATTAACTCTAAAAACATGAAATTAAACTAAAATATGTAAAATACTATTAAAGACTCAATTAGCTAAACTTAGGGACAAAACTCAATCGATTAGCATAATTAGGAGCAAAAATTCATTTAAAAAGCACATAAAAATCACATAATCTAGTAGATTATCACACCCCCAAACCTAAGACTTTGCTTGTCTCCAAGTAAAAGTAACTCATACTAACACACAAAGCACTCAGGACAATAGGCTCAGCAAACATCGACTCAAGGGACACCCTAACTTAACAATAACAAAGCAATGCACCACCCAACCATGTAAGAAATCCTAAAACAAAAGAATCACCTTAACAAGTTCACCTCCAAGAATATTCCAAAGAAGAAATCATAACAATGGTGCACCAATATTTCCACACTTGAAAAATTAAAGAACATGGCTAATTCAATTAAGGAAGAACTAATGAACACCCAACTACTCACAGGAAGTGCAATTTCACTCAGTCACTCAAATTTATATGGGTAATAATTGCAAGTGTATCACTCAAATTCACACATCAAAACCATGCAACTTCAAGTTTGATTTTAACATGCATAAATCAAAGGGGCTTTATTTAGGATGTAATGTGGCCAAGGTAAATGGGAAGGATAAGAAAGGATAAACAAGGTAGCACCAAAGCAAATACGAGAGTAACAATTACTTTTAAAGAACCATGCTTTGCATACAACCTTTTTCCCACCTCTTTCTTTTGGACTTCCTTCACCTTCTTTTCTTTCAAAGCACCACTTTATTTTTCTCAAGTATTTCATACCATTTTTCATATATATATATATATATATATATATATATATATATATATATATATATATATATATATATATATATATATATATATTCTTTTTCATTTTTCTTTCTTGGTAGCCATTCCTTCCTTTCACCAACATATAAGCACAATATTCTTCGCCATACTTATGTCAAACCCACACACAATAATTCAATGCTCTCTTATTTCCTTTAAGGTTTGGTTAGAAAAATTGTTTTTAAAGGTAAGGCTCATGGGTAAAACAAACAAAGATATTCATTTAAAGCTCAGATGGGCTAAGCAAAGGGAAAAATTCACGGTTGGATATTTGGTCAAAGTAGCTACATGAAAAACAGCCCAAATCATTTTCATAACATGTGTAACATCCCTGGTTGCTCTATAAATTGACGACTGTCCCCACAAACCAACACAGGTCTTTTCAGCGTGCTTTGTCCTCACTAACACACTTCCCCCAGGAAAACTTCCCAGGAGGTCACCCATCCTAGAATTGCTCCAAGTCAAGCTCGCTTAACTGTGGAGTTCTTAAGTGATGGGCTACAGAAAAGAAGATGCATCTTATTGATATGGGTAGTACCAATCAATTCATATAAGCCTTCCTCAACTGTATAGTCCCATACCTACACAGTCTTAGGATCCCTCTCATTCGGGTGTGTAATCGGTTCATTCATGTGTCCCTCCGCCTAGAAGCCTGCCAGGAGCCGCTCCTTGTCCGTGCCTTCTTGCACCGATGACCACTCCCCGCCCTTGTCGGCACCCGGGTGTTACATGCCCACCAGCTTCCGTTTGGTTCGTCCCCGAACCACACCGTACTAGGAGAGGTGCCGCTCTGATACCGTTTGTAACATCCCTGGTTGCTCTATAGATTGACGACTGTCCCCACAAACCAACACAGGTCTTTTCAGCGTGCTTTGTCCTCACTCACACGCTTCCCGGGAAAACTTCCCATGAGGTCACCCACCCCAGAATTGCTCCAGGTCAAGGTCGCTTAACTGTGGAGTTCTTAAGTGATGGGCTACCGAAAAGAAGATACATCTTATTGATATGGGTAGTACCAATCAATTCTTATAAGCCATCCTCAACTGTATAGTCCCATACCTACACAGTCTCAGGATCCCTCTCATTCGGGTGTGTAATCGGTTCATTCATGTGCCCTTCCGCCTAGAAGCCTGCCAGGAGCCGCTCCTTGTCCGTGCCCTCTTGCATCGACGACCACTCCCTGCCCTCGTCGGCACCCGGGTGTTACATGCCCACCAGCTTTCGCTTGGTTCGTCCCCGAACCACACCGTACTGGGAGAGGTACCGTTCTGATACCCTTTGTAACATCCCTGGCTGCTTTATGGATTGACGACTGTCCCCACAGACCAACACAGGTCTTTTCAGCGTGCTTTGTCCTCACTCACACGCTTCCCGGGAAAACTTCCCAGGAGGTCACCCACCTCATAATTGCTCCAAGTCTAGCACGCTTAACTGTGGAGTTCTTAAGTGATGGGCTCTCGAAAAGAAGATGCATCTTGTTTTCGTTAGCCCTTCACTTAAGAACTCCACAGTTAAGCGTGCTTGACTTGGAGCAATTATGGGATAGGTGACCTCCTGGGAAGTTTTACCCAGGAAGCGTGTGAGTGAGGACAAAGCACGCTGACAAGACCCGTGTTGGTTTGTAGGGACAATCGTCAATACATAGAGCAGCCAGGGATGTTACAACATGCATGTGAATCATGAACTTCAAACAAGAACCAAGCAAACTCAAGAGCATGAATTTCATTGGTGCACTCACAAGAAAGAATTTACAATTATAGGCTCAAATGACTCACAAGGATAAAGTTAAGCAATCCAATTAATTCTCACCAAAATTTTATAGCCATGAACTTTAATCAACAAGGTTTAACACAATGCATCAAAGTTATGAAATCCAGTCAAGAACAAACTCAAATGAAAAACTAAACCACAAGTATCATCTTCATATCAAAGGAAAACATACATGGTGGGTGCACAATACAATCAAATTGCCAAGAATGGGGTTCCACACAAGCATGCTTATTATTTTTTCTTTTTCAAAGAATGGTAATGACCTTGACTTGCAAACACTAAAAAAAACACTCAAAATTAAAACAGCACACAAACAGAAAAAATAAGAACAAAATATAAAAAAGAAAAGAAAACTCCCCTATCTTGCGCTTCCAAAATTTGGTCCAAACTTGAGGTCACCATCATTAGTGCCTCCTATCCTTCCTTTTTGTCATGAGATACCATGAAGCACAACTAAATATATATCTCAAAATAGAGAAAACATTAGCACCATATAGGTAAGTCATAAAAGAAAAAACAACTAAATATATATCTGAATCAATTTTTTTTTCTTCTAAATTTTCTATTTATTTTTTATTTTTGAAAGTAACAAGTTAACAAAACTAAAAAAAAAACTAAAATAAAAAATTAACAAAGTAAAGAACCACTTAGGATGTCTCCCAAGAAAAATTCATGTTATAGGACTTAGTGAGATTGCTCACCCTCCTTAGAAGGCGAGTGAAGGGTAATGTTAACCCTGTTCCTGTTCAAATCACCCCCAAAGTACAATTTCAACCTTTGGCCATTTACCTTAAAACTTCTTCCAGAATTTGGCTTTGCAATCTCAATTGCACCATAGGGACTCACTTCCTTTACAACAAAAGGACCTGACCATCTAGACTTTAACTTTCCAGGGAAAAGTCTTAGTCTAGAATTATACAATAACACTTGTTGTCCTGGTTCAAATTCTTTCACAATTATTTTTCTATCATGCCATCTCTTGGTTCTTTCTTTAAAAATTTTAGAACTCTCATAGGCTTGCAACCTAAACTCTTCCAGCTCATCTAACTACAACAACATTTTGTCACCTGCAGCTTTCAAGTTAAAATTAAGCAGCTTCACTGCCCAATAAGCTTTATGTTCCAACTCAACTGGAAGATGGCATGATTTGTCATACACTAACTGATATGGGGACATTCCAATTGGATTTTTGAAAGTTGTCCTATATGCCAAAAGCACATCATCCAATTTTCTAGCCGAATCTTTTCTTGAGGAACCTACCACTTTTTCTAGGATCCTCTTCAGCTCTCTATTTGAAATTTCAACATGTCCACTAGTTTGTGGATGGTAGGGGGTAGCTATCCTATGTTTCACACCATATTTATTCAGCAATGATTCAAATTGTTTATTACAAAAGTGTGACCCCCCATCACTTATCACAGCTCTAGGCACCCCAAACCTTGTAAAAATGTGCTTCTTAAGGAAAGAAACCACAACCTTGGCATCATTGGTTGGTAATGCCACAACCTCTACCCACTTGGAGACATAGTCTACAACACCCAAAATATATTTATTTGAAAAAGACGATGGGAATGGTCCCTAAAGTCAATCCCCCAAACATAAAAAATTTCAACCTCCAAGATGGATTTTAGAGGCATTTCATTCCTCTTAGAAATGTTCCCTACTCTTTGACATCTATCACATTTTTCAACAAAATTGTGGGCATCTTTAAACAAAGTAGGACAGTAAAAGCCACATTGCAAGACCTTAGCGGCAATTCTTTTGCCACTATAATGCCCATCATATTCAGACCCATGACAGTGCCACAATTTTTTTTCAAATTCATCATCAGGGACACATCTCCTAATGATCCCATCAGCACATCTTTTAAACAACAACGGTTCATCCCACTCATAAAATTTAGCATCATGAAAAAAAATTTCTTTTGCTCCCAACTTAAATCAAAAGGGACAATACCTGCAGTCTTATAATTTGCAAAATCAGCAAACCAAGGGAAAGAATTAATATACCATCATCAATTTTTCATCAGGAAACTCCTCCGAAATGGAAGGAATATCCTTGTCCCCCTCAGTTTGGACAAGTCTAGAGAGATGATCTGCCACAACATTTTGCTTTCCTTGCTTCTCTCTTATCTCCAAATCAAATTCTTGGAGAAGCAATATCCACCTAATCAATCGTGGCTTAATATCCTGCTTAGCAAACAAATACCTCAAGGTAGAGTGATCAGTGTAAACAATGACTTTAGACCCAACAAGGTATGATCTAAATTTGTCAAAAGCAAACACAATAGCAAGTAACTCTTTTTCAGTTGTGGCATAATTTTTCTGAGCATCATTCAACACACGATTTGCATAATAAATCACATGCAGAATTTTATTTTTTTCTTTGTACTAACACTGCACCTATAGCATAGTCACTCGCATCACACATAATTTCAAAAGGTAAACTCCAATCAGGAGCAACCATCACAGGTGCAGAAATTAGTTTTTTCTTTTATTTTATTAAAAGCATCCAGACATGCATCATCAAATACAAAATTTGCCTCTTTTTCCAAAAGGTTTGTCAAGGGCTTAGCAATTTTATAAAAATATTCTATAAACCGCCTATAAAAACCAGCATGCCCAAGAAAACTTCTTATCCCTTTCACAGTAACTGGTGGTTGTAACTTCTCAATTACCTCCACCTTTGCTCTATCCACCTCAATTCCTTTTGCAGAAATTTGATGACCAAGAACTATACCTTCTCTTACCATAAAATGACATTTTTCCCAGTTAAGAACAAGGTTAGTTTCTTGGCATCTTTTTAAAACCAAAACAAGGTTGGATAGAAAAATATCAAATGACGATCCAAACACAGAAAAATCATCCATAAAAATTTCTATGTATTTTTCAATTAAATCAGAAAAGATTGAGAACATGCACCTTTGAAATGTGGCGGGTGCATTACACAACCCGAAAGGCATACGCCTATAGGCAAAGACCCCAAATGGACAAGTAAAGGCTGTTTTTTCTTGATCTTCCGGGGCTACTACAATTTGATTGTAACCCAAGTACCCAACCAGAAAGCAATAGTACTCGTGCCTCGCCAACCTTTCTATCATCTGGTCAATGAACGGGAGCAGAAAATGATCTTTCCTTGTAACTTGATTAAGCTTCTGGTAGTCAATACACGTCCTCCAACCAGTGACTTGCCTTGTAGGAATCAACTCATTGTTTTCATTCATCACCACAGTCATACCACCTTTCTTGGGAACCACCTGAATCGGGCTCACCCACTTACTGTCAAAAATGGGATAAATTATACCTGCATCAAGTAACTTTATCACTTCTTTCCTCACCACTTCCTTCATAGTTGGATTAAGCCACCTTTGTTGTTGAACCACTAGTTTAAAGTCCTCCTCCATAAATATTTAATTCATGCAGAATGTAGGACTTATCCCCTTCAAATCACTGGTGTTCCAACCAATGGCTGACTTGTGATCCCTCAATACTCTGAGTAATTTTTCCTCCTCACTTTCTGACAACTCCACATTCACAATAACTGGGTTCTTCCTTTTCTCATCCAGGAAAACATATTTCAGATTTGAAGGCAATGGTTTCAGCTCCATGGGTGGCTCCTTTTCCACTACCACTTCTTCTTTTTCCAATTCTTGTAATTTTTTATTTGAAGAAGAGGTAGATTCCAAAGCTTCCAATTGATAGATACATTCCACCACCTCGGAATTGAACTCATCATGCACCTCCTCAATTTCTTTTCCTTTAATCAAAGTCGCTTCCAAGGGACTTTCTACAACACTTTTTTCAAATTCCTCTAGGACCAAGGAATCCAAAACTTCAACCCGAAAACAACAATCTGAATCTTGAGCATGCTTCACTGCTTCATTGATTGAGAAAATCATTTTTCATCTTCTACTCTCAAAATCAGTTCACCTTTCTGCACATCAATTAAAGCACGACCCGTAGCCAAAAATGGCCTACCAAGGATAAGAGGAACTCTCACATCCTCTTCCATATACAACATTACAAAATCTACAGTGAAGATGAATTTATCAATTTTAACAAGCAAATCTTCCACAATACCATAAGGATATTTTACTGAACGATCTGCCAATTGAAGAGACATCATAGTAGGCTTCACTGTACCAATTCCTAGTCTTTTAAAAATTGACAAAGGCATCAAATTGATGCTTGCTCCTAAATCACAAAGAGCCCTGCCAACCTCCATATTACCAATCTCACAAGGAATGGTGAAGCTTCCTAGATCCTTCAATTTAAGAGGCAATTTTTGTTGAATAATAGCACTACACTCCTCTGTAAGCATAACAGTTTCCTCTTCATTGGCCTTCCTCTTCTTGGACAACAAATCCTTCATGAACTTAGCATAACTTGGCATTTGTTCCAATGCCTCAGCAAATGGAATATTAATCTGCAGCTTTTTGAACACCTCCAAGAACCTGGAAAACTGCTTGTCCTCATTCTTCTTCTTCAACCTTTGAGGATAAGGAATTTTAGGAACAAAGGGAAGCGGCTGTGCTGACTTGTCAACTTGTGAATTTTCAAATTTTTCAGCTTCTTCTTTCTTCTCCTCAACCACTACTTCCTCCTCCCCTTGCTTTTTATCATGAACAACTTTTTCGGCATCCTTTTCTTTAGAAGACTCATCTTGGACATCATTGTTAAGAACCTTGCCACTCCTCAAATGAATTGCTTTGCAGTGCTCTTTTGAATTAGGAACAGTATCACCTGGCAAAGTACCTGAAGCTCTTTCAGACAATTGTTCAGAAATCTGCCCAATTTACACTTCCAAATTCCGGATAGACGCCTCATGATTCTTGAAGTTGGCCCTTGTCTCAGTCATGAAACTTGAAGATTGCTCCACAAAATTAGAAGTATTAACAAACAATTTCTCCAAAGCATTCTCCAAAGATGACATTCTGTTTTGAGGTTGTGATTGTCCTTGGGATGAAGAATTCCCTTGTTGTTGTAGTGGCTTGAATTGATTCTGACCTTGTCCACCCATGATAAATTAGGATGGCTCCTCCAACCTGGATTGTAAGTGTTTGAATAGGGGTTAATTTGTTGCCCCAATGCATTCACTTGCTCTCCGAATTGATTTGTACCACAATCACCATTATGATGCTCTCCACCACAAAAATCACATACCAAGGGAGGTGTGCTCAATGCATTAACTTGGCCATTCCCCAACAAAGTAGCAAGTTATTGAGAAATCACCTTGTTAACTTGTTGCTCAATTAGATTACAATCCACAACATTCACCCCCAAGACTTTCCCGTTTTGCCTATCGTGTTGCATATTAGCACTACTAGCAGCCATGGTCTCTAATATTTCCAAAGCCTCTTCTGGACTCTTCAAATCAAAAACTCCTCCACAAGCAACATCCATCATCTGTCTTGCATTCTGATCCAACCCATTATAGAAGGTTTGAGCTAACAACCAATTGGGCAAGGAATGATGAGGACATTTTGAGTATCTCCCTGAACCTCTCCCAAGCATCATACAAAGTTTGACTCTAGCTGCACAAATGAGGTAATTTCACTCCTCAATTTGGATGACCTCGATGCTGGAAAATATTTTTGCACAAACATGGACTCCAAATCATCCCATGTTGAGATATTGCCCTATTGTTGTGACTGAAGCGAACTTCTAGCTTTATCCTTCAATGAGAAAGGAAAAAGCCTCAATCTAATAGCGTCATCTGAAGCTCCATTGAACTTCACTATATCACATATCTGCAAGAAATTCTCCATATGATGATCGGGATCCTCTTGAGCTCCTCCACCAAACTGGTTTTGGTTCATCAAATTAACGAGTGCAGGCTTAATTTCAAAGTTATTAGCCTGCACAGCAGGTCTCACAATAGAACCCCGGGCACCTTCAGTATTGGGCTTGGAATAATCCCTCAATGTCCGCCTAGCAGGTTGCTCGGCCATGACTGTTTCAACTTCAACCACCTGTTGTTGTAAAAGTGCTTGTTTCCTTTCTTGTTGCCTGCGAAGCTTGGCTGCCTTCCTGTTACTCTTAGCCATTTTTTCAATTTCAGGATCAAACAGCAAAGAATTCTTGTCAACAGTACCTCGCATACACAACTCAAAAGAAAATCAGTGCACACTAATAATATAAAAATAAAACTGCAGCAATTATAATAACATAAAATAAAATGCTCCAATCAAGATTTCCTTGGCACAACTAATATTAACAAAAATCAATCCCCGGCAACGGCGCCAAAAACATGTTGAGCAAAATTGGTAAGTGCACCAAATCGCTTTGTAGCAATAAAAATATCATCCTCAGGGATTGAACCGTTGACTACTAATGTACCAACTCCACTTCGTTTGAGCAGTCAAATGATTTGAAAGTGGTTTTCGCCAATAAGTAAGAACAACAACTTAACAAAGAACAAAAAATATTTTTGGTATTTTTCAAGTGAGAAAATAAAACACAAAATTGGTTTTTAATAATCAAATAAGAAATTGTTAGAGGATCGATTTCCCTGCCTGTCCTACCTATTCAATCCTTGAAATTAACTTGAACAGTTTATCCAATTTCAAGAAATTGAGTTTTGTAATTTATCTCTGTAACAGCCTGATTTTTAATTAGGTCGTTTAACCGGTTAAAATATAATTAATTATATTTTAAATATGAGAGTTAGAAAGTGATTTTAAGCAAAATAAAATCATATTCATAGTCTCTCTTACGATAGGAAGCTCTGGTTAAAATTTGGGTTTAAAACTATAACACCCTAGTTTTTACACCTATGATTAATTATTTTATTTGGATGTTTAAATTTATTATGTTATGTGGTTTAGTTTGAGTAATTAAATTACTCTCTTCAAATTATTTTATTGGGTGCGTTAGCACTGACTCAATTCAGTGAATGCACGCTTACTAGACAATAATTACGTTATTGTCACTAATATACCAGTGCAGAAAAAAATATTTTTCATAACATGATTAAGAGAAAAGAATTTTCATATTCTCATTCTATTTAATTTTAGAGTTAAAAATATTTTGGTTTGACATTTATCGGAGATTAAATTTTGGACTGAGTATTTTCTTAGTGGATCAGTTCAATTATCAATCTTTACTCTAATTTGAATTTCGAAATTATATCTTTATCAATCTTTATTTTTAGAATCCAAAAAGTAAAAACATGTTTATTTTAGGCCTAATATTTACCACTCATTTTGTACCTACTATTACTAATACAAAATTAAAATCAAGTTTCTATCTTCTCTCTCTTATACTCGATACCTCTCTCTGTGTTTCTATTTCTCTTTCTTTCTGTTTTTCTTCTTCCTCCTCCTCTCTCCAACTTTCTTATCCTTCTCTCTTTCTTCAAGCCACTATTCCGCCTCCTTTATCCATCATCTGGACGCCGCTAGAGCAGGAAGACGACCGCACATCTCAGCCTATCAGCTCGCACGTTTGGCCCGCTTGGAGTGAGGACGACGATGACACGTTTTGGTGCGTGTTGGTCCTCCGTTCGACACCGCTAGCCGTCACGGCAGGTTCCTCGGTCGCCGTCATGGTGGTTCGATCGCCTTCCTCCCTACTATGAAGCTCAAATCCATTGTTTGATTCCTGGATTCTTCAAAAATATGTTCTTTGTCTGCAGACAGAGTCATTGCCGCCGCGTCGTCACGGTTAGCCACCGCGCCGGACTTTCAAACAACCACCATGTCATCTCTTTTTCTTCCTTGGGTAAGAGTTTTGCCTCTAACCTCTTCTCTTTTGTAAATCCCCAAATTGATTTTGAAACCCTAACCCTCTGATTTCAGATTTTAATCTTAAGATTTAAGCTTGTTTTATGAAATTAGGACTGTGAATTTGTGTTTTCCTAAACCAATTTCATTATTCGGAGTTTCCCTAAATTTTAATAAGGAGCCCTAAAACCCCAATTTGATTTTATTTGAATTTGGGAATGTTTTTGTGAAATTAATTATGATTTAGTGTAATTAGGACTCTAAATGGATGATTTCCCAAGGTTCTTTTCTTGATCTTTTAATCAAAACAAAGTTTCCTTAAAGGGTATTGGGAAGCGTGAGCTTCAAACATGATTTTCTTTAAAAATAACCTTGTTTGGTAATTGGATTAAGTGTTTAGATAAAGTTAGAATGTGTGTTTGATCATGTGAAATTGATTTCTTGATTTTTGGTTGTTGCACGTTGTAGGATTCCCTCTCTGAGACGTTTGACACGGCTATGCTTGCTTGATGGAGTAGATAGTTACACTCTTGGAGCTAATGTGAGTATTAAGACGAGGATCCTTTACTTGTCTTCAAAGGTAAGGGGAGTTTGCCTAGGGATATTCAATAACTGTATGCATGTGTGTAGGTGTTTAACTGGATATTTATATGTTGATTGGGCTTACTTGATTATCTAATGTACTTGAACTGTTGTGCTATTATCTGATGTTGATCTGTACTTGTTCTAAATGATATAATGCATATATGTGATGAACTGCTTTCAACTGTGATATTAGCTTTGCACTGATGATATATACTATTGTTGATTGAAAGTTTGCTAAGCCAGACGTGCGTCTGTGCTCAACCATTATAAGGATTAAAAAGCTTAATAAGCTTTGAAGATGAAGGGATTGGTGTTCTTTTCCAAAAGCTCTTTAAACTTAAAGTACTTGTTTTCAATGTTGAAATGGTTTTGGTGAACTATTGTTATACAAGAGAAAAATCCTTTTCGAACTATGTGTCTTCAAGTGAAAACTTTCAAGATTATTTGGCAATATCCTATTGGGGGAAGTATTTCAAAGATAAAAGTATTTCAGAGATAAAAGTATTTCAAAGATGCTTTATAAATGATTTTCAAAGAAAAGGTTTTTCCTAAATATTTTAGAAACTTTCCGATAGCCTGGATAGGTTATCGAGGTTTCGGTTCTGAATTTGATTTTCACTGAACGAAAAATAAGTACTTAAGAAAGAGAATCTAGTACGCGAGACGTCGCCTCTAGTATTCAGTTATATGAACGTGATCTTGGATCAGTGTTAATTCGGGACTACGAGTCCTGGTTATGATGTTATGGACTGAGAGTCCAATTCTCGAAATCGAGGACAGTGCATTCTGATTTCATTGTTGTGGACTATATGTCCTGATCACGTTGTGTTGGACTGTGTCTTCTAACCACGTGTGATGAATGCGTTCTGATTTCATTGTTGTGGACTGTATATCCTAATCATGTTGTGTTGGACTGTGTCTTTTAACCACGTGTGATGAACATTGTTAAAGGTGAATGTTTCTTTCTATGACCACAAGCCTAGGATTGTTGCATCGGTCTCGGGCGTTGTGATTGAGCATTCGGACTGTGTGTCCTATGCTTCTAAGTTTTCAAGTGATGGGGAAATGATGATTAAGTCGTTAGCTTTGAGCTGCGACAGCGAAAAAGAATGAACACAAAGAAAACCTTTTAAATAAAATATTTTCTCATGTGCATTTCCCCAGGAAGACGTGCCTTTCTTACATATCAGATACAAGGTGGTGTCTGGGAGTCTGTCCATGTAAACCGAGTGAAGAGGCACATGTGACGTTGCTCGTCCTGAGACCTTATGCATGAGGGTAAGGAGGCAACTGCCCGGTGGGCTAGAGATTGACCAACTCTAATACTTCTCCAGGGAAAACGGTGTTGAGATCTCATGAGATTAAGTTAGAGCTTGATATTGAAGTGTCATGCATATTTTCAAAAGATTGACTGTGCGGGTTTGAGACCCTTTGATATAACACGGTTATGTTATGTATATGCATGATTTAACTGCTTATATGATTATGTGATGTATGTATCATGTATATAGTTGTTGTGTGATATATCCATTTGTCGGTATCTCACCCTTACAAACATATCAGGTTTCTTCTGGTTTGCTATTGTACCCTGGGTATTTTAGTACAGATGTGCAGATGAGTCTTCCTAAGTCATTCAGAGACTTAGATCTAGTTGCTTGATATTTGATTGTGGAACGATCACGTGAGTTCTTCTCAGGAATAACTTTTAGAATGACCAGCTTAGGGTTTGAGACTTGGATTTTTGATAAGTATGTATGAGTATGACTCGGAGAGTCTATATTTTAAAACGGAATGTTTATGGCTCGGAGAGCATCTCTTTTGAATGAAAACTTAAACTTTTCCTTTTGGTAATGTATAGATAATTGATATAACTATCTTTAGCATATTAATGCCTGGTTGTATTTGGTGTAACTGGAATTCTGGAATGAAAATGTAATTATTTTAGCAGGTGTTCTTTTACCTGGGATGTCCGAATTACAGAGGAGACTCTATCGAAATTTTCGTAAAATACTAGCTTTTATTCAAGTATATTCTTTAAATTAAATAGGCTTGCCATACTATGATAGTAAGTCTGTGTGCCAATCAAGGCTTAGGAGTCGTGACGAAATTTTTATACCCAATTTCAGACACTTATATACTTATATAAATTATTTTCCGAAAGCACCAGCAAATTATCTTTTAATTTAAATTCCGCATGTGTTACGTAAGTAATGCCCCAAGGGGGGCGTTACAAGGTGGTATCAGAGCGATGATATAAGGGCATATACGATACAAGCATTTCCTTGCATAAGTGATGGAGCCCTGCCTTTAGATGAAGGAATTGTTAGGAGTTGTGTATTTTCTTTGGGCAATAGGGTAGATGCATGGGAAATTTCTTAAACCAGGGATACTAACGGGGCTTGAGAACTAAATTGAAAATGAGAGTCAAATGAAGGATATGAAATCGAAGTAGGCAAAAGATCCGAGAGGAATTAAGAAGAGAACGGACTATGTTGGATGTGGTAAGATTCAATTTTAATGAGATTGAATTTCTTAGGTTTTTGGCGTAAAGTATATCATGTCCAACTCAGGAATGTTACGACGTTTTGATTGGAGACTTGAAAAGTGTTAATTTGATATGATTAGAAGAGTAGACTAAGCCTAAATGGACTAAGACTATGATTGCATCTCTTGAGTAGAAGGTTAATTGATGTTATGGTAAAGATAGTGTTGATTTTGTTCTTGAAAGTGTAATAGACTAAGATGAAATATCGAAGGTAGTGGGGATAATGCGGTAGTGAAAAATCTCGAGGATAAATAAAGTAGTATAAGAATCGATCTTGTTATAAAGTTATAGATAAAAGGAATGAAGCGATGAGAATACCAAGTAAGATTTTAGGGTTAAGGTGTGATTACAAAATCCTGTGTAGTTTTGAGCTACGAAATTTCGAGGACGAAATTTTTTTAAGAGGGGTAGTAATGTAACACCCTAGTTTTTACACCTATGATTAATTATTTTATTTGGATGTTTAAATTTATTATGTTATGTGGTTTAGTTTGAGTAATTAAATTACTCTCTTCAAATTATTTTATTGGGTGCGTTAGCACTGACTCAATTCAGTGAATGCACGCTTACTAGACAATAATTACGTTAATGTCACTAATATACCAGTACAGCAAAAAATATTTTTCATAATATGATTAAGAGAAAAGCATTTTCATATTCTCATTCTATTTAATTTTAGAGTTAAAAATATTTTGGTTTGACATTTATCGGAGATTAAATTTTGGACTGAGTATTTTCTTAGTGGATCAGTTCAATTATTAATCTTTACTCTAATTTGAATTTCGAAATTATATCTTTATCAATCTTTATTTTTAGAATCCAAAAGGTAAAAACATGTTTATTTTAGGCCTAATATTTACCACTCATTTTGTACCTACTATTACTAATACAAAGTTAAAATCAGGTTTCTATCTTCTCTCTCTCTTATACTCGATACCTCTCTCTGTGTTTCAATTTCTCTTTCTTTCTATTTTTCTTCTTCCTCCTCCTCTCTCCATCTTTCTTCTCCTTCTCTCTTTCTTCAAGCCACTATTCCGCCTCCTTTATCCATCATCTGGACGCCGCTAGAGCAGGAAGACGAGCGCACATCTCAGCCTATCAGCTCGCACGTTTGGCCCGCTTGGAGTGAGGACGACGATGACACGTTCTGGTGCGTGTTGGTCCTCCGTTCGACACCGCTAGCCGTCACTGCAGGTTCCTCGGTCGCCGTCATGGTGGTTCGACCGCCTTCCTCCCTACTATGAAGCTCAAATCCATTGTTTGATTCCTGGATTCTTCAAAAATATGTTGCTGCTTTGTCTGAGCTGTTCTTTGCCGCGTCGTCACGGTTAGCCACCGCGCTGGACTTTCAAACAACCACCATGTCATCTCTTTTTCTTCCTTGGGTAAGAGTTTTACCTCTAACCTCTTCTCTTTTGTAAATCCCCAAATTGATTTTGAAACCTTAACCCTAACCCTCTGATTTCAGATTTTAATCTTAAGATTTAAGCTTGTTTTATGAAATTAGGACTGTGAATTTGTGTTTTCCTAAACCAAGTTCATTATTCTGAGTTTCCCTAAATTTTAATAAGGAGCCCTAAAACCCCAATTTGATTTTATTTGAATTTGGGAATGTTTTTGTGAAATTAATTATGATTTAGTGCAATTAGGACTCTAAATGGATGATTTCCCAAGGTTCTTTTCATGATCTTTTAATCAAAACAAAGTTTCCTTAAAGGGTATTGGGAAGCGTGAGCTTCAAACATGATTTTCTTTAAAAATAACCTTGTTTGGTAATTGGATTAAGTGTTTAGATAAAGTTAGAATGTGTGTTTGATCATGGGAAATTGATTTCTTGATTTTTGGTTGTTGCGCGTTGTTGGATTCCCTCTCTGAGACGTTTGACACGGCTATGCTTGCTTGATGGAGTAGATAGTTACACTCTTGGAGCTAATGTGAGTATTAAGACGAGGATCCTTTACTTGTCTTCAAAGGTAAGGGGAGTTTGCCTAGGGATATTCAATAACTGTATGCATGTGTGTAGGTGTTTAACTGGATATTTATATGTTGATTGGGCTTACTTGATTATCTAATGTACTTGAACTGTTGTGCTATTATCTGATGTTGATCTGTACTTGTTCTAAATGATATAATGCATATATGTGATGAACTGCTTTCAACTGTGATATTAGCTTTGCACTGATGATATATACTGTTGTTGATTGAAAGTTTGCTAAGCCAGACGTGCGTCTGTGCTCAACCATTATAAGGATTAAAAACCTTAATAAGCTTTGAAGATGAAGGGATTGGTGTTCTTTTCCAAAAGCTCTTTAAACTTAAAGTACTTGTTTTCAATGTTGAAATGGTTTTGGTGAACTATTGTTATACAAGAGAAAAATCCTTTTCGAACTATGTGTCTTCAAGTGAAAACTTTCAAGATTATTTGGCAATATCCTATTGGGGGAAGTATTTCAAAGATAAAAGTATTTAAGAGATGAAAGTATTTCAAAGATGCTTTATAAAAGATTTTCAAAGAAAAGGTTTTTCCTAAATATTTTAGAAACTTTCCGATAGCCTGGATAGGTTATCGAGGTTTCGGTTTTGAATTTGATTTTCACTGAATGAAAAATAAGTACTTAAGAAAGAGAATCTAGTACGCGAGATGTCGCCTCTAGTATTCAGTTATATGAACGTGATCTTGGATCAGTGTTAATTCGGGACTACGAGTCCTGGTTATGATGTTATGGACTGATTGTCCAATTCTCGAAATCGAGGACAGTGCATTCTGATTTCATTGTTGTGGACTATATGTCCTGATCACGTTGTGTTGGACTGTGTCTTCTAACCACGTGTGATGAATGCGTTCTGATTTCATTGTTGTGGACTGTATATCCTAATCACGTTGTGTTGGACTGTGTCTTCTAACCATGTGTGATGAACATTGTTAAAGGTGAATGTTGCTTTCTACGACCACAAGCCTAGGACTGGTGCAGCGGTCTCGGGCGTTGTGATTGAGCATTCGGACTGTGTGTCCTATGCTTCTAAGTTTTCAAGTGATGGGGAAATGATGATTAAGTCGTTAGCTTTGAGTGCGGCAAATGAAAAAGAATGAACACAAAGAAAACCTTTTAAATAAAATATTTTCTCATGTGCATTTCCCCAGGAAGACGTGCCTTTCTTACATATCAGATACAAGGTGGTGTCTGGGAGTCTGTCCATGTAAACCGAGTGAAGAGGCACATGTGACGTTGCTCGTCCTGAGACCTTATGCATGAGGGTAAGGAGGCAACTGCCCGGTGGGCAAGAGATTGACCAACTCTAATACTTCTCTAGGGAAAACGGTGTTGAGATCTCATGAGATTAAGTTAGAGCCTGATATTGAAGTGTCATGCATATTTTCAAAAGATTGACTGTGCGGGTTTGAGACCCTTTGATATAACACGGTTATGTTATGTCTATGCATGATTTAACTGCTTATATGATTATGTGATGTATGTATCATGTATATGGTTGTTGTGTGATATATCCATTTGTCGGTATCTCACCCTTACAAACATATCAGGTTTCTTCTGGTTTGCTATTGTACCCTGGGTATTTTAGTACAGATGTGCAGAGGAGTCTTCCTAAGTCACTCAGAGACTTAGATCTAGTTGCTTGATGAAGTATTTGATTGTGGAACGATCACGTGAGTTCTTCTTAGGAATAACTTTTAGAATGACCAGCTTAGGGTTTGAGACTTGGATTTTTGATAAGTATGTATGAGTATGACTCGGAGAGTCTATATTTTAAAACGGAATGTTTATGGCTCGGAGAGCATCTCTTTTGAATGAAAACTTAAACTTTTCCTTTTGGTCATGTATAGCTAATTGATATAACTATCTTTAGCATATTAATCCCTGGTTGTATTTGGTGTAACTGAAATTCTGGAATGAAAATGTAATTATTTTAGCAGGTGTTCTTTTACTTGGGATGTCCGAATTACAGAGGAGACTCTGTCGAAATTTTCGTAAAATACTAGCTTTTATTCAAGTATATTCTTAAAATTAAATAGGCTTGCCATACTATGATAGTAAGTCTGTGTGCCAATCAAGGCTTAGGAGTCGTGACGAAATTTTTATACCCAATTTCAGACACTTATATACTTATATAAATTATTTTACGAAAGCACCAGCAAATTATCTTTTAATTTAAATTCCGCATGTGTTACGTAAGTAATGCCCCAAGGGGGGCGTTACAAGGTAATGTAACACCCTAGTTTTTACACCTATGATTAATTATTTTATTTGGATGTTTAAATTTATTATGTTATGTGGTTTAGTTTGAGTAATTAAATTACTCTCTTCAAATTATTTTATTGGGTGCGTTAGCACTGACTCAATTCAGTGAATGCACGCTTACTAGACAATAATTACGTTATTGTCACTAATATACCTGTACAGAAAAAAATATTTTTCATAATATGATTAAGAGAAGAGCATTTTCATATTCTCATTCTATTTAATTTTAGAGTTAAAAATATTTTGGTTTGACATTTATCGGAGATTAAATTTTGGACTCAGTATTTTCTTAGTGGATCAGTTCAATTATTAATCTTTACTCTAATTTGAATTTCGAAATTATATCTTTATCAATCTTTATTTTTAGAATCCAACAAGTAAAAACATGTTTATTTTAGGCCTAATATTTACCACTCATTTTGTACCTACTATTACTAATACAAAGTTAAAATCAGGTTTCTATCTTCTCTCTCTCTTATACTCGATACCTCTCTCTGTGTTTCTATTTCTCTTTCTTTCTGTTTTTCTTCTTCCTCCTCCTCTCTCCATCTTTCTTCTCCTTCTCTCTTTCTTCAAGCCACTATTCCGCCTCCTTTATCCATCATCTGGACGCCGCTAGAGAAGGAAGACGACCGCACATCTCAGCCTATCAGCTCGCACGTTTGGCCCGCTTGGAGTGAGGACGACGATGACACGTTCTGGTGCATGTTGGTCCTCCGTTCGACACCGCTAGCCGTCACTGCAGTTTCCTCGGTCGTCGTCATGGTGGTTCGACCGCCTTCCTCCCTACTATGAAGCTCAAATCCATTGTTTGATTCCTGGATTCTTCAAAAATATGTTGCTGCTGTACAGAGCTGTTGCCACCGCGTCGTCACGGTTAGCCACCGCGCCGGACTTTCAAACAACCACCATGTCATCTCTTTTTCTTCCTTGGGTAAGAGTTTTACCTCTAACCTCTTCTCTTTTCTCGTAAGAAGGTGTAGACTTCACCAGTCGATCAACGATCACTTGAATTCAAATAAGACTCATACAGGTCTTCAGAAAACTCATAACAAAGATTGAAGGAATGCCAACATCTCAACAAGGAAGGTCTCAATTGCACATCTTGATGTGGAGATATCCAACTCACGACTGATGAGATAGGTCACACATCGACGACATTTTGAAAATACGTCGAACTAAAATGATCAATGACGAAAAGTACGATCGAACCGCAATAAGGCCTTGGTGATCGTAAAAGAATTTCTCAAGAAAAGAAATTTTTTTCCTGGATTTCACGTTCACATAAACATAGAAAAGAATTTCATTAATTTGAAGGATATCGGAACATCCGGTATGGAAAAAGATCATTCCATCAGGTTCGTGGATGTAAAAATGCATGATCAATACACATTTACAAACATGAATCTAATAAAGTTCATTCTTCCACAAGAATCTTCCAACGGATTCAAAGAATCAAGTGGTGAATAATGTCTAATCCCAAGAGAATTAATTCTTATTCTTAGTACAATGAATTTACAAAATGATGACTTTCACCTCTATCAAAAATAGAAGTGTCGAAACTGAGTTTCACCAAGAAACTTATGCTATCACGAAATTATTTGTGTTATAACTCAAGAAATAGTCATAACCACTTTTCTCAACAAAGTGTGAAAGTATCCAGACCAATGGATTCTGTTAAATCAATTCACTCAAATGTCTAATACATCGAGGATCATTTTGAAGTGTGTACGACTTCTCACAAACAAAGAAATGAATAACTAGAAATTTATGAATTAGCATAACTAATTCATAAGTCCTGACAAATTTCAAATTAAAGTCAGAAAATACTTGTTCATAATTCGTCCTTTACTTAGTTGTCAGGAATCCAGACTGTGACACGATCCTTCACACAACATTGGTGCTTCACAAGGAAAACACTCGGTCTAACAAACGGTTCAGACCACCGATCTTTCAGTTGAATGAGTCATCTAACTCGTTTTAACTTCGTAGGCAACATCCTACACAAAGCGACAGAGATCTGACCGAATCCAGAAACTAGATCAATCAAAAATCAATGTCCTTTGCTAACCATAAACCTAGAATATTTCCAGGGAACACTCCCGAAAAAACCTTTTACACAAGCACCTTGTTTCGAATATCAGACACGATTCGCAAGGATAATCGAATGTCATATTCGAACCCAAGTAACATTCAAGATCTAAGGTCTCCCAGGACATAAAGCCCTTGGAAAACCATCAAGAAACATATACTTGTGCATCAACACACATTGCTTCAACAAGAAACAATTCAAACAAGAGCCAACCAGAGATCACACAACAAAACTTAACAGACCTATTCCCCAAAGATCCCGAAAGACTCGACCAGCTCTGATACCACCTTGTAACGCCCCCGTTGGGGCATTACTTACGTAACACATGCGGAATTTAAATTAAAAGATAATTTGTTGGTGCTTTCGGAAAATAATTTATATAAGTATATAAGTGTCTGAAATTGGGTATAAAAATTTCGTCACGACTCCTAAACCTTGATTGGCACACAGACTTACTATCATAGTATGGCAAGCCTATTTAATTTAAAGAATATACTTTAATAAAAGCTAGTATTTTACGAAAATTTCGACAGAGTCTCCTCTGTAATTCGGACATCCCAGGTAAAAGAGCACCTGCTAAAATAATTACATTTTCATTCCAGAATTCCAGTTACACCAAATACAACCAGGCATTAATATGCTAAAGATAGTTATATCAATTAGCTATACATGACCAAAAGGAAAAGTTTAAGTTTTCATTCAAAAGAGATGCTCTCCGAGCCATAAACATTCCATTTTAAAATATAGACTCTCCGAGTCATACTCATACATACTTATCAAAAATCCAAGTCTCAAACCCTAAGCTGGTCATTCTAAAAGTTATTCCTGAGAAGAACTCACGTGATCGTTCCACAATCAAATACTTCATCAAGCAACTAGATCTAAGTCTCTGAGTGACTTAGGAAGGCTCCTCTGCACATTTGTACTAAAATACCCAGGGTATAATAGCAAACCAGAAGAAACCTGATATGTTTGTAAGGGTGAGATACCGACAAATGGATATATCACACAACAACCATATACATGATACATACATCACATAATCATATAAGCAGTTAAATCATGCATATACATAACATAACCGTGTTATATCAAAGGGTCTCAAACCCGCACAGTCAATCTTTTGAAAATATGCATGACACTTCAATATCAGGCTCTAACTTAATCTCATGAGATCTCAACACCGTTTTCCCTGGAGAAGTATTAGAGTTGGTCAATCTCTAGCCCACCGGGAAGTTGCCTCCTTACCCTCATGCATAAGGTCTCAGGACGAGCAACGTCACATGTGCCTCTTCACTCGGTTTACATGGACAGACTCCCAGACACCACCTTGTATCTGATATGTAAGAAAGGCACGTCTGCCTGGGGAAATCCACATGAGAAAATATTTTATTTAAAAGGTTTTCTTTGTGTTCATTCTTTTTCACTGTCGAAGCTCAAAGCTAACGACTTAATCATCATTTCCCCATCACTTGAAAACTTAGAAGCATAGGACACACAGTCCGAATGCTCAATCACAACGCCCGAGACCGATGCACCAGTCCTAGGCTTGTGGTCGTAGAAAGAAACATTCACCTTTAACAATGTTCATCACACGTGGTTAGAAGACACAGTCCAACACAACGTGATTAGGATATACAATCCACAACAATGAAATCAGAATGCATTCATCACACATGGTTAGAAGACACAGTCCAACACAACGTGATCAGGACATATAATCCACAACAATGAAATCAGAATGCACTGTCCTCGATTTCGAGAATTGGACTCTCAGTCCATAACATCATAACCAGGACTCGTAGTCCCGAATTAACTCACGTTCATATAACTGAATACTAGAGGTGACGTCTCGCGTACTATATTCTCTTTCTTAAGTACTTATTTTTCGTTCAGTGAAAATCAAATTCAAAACCGAATCCTCGATAACCTATCCAGGCTATCGGAAAGTTTCTAAAATATTTAGGAAAAACCTTTTCTTTGAAAATCTTTTATAAAGCATCTTTGAAATACTTTTATCTCTGAAATACTTTTATCTTTGAAATACTTCCCCCAATAGGATATTGCCAAATAATCTTGAAAGTTTTCACTTGAAGACACATAGTTCGAAAATGATTTTTCTCTTGTATAACAATAGTTCACCAAAACCATTTCAACATTGAAAACAAGTACTTTAAGTTTAAAGAGCTTTTGGAAAAGAACACCAATCCCTTCATCTTCAAAGCTTACTAAGGTTTTTAATCCTTATAATGGTTGAGCACAGACGCACGTCTGGCTTAGCAAACTTTCAATCAACAACAGTATATATCATCAGTGCAAAGCTAATATCACAGTTGAAAGCAGTTCATCACATATATGCATTATATCATTTAGAACAAGTACAGATCAACATCAGATAATAGCACAACAGTTCAAGTACATTAGATAATCAAGTAAGCCCAATCAACATATAAATATCCAGTTAAACACCTACACACATGCATACAGTTATTGAATATCCCTAGGCAAACTCCCCTTACCTTTGAAGACAAGTAAAGGATCCTCGTCTTAATACTCACATGAGCTCCAAGAGTGTAACTATCTACTCCATCAAGCAAGCATAGCTGTGTCAAACGTCTCAGAGAGGGAATCCAACAACGCGCAACAACCAAAAATCAAGAAATCAATTTCACATGATCAAACACACATTCTAACTTTATCTAAACACTTAATCCAATTACCAAACAAGGTTATTTTTAAAGAAAATCATGTTTGAAGCTCACGCTTCCCAATACCCTTTAAGGAAACTTTTTTTGATTAAAAGATCATAAAAAGAACCTTGGGAAATCATCCATTTAGAGTCCTAATTGCACTAAATCATAATTAATTTCACAAAAACATTCCCAAATTCAAATAAAATCAAATTGGGGTTTTAGGGCTCCTTATTAAAATTTAGGGAAACTCAGAATAATGAAATTGGTTTAGGAAAACACAAATTCACAGTCCTAATTTCATAAAACAAGCTTAAATCTTAAGATTAAAATCTGAAATCAGAGGGTTAGGGTTAGGGTTTCAAAATCAATTTGGGGATTTACAAAAGAGAAGAGGTTAGAGGTAAAACTCTTACCCAAGGAAGAAAAAGAGATGACATGGTGGTTGTTTGAAAGTCCGGCGCGGTGGCTAACCGTGACGACGCGGCGACAACAGCTCTGTACAGCAGCAACATATTTTTGAAGAATCCAGGAATCAAACAATGGATTTGAGCTTCATAGTAGGGAGGAAGGCGATCGAACCACCATGACGGCGACCGAGGAACCTGCCATGACGGCTAGCGGTGTCGAACGGAGGACCAACACGTACCAGAACGTGTCATCGTCGTCCTCACTCCAAGCGGGCCAAACGTGCGAGCTGATAGGCTGAGATGTGCGGTCGTCTTCCTGCTCTAGCGGCGTCCAGATGATGGATAAAGGAGGCGGAATAGTGGCTTGAAGAAAGAGAGAAGGAGAAGAAAGATGGAGAGAGGAGGAGGAAGAAGAAAAACAGAAAGAAAGAGAAATCGAAACACAGAGAGAGGTATCGAGTATAAAAGAGAGAAGATAGAAACCTGATTTTAACTTTGTATTAGTAATAGTAGGTACAAAATGAGTGGTAAATATTAGGCCTAAAATAAACATGTTTTTACTTTTTGGATTCTAAAAATAAAGATTGATAAAGATATAATTTCGAAATTCAAATTAGAGTAAAGATTAATAATTGAACTGATCCACTAAGAAAATACCCACTCCAAAATTTAATCTCCGATAAATGTCAAACCAAAATATTTTTAACTCTAAAATTAAATAGAATGAGAATATGAAAATGCTTTTCTCTTAATCATATTATGAAAAATATTTTTTTCTTTACTGGTATATTAGTGACAATAACGTAATTATTGTCTAGTAAGCATGAATTCACTGAATTGAGTCAGTGCTAACGCACCCAATAAAATAATTTGAAGAGAGTAATTTAATTACTCAAACTAAACCACATAACATAATAAATTTAAACATCCAAATAAAATAATTAATCATAGGTGTAAAAACTAGGGTGTTACAAAAACTCAGACGGAAACCGGTCTACGTTTTTTTAACTAGTAGTATAATTTTATAGTAACAAAAAATCCTAATTTTGCCCGAAAATTGAAATTTATAGATTTTTTATATTTTGTCCGTGAGGAAGTCTACTTTCCAAATTTCTGATCAAATAAAATATTATGTTTATTCGGACTAATTTTGGTAAAAGTTTGGACGGAAAACAGTCGGTGTTTTCACTGACAGTAAGATTTTAATGATCAAAAAACCTAATTTTGACTCGTGAACGAAATGGTTTATATTTAAATCATATTAATAACGAGTTTGGTTGTTTTGAAAATTTTCAACCGAAAACGAAATATTACGCTTTTACGCGGGCGTAAAACCCTAATCGGGAAACTGACAGAGTCGAAAACAGAACTGCATAGACCCGTCCAATGATCGGGACAACGAGTCATAAATGATGACTCATGGAGGATGAGTCACCAAGCATTTATGAGCATTAAATGCTAGTAATCATTACTCTTAGGTAAAAAGACCAAAATACCCCCGAGCTTTTGCGGGTATTAACAAGGCACATCTACGCACTCTTAACCACTCCTTTTACATGGTTGTAAACCTCCCACATCTCTTCAATTTCGTGCATCCATCTCCAATAAAACATACCTATTTCATGTTGCTTTCGTTTCATTATTTTCCTCTCAAAAACCGAAATCAGGTAAACGACGAAGCTGCGTACGAAATTTCCGGGAACCGCTAACGGATAGGATCGATGACTCATTGGTGAGTCACTATGTGTGGTCTAAAATCAGACACACCTCCATGAAATATGATCTACATATTATTAACCATGGTTAGCCAAAATAACCTTAGTTAAGTTAATTATAACCTTAGTTAAGTTAATTATTAACTATGGTTAAGCTTATATTAATTAAATAATCACAAAAGTTATTAATCCAACATCTAATAAACCAAACAAGGCCTAAGATATAGCCTATATATACCACAAAACCGCAGCCCCTTCACTCACACCTTCATTCTCTTCATCTTCCTCACCAACTAAGTTACAAAACTCATAAGAACACCGAATCCCCACCGAACATATGACCCTCTTACTTTCTGAAATTCGAAAAACTATTGAGATAAAAGTTGTTCCTATTTCTCTCTTCTTTCAAACAAGCTAAAGATCATCAAAAACGGATAAGTGGATTGGGAGAAAGTCTCCAAATACCGAAACTGCCCAGAATTCTCAGCAACCCACGAAACAGAAGAAAGAAGGCCCTTTTCACCCATGTTATGATCCGAACCAAATTAAACCTTCAACACCAAAGTTGTTACTTTTCTTCTTATCTTTCTAAAAATCCAAAGTTAGTGATTTTTTGAAGAGTATATTGTGAGATACACTCATAATACCATCACACCCTCAAGCTGTCCAGTTTTCAACTTAGTGAAGGTTGATCATTTTCTTCATTTCTTCAATCTTCAAGAGGTAAAAGCTCATCTCCTTGATCATACAAGCTTTCATCTTCATGTATTTCTCATGTTTATGCCATGAATCATATTTTTCCATTTCTAGATCTAAAACTTTGAAAATTCATAGGAAATCATAGAAAAATCCTTTTAATGTGAAACCAATTGCTATGATCTTTTCATGTCTTATACTTTCATTATCCAAGAGCATGTAATCAAAAAAAATTTCCTTCCCTATTTTCTTTAACTGGACGAATCTCACCCAAAGGAGGGTTTGATGATTTTGTTTTCATTTCTGAAATCTAATGCTTGATTTGAGCTCTCTAGTACCTATATGATCTAAATCCAAGAGCTTGAATCCAACTAAATTTCCTAGCCTATTTTCCTAATATGGGCCGAAACCCTAACCTTTGGTGTTAGCGGATTTTGTTTCAATTCTTTTAGTTATGATCATTGGTTTTATCATTATAAATGCTTAGAGGTCATTGATCTAAGAGTTTGTGAAGTTTTGAAATCCCTAGCCTTATTTTGGGTTGTCATAGCCGAACCTAGTCTTTTGTGGTTACGGATGAATTTTGTTTGATTAATTCATTCTTTTGATTGGTTGAAGGTTGATTTAATAATCGTAGTGTCGTGACAAGGAGCTGAAAGTTCGTGTTTCCGGAGATAAGCTCAGGTGGGGGAAATGATCACTCTGTCGTCGGAAACGATAAGTAGTATATTCTATAATAATTGTGTAGGACGACCTAAACCCTACTAGTAGTTGAGTAATCGACAAGACCAAAATCACATTGGAAACCTTTTCTGTAAAACCAATGGTGATTCGGGGATTTGTAGGTTTATCGACGTTAGGATGATTTTATCTTATCTGAGGCATAGATTGAACAGGGTTCGTTTTAATGGAGAGCAAGATTTACGTGAACCACCAAAAATATTATCTGGTATTGAAATTTTTGAACAAGTCCGGGATATAAATGTCACATTTGGTCAAAGACCAAAGATAGACAGAAAGGGAAAAAGAACACATGGTGGGCGTGTTCCACAAAGTAGCACCCAACAATGGAAGAAGAAAAGCATATTCTTTGAACTTCCATATTGGAAGCATAATTCTTTGTGTCACAATCTTGATGTGATGCATATTGAGAAGAATGTGTGCGACAATGTCATCTACACTTTGCTTAATGATAGTGCAAAGACCAAAGATCATATCAATGCTTGAAGAGACCTTAAAGATATGGGCTTTAAACCAGACCTTTGACCTGATGAAAATGGAAAGTATCCTTTAGCTATCTACACAATGAATAATCTTGGCAAGAAGGCCTTTCTAACGACTTTAAGGAACATCATTGTGCCAGATGGTTAGTCAAGCAACATATCTAGGTGCATTGATTTGGATAACCTTAAGCTGAATGGGATATTGAAAAGTCATGATTGTCATATATTGATGGAGCAATTGCTACCATTAGCCATGCGAACAGGGTTGCCAGATGAGGTGTCAGCAGTATTAATTGAGTTGTGCTCATTCTTTAGACAATTATGTGGTAAAGTGTTGAGTGTTGAATGTTGAAGATTTAGACAAACTGCAACGTCAAATCGTCCTCACTTTATGCCACATGGAAATGTTATTTCCTCCTTCATTCTTCACTGTCATGGTTCACTTGGTTGTTCACCTTGTTGAAGAAGCCAAGCTTGGAGGTCCTGTGCATTATTGTTGGATGTATCCTATAGAAAGGTAGAAGAAGTGTGGTAACATTTCCTTTTCTTTTAAAAAAAGTTAGTATTGTATTGTATAAGGTTGCTATTAATAACATTTGTTGTGGTTTAATAGGTATTTAGGACAACTGAAATCCTATGTACGTAATAAAGCACGACCAGAGGGGTCTATAGCAGAAGGTTACCTTATGCAAGAGATTTTGACATTTTGTTCAAGGTATTTAGATAATATTGAGACACGATGGAATCAACCCGGTCGTGTAAATGATCACCCTAATGATATACAACCTCAATCACGAGTTTCTGAATTGTTTCCTCAAGTCGGAAAACCGGTTTGTGGCTATTCATATTTTACCCTTACACCCATTGAAAAGCTACAAGCTCATAGACATGTCTTAACCAACTGCCCTGCAGTTGATTGTTACCTTCGGTGAGTAATTCTAGCAATTTTATAACTTAAAAAGTTTTTGTTTTAATAAATCTAACATGATACATCTATATAGGCAATATAGAGATATTGTACGAAGGCAACTAAGGAGCCGTACAAGGAATTCTTCCGAGATAGACAAAAAAGTTCATAGAGAGTTTGTTCGTTGGTTTGCCAATCGTGTGAGTGAAAAAGTTTGTTAAATTTATATATTTCATTTATTTTGGTGATATGCATGCCACTAACAACAGAAATTCTTGTTTCTAGATTGCCAACAATGTTGACAGTCTTACTGGACCAGATAAAGATGTTCTTATTTGTCTTACTCAAGGTCCTTCCAACCAAGCTAGAAGGTTCACTGCATATAATGTTAA
This sequence comes from Sophora flavescens, assembly GCA_030762895.1. Lineage (NCBI taxonomy): Eukaryota > Viridiplantae > Streptophyta > Magnoliopsida > Fabales > Fabaceae > Sophora > Sophora flavescens. Next base: position 101,722,310 of record CM061070.1, read on the forward strand.
TGGATTCAAGTTTTGAACATTGGAACGAGACAAATGCTTAAAAACTCAAAACAGTGGCGTTTTTGGCACATTTGGAACAATAAGTTACTCAAGAAATAGTGATACCCAGATGAGGTTTGGAGGGGTGCCTTATTATGGAAAATTGATAGACATCATTGAGCTTTACTACATTGGCTTCACAATGCCATTGTTTAAATGCAATTGGGCTAATACCACTAATCCTAGATGTATGAAAACAGATAAGTTGGGTTTTACCTCGATCAACTTTGCAAGATTAATACATACCGGTGAACATGAAGATGATGAGCCATACATTAAATTTTCTGAAGCTCAAATGGTTTATTATGTGGAGGATGAGAAGGAAGACGGTTGGAGCATACCAATTCATTTGAAGCCAAGGGACTTGTACGAAATGGGTGAAGATGATGAAGAATTTATACCATCCAATGAGGCTTGCCCGTCACAAAACTTAGAACAAATTTTCTCTGATGATACTACACATATACAATTGGCAAGAGTGGCTATAGATGATGAACCTCAAACTTCAACCATTAATGAAAATGTTAAGGATGATAACAATGATATGAGTTTATGATTACTACAAGTAAAATTGTTTTAGGTTTTAGTTCTTTTTTGTATATTGTAATAAGAATTTTCCATCTTATTCTATGAGTTTAATATGAATATTTGTATTTATGCATATGATGTTGTTATTATGTGAATATCTATATCTTCACTTTCATTTACAATTATATGCTATAGTTTTTGAATTAAAGCTATTGACATTAATGGTACTATAGGCATGCTTCGGAAAAAAAGGCTTGTTCCTCCTAGTCTATCAACATCAAATCAACATGTATCATATTCGAGCACTTCCCAACTTGCATCTATTAGGCCACCTTTGAGTGAGTCTATAGCTCACATAGGTTCATCCACTCAAGATGGGCTACAGAAAGTCCATGCCACTCGATCAGTAACTTAGTCTGGATTTGAAAATATTGGACATCGTGAACCTGAAGTGGCTCCATATTCTTCATCGATAAATCAGAGGCTGCCTCGTACATGTTGGATAGTCGATGTCATTGGTATGTGATTTACATCTTCCTGGTTTCTCTAAATTTTTTGTAATCTTGTTATACTTTTGGATAGCAATAGTTTGGTGTAATTTGTGTTAGATGATGAAGGCATTGTTACACAAACACGACTGAGAATTAAGGATGTGTTTGCACTTCGTGACTGGAAACGAGTTGTGCCCTAGTGGAATGCAGAATGTCAACCTGTAGGAGACTCTGGTGGTTTACTGAATGGATTTTTGGGGTCGATAGCGAGTAATTTTGACCATTTCCCCATTATATTTGAAACTTGTCGTAAAGTTCCCAATCAATACAAGCTAAACATTTATGATGGATCTATAAAGGTATCAATTTTTTTTGAGTACTTGTATTGAAAAACCTTCAAGAATCAATGGATTCAATGCAGTAAAGCTTATTGTTATCATTTTGATATCTCTTAGTCTAGCAACATTTAATATGGGAAGAATATTATACATCTACCAGATTCTGCTTTATTTAGATTCTTAAAGCCATGTTCAATCATCTGTTGTTTCCTTGATCAACTCTTACTTTTCTCTCGTTGATTTTGCTGGTTTGGTAGGGGAAATAATTGTTTGGTTTGGCCATGTTCATGACTTATTTTTTTGAACAGTCATGTCTTAATTGTTGTTTTAAGAATTGGGCATTGGGTGTGACTTGGGTTTCCAAATGTTTGATACAATAACTTTTTAAGTGAGTTTTGATTTCTTGTTTATATTATTTACTAACAATAACTTTTTTTATGTTTGCCTTGAAGACTAAATTTGTTGTTGATGATTCGGGTCACAAAAGGTATAACTTTGCTAGCTTGGGGAAAAAATGGAAGGACAATAGGTGCAAAATGTTTAATAACTTTTATAACTGGGAGCTTAGTTTCGACCAAAATTGTCAGTTGCACCCACCAAAAATCCCCCCCGACCATTGGGTTGTCTATTTGCAATATAGACTAAGTGAAAAATCTCTGGTAATAATCATAAATCTGATTTTTTTTTTCTAACTCAATATATCATTTATTGATTGTCATTTTTGTTAACTATGCAGCAAAAAGCTGAAAAAAAATGCAGCAAATCGACAAAAGCAAGTGATTCATCACACATTAGGGTCAAAGTCACTTCCAGGAAAGAAAGATGAAATGGTATAATCGTATATATTGTTATGATGTTGAATAATTTTTGGAAATGAAGTGATTTTATTATAACATTACTTCTTGTATGGTACAAAAACTTAGGAAAAGCAAGACAAATGACCCTATAGTAAAGGTGATATGTATCCTATCGCTCATAAAAGAAAGGATGGATCCTATGTTAGCGAGGAGGCAAGACTCAAAGCAGTAAGTTTGGATGGAAATTGTTTTCTTTGGATTTACTGTTACATATTATGAACATTGTCTGGTTGCTTATATGTAGGAACAATTACAAAATGAAATTAATAACTCTGCTACTGAGAATGACGCTTTTGTAAAAGTTTTTGGACCAGAGCATCCTGGACGACTCCGTGGTGTGGGATTCGGGGTGACCAAAACTCAAATATATGGACCAACTTATCGGTCTAGTGACTTGGCAGCAGCTAATGCCAAAATTCAAAAGCTAGAATCAGAAGTTGATGGGTTAAAGACACAAGTAGTTGAAATGGATTCATTAAAGGCAAAACTTGTTGACTATGATGACATGAAAGCCCAAGTTGCTTTTCTTATGCAAAGTTTTAAGGGAAATCAGGTAATTAGTTATGGTTGCAACTTGCTGAATTTGGATGTCTTTGTTGTGAAATTAGTTATTCGCTTCTAATTTGTGATTTTATATTTCAATTCCAGGTGGCAGACTTACAATCGCCTAGAGAAGCGAGACGATCTTTTGCCTCTAGTCATGACCCTGAAGATCGTGAAACTTCATCATCACACAGACTTAATTAGATATATTATATGTAAATGGTGTCAAAAACTTGTATTTACATATGTTTTTATGTTAGGATAATTTTGAATAATATTTTGCTTTTTGCAGATTATTAATAACGTTTTTATCATTTTAATGATTAGGTTTTAAAGCATTTTTGTGTATCAATTTAATAAATTTATTAGTTCTTAGTCTAAAGTTTTTATTAAAACAGGGATATTAAAAAAATTATACAAATAATGAATTGAATCAGTTTTAAAAAAACAAATATTTAATATTTTGTGGCGGTTTAAAACCGCCGCTATATTTTTATCTACTATTCATGTAGTAGCTTTGGTGGCGGTTCCAAACCGCCGTTATAATTTATGTATATTATAAATTGTGATATTTTGTGGCGGTTTAGAATCACCTCTATATTTTATAGTTATTTCAAAATATGCTTTTTTTGTGGCGGTTTCTTACCGCCACTAAATTTACGACCGTAGTTCCAGCGGTTGTGCAAAACCACCGCAAAACAGCTTCGCGACGGTCACTTCTGAGGCAGTTTCCAAACCGCCGTAAAATTTTTTAGCGGTGGTTCAAACGGCCGCTATTTGACATATAAAACCGCCGCAAAACACAATATTCTTTTGTAGTGATATAGCCCTACCGCCACCACATTTGTCACGTCCTCAACCTCTGCCTTGAGCCATGATCCTCTTAAAAGAAATCATTAGCGCAAATCAATATGACATATAATACTACATAAACTGGAATATAAATACTATATGTCATAGAAATGACGCATTCGGACTCACTACCCAACTTCTAAGCATAGTCGTTATCCGATGTGGATTCAACTAAATGACCAGTTCACCCTAATCACAGTTCTCACAGTCCGTTTTAGAACCGAACTGCTATGATACCACCAAATGAGACGCCCCAACGTCCTAATAAAGAAAACCCATAATATTTATGACCTAATCGTGTTATTGGCGTAAGCGGTTACCTTAAAATGGCGAGAAATTTTAAAACTTAAACCGTTGTCGTACTGAGGTATCAACATATCTAAACGTATATGCATATACATATATAGATAGACATCACATCCAGCATACAATCATACAGTACTATCGAGGGAATCCATCAGCAGGACTCCAAATAAGTACAAATTGATAATCACACTGAAAATAAAAGCAACATCCTAAGGAGACAAGATGCACTGGCCATAGACTCTGTACTCAACTGTGAGGATTCACTGTTTGTCCTCCAGCGTCTGGCTCATAAAGGGTCCCATCAAGCTCCTTCATAGTTGGCTCCCCCGTAGGATCTTCTCATCACGTTCACATAATAAAACATATACAATATAGAGAAAATGGGGATAAGAAACAATATAACGTCAAACGTGGAAAGGGTTTTGCAACATTTAATTCTATAACAGCACACACAAACATCCGTTTCCAAAAGTATAAGTATATATATATATATATATATGACACAATCATCCTCAATCCACATCTAGGATCTTTCCTCTACCATCCATCATGATGCAATGCAAATGCTGTATGAATCATCTCATCAGGTATCGGTCATATCCGGATATCCAACACAATGACACGTCTTAGAGGCCCCGGTGCACACCCTCATCCGTGGATGAAGGTTGCCCATGCAAACCAATGGCACTATAGCTACACAATCCGGTGCACACCTTTGAACCACGGCCAGGGTGCTCATGCAACACATGAACTATAGCTGCAACTAAAATGAAATAATGTCTGGGACGGTCCGCCGTTAGCCTAAACCCCGAGAATTCTCCCTCCAAGGAATAGACCCCACACGACCATGTTTCAGGTCCACCATACCATATTTCAGGTCAACCATATCACAGACCATGTTTCAGGTCACCCCCTAGTGCCCTAACCGTTCATTATAATCTCATAGATAACCTCAATAATAATCTCATCATCATATCACAGTAATCATCTCGGTTTGGCATTACTAACTCATATGGTATGAATTCCCCAATACATCATCATGTCTCAACATAACTTATTATTTACTCAACCTCTAAGCCTAATCATTACACTTATCTTGAAACACCTCAAGATTCATCCTTATGTTTATATGTGTTAGTTCTGGCATATATATGTTTGATATGTTTGATATTTATATATATATATGTGTATATATTATTGCATATGATAATATGTATATTAATATATAATTATTTGAATTAATATGAGATTGTGTCTCTTAATATTTTATTTTATATGTTAATATATGATATGTGATCTTATTAATAATAAGCGATTAAGAATGATATGATAAGATATCGTGTGATTTAGTATTTAAATAGAGATAGTGTTATTCTTAGATTTTAGCCCTCAACCAATCATATTTGAGTCCTTATTAATATAGGATCGTCCTCTTTATGTTTATATCTTAAGATCTTATCATAATCTCCTAAGGATCCTATCTAGGAATAACTACCAAATCTGTCGTTAAACTTCCATCGAACTTTTGACTATCCTAGAGTCCGATTTAGGATTCGATCATTAGATGTTAATTGTAGATATTCTGAGATTTCTAACGACACCAAGAACGCCTCAATCAGAAACTTGTAGTTCAAGTGATGGTCAAAATACGGAACTGTATACAGTTTGGGCTGAAATAGGAACCCGTTATGACCCAAACTCATATACATACCATTAGACTTGACCTAAACCTAGTTTCCACGACCCCAACACTCAGAAAACTGCCTCCCTCATTCCTTTTTGAATCCTTATGGTTTTTCTCCCTAACACTCTCTCTAGGGAACCCGTTCTTGCATCGTCCTTCACTGCTTCTTGATAGGAGAACATCGCTATGAATAGGGTTTCGTTGTGCTTGATGTTTGGGACTTTAGAAAAGGTAAAATTCGTGCACCTTGTCCCTTGTTTTCTTTCTTTCAAGTTATTGATCTTTTCATTTTAATTGCTTGATCTTAGAGTTGAACCGAAGTGTCTCTTTGTCGTTCTTGAGGTTGTAGACAAGCGCTAGTGAGACAGGACCCAAGTGGATCTTCTTTCTCTCTTTTGAATCGTGATCTCTATTCCAGGTATGGGGAGAAGGGTAGTATATTCATAGGCTTGGGGTTAGTGTAAAGTAAAGGGGTTCCCATAACCCCGTGTTGTTCTATGTGTATGAATGAATAACATGTTAAATTATATTGTTTGGTGATGGTATGTTCTTCGCTATTTTGGTATGTTATTTGTATGTGTTCCATGTTTATGGCATGTTGTTAATATTTGTCTTGGTTGCCTTAATGTGAACATGATAGTATGATGATTGTCGTTGTTATTACGATGTTGGATGTTGATGTTATGTTGGTTGTATTGTTGATGCTATGACTATTGAGTTGATGGTTAAAATGTTAAAAACTTTAATTGGTTAAATTAGGTTCTAAAATGAGTTAGAGATCAATAAGTTTAAACACCCTAAAAATTGGTTAAGGAACTGTGTGGAGACTCTGCCTAGAACAGTATTGTCGTGCATTGAGCACGACCGTGCTGAACAGGGAGCACACCCATGTTCCCAGTTTGAATTCTGGAAAATGGCTGCACAGTAAGCACGGCCGTGCAACAGAGGAGAAGTAAACACAACCGTTCCCCACTTAAGTGGCAGCACACCCTTGCTGAGGTTAAGCACGACCGTGCTCACCCCTTTGGACAGAATCTGAGATTAAGGACTTAAACAAGGGTTTTAACCCCAATCTTCCCCAACGACAAATGATGACTTAGTTAATTAATTATGAATACTAGATAACTTAATTAAAGATTAATTAAGATGGTTAAGCCGGTAACCGTTGGGTTACCGTAAGTTGTTTGAGTTATACCTTGGTGCCTTATGGCCAAGAGGGCCTTGACCCCACGGTTTGGGTCTAAGGTGTTATAGATGTTGTACCTTAGGGACCGAGAGTTTTTCTCAAGGGGGGCCCTAGAATCCACGGTTTGGGTCTAAGGTGTTGCAGTCGATTTTGCTGCAGTAGATTCCCGTGGTTAAAGATGTTGCGGTAGATTTCGCTGCGGTCGATTCCACTGATATCTTCGGTTGATTCTATTGGAGTTATGGGGGTGGTGGTTGTCCGTGGTCATTGTGTTGCACATGCATTGCATCAGAGTTGTTGTTTTTGTTGTTGTTGAGGGATGTTCGACATAGGGGAGGTCGTCCTAGAGTACGACGATCTGGTCATCCACGGTTAGAGTAGATTCTCCTTGCACCCCTGTGACGAGGCATTTGTTGGTTTGATGTGTTGGCTATCCAAGGAGTAGATTCTCCGCCTTTTAGTAGATTCTCAATGTGGATATGTAACTCCGAAGTCGTCCATTGATAGTGTGATTTTACATGATGTTTCATATATACTTTTGCATGCATTTTCATATAGATTAGGCATTCTTAGTTTGATTTTTATTAGTTTTTCCCTTGGAACGGGTGAAGCGGTTTCTTGGTGTTGTTTTGCAGGAATTTAAGGAAAAATGCTCAGAATTAGCCTTGATGGAGCTTGGATGAAATAAAGCTTGAAAAGTGAAGAAAATGAGCCAAGCAGAGCCCATCACGGCCTGTCCGTGATGACCATCACGGCCATGATCAAGAAAAATGAGAAGATTGAAGGCAAAAGTCAGAGGCTGTCACGGCCTAGCCGTGATAGGCATCACGACCGTGACATACTAGAATTTGAAGTCTCGCCTCGCGAATCTTCATCTCGCCTCGCGAGAATCCAATTTTGAAAGCGCCCACTCCAGAACACGTCACGGCCTGGCCGTGATGGCCATCACGGCCGTGACGCGTGGCCTCCCTATAAATATGAGCGCAGAAGACAGAAAAAGGGATTCTGATGGCATTCAAATTCTGGGGTCTCTGACACAGACTTTCCAGACCTAAAAATAGAGACCTTGGAGGCTGCGACTGAGGAAGGATTGGAACCCTAGAACGGAGTTACTGAAAGGGGCTGTTGTGACGATAGTGGAAAGCTCCCATGGAGTTTCTTCTCTCCTCTTCTCCTATTTATCTGGTTTTTGCTTTCTCTCTTTTATGAGTAGCTAAATCCCGTTTCTTGGGATTAGATGTAATCAAACTGATTATTATGTATTTGCCTTGACTGATTATTCCGTGTTCATGCCTTCGTATTAGTGATTGATTTTCCATGCTTAATGCTTGTTGTGGCTAGCACCCCCATGACTCGACTAGTGTTTTGGTATGCAATTCGGAAATTCGTATCAGAAACGGAACTGAAATTAATCACCTAGTAACCCTTGCATCTAGGAATGGAGTTTGGTTTACTAGTAATCGCGTAATCCCTAATGCTAATGCAAATTCATTAATCTAGGCCACCTAAGGAATTAGGGTCTATTAGTGGATTTAGGCTCTTGTCATCCGAGGAATCGGGGCTTGAGTAATCTAGTGGATTGATTTTAATATTTGAAGCATGAATGGGAGGTATCTAGTCCTGGTATTGCATGAGGTAGAGGTTTGGTGAAGTCTAGTCCCAACATATCCTTTTCGCATTCCAAGTGCTCGACAAAAACACAAAGATTTTATTCCTTTTGTTTTGTTTGTTTTGATTTCTCTTCATAGTCTAGATAGTTGTTGAGTTTGTGAATTGGTAATTGACATCCAATCCCCGTGGATACAATAACCGGTCTCACCACCGTATTACTTGCACGACTGGGTATACTTGCCCAGACTCGTCCAAACATCCATCCCGTGTTTAATGGATCGACATGCATTGTTGGTTTAGCGGAGTAGGACTGCATTGCACTGCATAGCATGCTTGATGTTGATGAGGTTGATGTATGTTTATACATGTTGTTGATATATGCTTACGTTGGTGTCATGCTTGTATATTTTACTTTAATTCATACCTCCTTGCTATTATGATTACATGATTCTTACTCCCCATTATTTGTTTGTTGTTTGGCCTGATTGGCACCTTGCAGAGGATGACGAGCAGCCCAGAGATGAGTGACTCTGAGGAGTCGCCACTCATAGTCAGGACTTGTTTTTATGTTAGTATTCCGTGGATTTATTCCGGAACGGTTATGCCAGCTCTGTATGTGACATCGGGGTTGGGATAGGTTTATTTCTTTGCTATGTTAAATTGTTATAAACTCGTTTTATTTTCCGCGATTTTGAGAACTAGTTTATGTGGACTTTTCTACCCATGGACGGACGCTTTATTTTATCCAGTATGATCATGAATAAATTTTATTAATTACTTATCTTAAAGCGCTTATAACATGCGGGGTAGAAGGGTGTCACATATCACATCATACCATCATGCCATCAAAATCATCATCGTATCATAATTTCCATCATATGATCCTCAAAATTTATAAAAAAATATATTGAAATAATAATATATCATATTCATAAAATATACACAACTCATAACATCATCATCCAAAAGTTACCAACATCAATTCAACCAGTCAAACAATCCAAGCAGGCAATAATTAAATAGTAAAATAATATACAACAAACGTAATGGCGTTAAACGCACAATCTCAATATCATCACGGGTACCACTAGGTAGTCCCCAGCATGATATGGACATTGTCTGTTACTCACTATCATGTAGGGCTTAAGTCGCCCTACGCCATTATTGAATTAGACGTCACTGTGCCATTTCCGACGTTAAATAATTTCTTTCCCCCACCTGAAGAACGTACGACCTCGGAAACGCTACGAGATTACTCCTACTCGACTCCTCTCGAATATGCCTCACACCGAACAAGGTCCCCGAATCTCCGATATCCCACCTAAACATCACATTTTGAAAGACACCAAATAAGAAACTCAAAATCTGCAGTAAGCACCACAAGATCCACCACTTTTTCGGCTCTATATCTTACAATCTAGACCTTTGTTTAAAAAAGTGAATGGTGAGATTAAAGATTACCTTTCCTTTACCTTCTCCAAAAATTTCAGCTCGATCCAACAGTTAATGAGCCTGGATCGTACCTTCCATTGTGACTGGTTAGGAGCTACTCGGGTTGAGTTTCCCTCCCTCTTCTGAGTTGATAACTCTTACTCTGGGGAACATACAGAAATTGTAACCGTTGGATATGAACTACTATCAACCTATAACCTCTCTATGAAATTTCAACATGATCTAACAGTGGAAGAAGGTGTGGTTATGGTTTTACAGAAGCTGCTTCATCCAAGCTTCAATCTTTTGTTAAGCACGAAAATGGCTTCTCCAAAGTGAATTTCCTCCCTTTTCTTCTCTGGTCATGCATTGAAGAGTGAATAGAAGATGATGTCTTTGCTATTTTGATTGAATCATTGATTGGTTAAGTTTATTTGCATGCATGTTAGGCTAGGTGTCAAGTTAAGGTGATTAGTGGTAATACAAGTGTCATTTGGTGGTCATTTAGGTGAGTTAGTGGGGTGAGGTGTCAAGTGTAGGTGTGTCTAGGTTTGGGTAGTGGAAAACAAGTATCACACATGCAAAGGGGTAGTGGAGTGTGAGGTGGTGCCACCATGGCCACCTTCCTCCTGGTCACAACACGTGTCACTGCATGTTGTTCCGTTGGCATAACTGGTTTTTTCTTCGGCATCTTCCTGTGTAACCTACTACTGGAATATTTTTCTGTAATTATTTTAAGTCATTCCCAAAAGCCTTTTATACTCAAGCCCGATCTAAACTAATATTCCGACTCTCAATTAATTAATCGATCACAAAACACTCGTTTGTGTTTCTTTGCATTCTGGACCCGTTTGACGTCCGATTGACCTCAAATTTGAGATATAGGCTCATCAAGACCTAATAAAAACCTCAAACCATCAAAAATACCTAATATCATTCCTAGATCCAAATTTTTTATTTCACACTCATATGTCAAAGATGCTAACCGGGAAACCCTAATTTTGTTTCTACGTTCAAACTCACTCGAAAAGGTTGCGTGCTTGCCATGAAAGGGTCTCTATGCTTCAAACCACATCCCAACTATATAATCCAAGTCCTAACCCTATTCCTCATACATAAACCATGCATAAAATAACAGATGTTACATTATCTATGAGATTATGATGAGCGGTTAGGACACTAGGGGGTGGCCTGAAACATGGTCTGTGATATGGTGGACCTGAAACATGGTCGTGTGGACCTGAAACATGGTTGTAGGGGTCTATTCCTCGAAGGGAGAATTCCCAAGGTTTAGGCTAACGGCGGACTGTCCCAGACATGATTTCATTTTAGTTGCAGCTATAGTTCATGCTTTGGATGAGCACCTTGGCCGTGGTTCAAACGTGTGCACCGGAATGTGTAGCTATAGTGTCATTGCTTTGCATGGGCATCCTCCATCTGCGGACGGGGTATGCACCGAGGACTCTGGGACGTGTCGATTATATTGATGTGATATCCGGATATGGTCGATACCTGATGAGATTATTAATATAGCATTTGCTTTGCATCATATTGGGGGGTAGAGGAAAGATCTTAGACGTGGATTGAGGATGATTTGTGTTATATACATATATTTTTATTGTTGGAGATAGATGTTTAGTGTGCCGTTATTTAATTAAATGTTGCTCAACCTTTTCCACGTTTGATGTTATATGGCTTCTTATCCCCTGTTCTTTTGTTGTGTGTTTGTACATATATGTTTTGTATCTTAGATCGTGATCGTGTAGATGGCACACTGGGATCACCCATGGATGATTCAAAACCCGGGGTTTCCCCCTCTCAGGGATCTTTTAGGTAGAGTGTGTTGATCCGAACCGGTGGCTAGTGGACCTAATCACTCATTTCGTTGTGTATACGGGTCCTATGTCCATCACTTCCGGGCTCGGACAGGGAGCGCCGATAGGTTTCATCGACACGTTCCGCTTTGCCACTTCCCTTCCCTTTCCGATAGGAATGCCGGATGGACACATATCGTCGATGCCAGGCATGGCTCCAGTCCCCTTCATGGTATCCTTCAAGGCATTGGTACCAGGGCTCGTACCAGCTCCAGCACCAGCACCAGCACCAGCACCTGAGCCCGAGTTAGCACCCATCCAGGAGGAGGACCCGGCTGCCCCCGCCCAGGACCTAGCACCCCTTCCAGAAGTACCAGCACCTTTAGAGGTCCGGGCTACGGTTTAAGAGTCTTCCGGAGTATCTACCAGACGGCTTCATCCCCACGATAGCAGACTTTACCGGCAGAGGTTTCAGAGGCAGTTGGACAGGAGCTCTTCCAGTGTGAGCGGAAGAGTGTCTGAACCTGCCGGACCACAGGATGCGGACGAGGGTGGTAGCCTGTGATGGCTCTAGCTAGTGCCATCAGTATAGGTGTGAGTGAGGTTTTACTGTATTTTGAGAGGGGACGGAGTGTGGAGTGCATCTGTGAGGCATCTTCTTTAGATATTTCATGTATTTTGTTGATGTTACCAGTATGGATATATATCGGGATCCTAGTGGGGGGGACTCCCTGTACTGTACTGTATTAGGTTTGATGTGTATATGTTCTGTATGTATGTATATATGTTGTGTATATTTAAGTTTTTAATTTTCCGCTGTTTTAATATACTCGCTTAACGATAATAACGAAATTAGGTCTTAATATTTTGGGTTTTCTTTAATTGTACGTCGGGGCGTCTCAGGACACATTCCTTGGAGATGGCCCTTATTCTTCGGAGTAGCGATCTGGGCCTTATGGAAGGACATAAATCTTCATGTCTTCTCGCAATCTTCGATTATAGGAGAGGACCTCTAGGATCATATCTGTTCACACGTTCATTTCATTCAGAACACCATAGAGACCCCGTTGGAATCTAGAGATGCGAACAACCAAGCTTCTCCGGCAGCGGTGTGGTCCAAACCACCGAGGGGCTGGGTCAAGCTCAACGTCGACGGTGCTCATAGTGCCAGAGCCAGGAGCAGTGCTTGAGGTGGAATAGTTAGGGATGATGATGGAAGGTTTTTGAAAGGCTTCAGTTGCAAGGTCTCAGCCAGTAATGTGATGTGGGCCGAGATGTGGGGCTTATATTCGGGTATCAAGCTTGTAAAAGACTTGGGCCTTTCTGAGGTTATTATAGAAATGGACTCAAAGACTACAGTTGACTCTGTTCTAAAAGGGCACATCTCCAATCCTGCCCTCCAATTCCTCCTAAATGAAATCCTAGCTCTCTTGAGAAGTAGTGGCTGGCCCATTCTTCATATCTCCAGATCAGCTAATAAGTATGCTGATGCTTTATGATTACTTTAAAGTTTGGTTTTCTTGTTGAATGGTTGGTTGTTTGGTGGCTTACTGTACTATGCACCCGGTTCTGTTTAACTGACTTCGACTAAATAGTTTCTTTGGTTCAATATGTGTTTTCTAGGTGGTTCCCCTTTGAAGCTAAATGGAGGAGATTCACATCTCCTATTTGTTCTGGTGTTCTTAAAGGATGCTCTTTTTCCTAGGAGTTGGAGGGAAACACATGTGAAGCGGGAGTGATTCTTTGGAGAGAAACACTTGTGAGGATGAGGGTCAATGGAGAGAAACACTTGAAATGATGTAAAATAATGGAGTGAAATACTTCTGAAGATGAGGGTAAAATGGGCCACCACTTTTATAAACTAACTCTAAAACTGTTGTTTTGTGTTGTGTGATGTTCGCAGGTCAGCTTAATGGAACAAGTCTTATCGCCTCACTCCGAGGGTTTGGGTTTGTATGCAAGTGGATACACACAAGTGAGGGGCTTTTTAGGGTGAGCATATTATGAGTTGGGGCAAAACACTTGAGTGATACACGTAAGGGAGTGGTTTCAAAGATGGTGATGTGTCTCAGATTCTATCTAATTTTCTATTTCCTTTTCCTGCTGTCTGTTTTTATCAGTATGGCATTCTTTCTTGGGAAGACAGTATCTATTGTTACTCAGCTGCAAAGGATGCTCTTATCAAAACTTATTTTGGTTTTGTTTCTCATCTTATCCATCTTGCAACGGATACTGGGTCAAGACACTATTTATTTTCCAGCTTTCCTACTTCATACATGGTGATTCTACTGCTGGTGTTTGGATTGCTCTTCGGCTGATTTCTCACTTTGCCAAAGTGATCTGTGGATTGATGCTTTTTAGATATTTGGTTTTTGTGGGTTTTCGTTTTGTACTTGTAGGGACTTCAAGTTTTGGCTTCCTTTTGTCTTTTTGGTTTTGTTTGGTTGCTGTTTGGTTTTGGTGTAGTTGGTGATTTGTTAATTTGTAAAGCTAATACTGATCTTATGCTTAGATCAGTATTTTATTTACATTTGATTGTTAACTAGTGTTTTGTATATGGGTTGGGGGTACTCCAAGTACTCCTTTTTCATAATATGATGTTTATCCAAAACATAAAAAGCAAGCATGTGGTTAGCCTGTTCAAGTGAGTATCTGAGATGAACCCACCAAGGTAAAGCAACAAAAATGTGACCATAAAGTTTGCCAAAGTTGGTCCTGGCATGATGTCCAAAGGTAAACTAGCAGCAATGTAAATGCGAGTAAAAACTAAGCATCATCATATAGGAAAACAAGGGCTGCATTATAATTATTGGATATTGAATCGAACCTGATTTTAAATCAACACAAGACAAGATAATTTTCATCGCAAGTGCAAGATTTGAATGGATAGTTAAGGTTTTTGCAGAAACATTTGTCCAAGTATTGACAGGGAAAATCTCAAAATTAAGGTTTTTAACACTCATGAGATGTGGTGTCATGTGCTGCACAACACATCTTTTCTGTACAGAGAGCTGCACATACAAAATTATATTTATATTTACAAAGATCACCCATGAAGAAAATCTCCTACACTCCATTACTAACATTGATAGCCCATTAGTTTCCATCAACTTCCCTATAATCTTTTGTTAGAGCCCAGCCCAATTAGGAAATGAGGGAAGTAACTACTAGTTGTAACTACTAATTGTAAGTTAGATTTATGTTAGTATTGGAAGTTATTAAGATTAGGTAGTTAGGATGTAAATCCTATAAATAAGACCTCTCGTGATTAATAGAGGGGGACTTTGTAATCATTGATTTGTGACTGGGTTAATCCTAGTATGAAAGGAGAGTGCTTCTTTAGGGGTATACTTGTATACCTTGTTCTTTGTGATTGTTTTCAGTTTTTCAGTAATAAAGAGAGGAATTTCAAAATTCTTTCCCCTGTGTGCAATTGTTCATTGCTAGGCTCAATCTTTTTCCCATCTTGGAAAAAAGGTTCCTAACAAATTGGTCCGACCTGCCGGATACTTTTTACGATGGAGAATCGGGTGGCAACGTTGGAGGATCGGATGGCTACATTGGTGAAAATAACCAGCGAACAAGGATTGAAATTGGCAGAGTTGAAAGATGACATGGTTTACATAAAATAATTGATGGTGGAAGTGCTGGGTTCAAGATTCAATAAAGAATTGATGCCCTCTGTTGTAAGGATCAATTCGGTTAACAAGATTGATAAGTCCTCGGAGGAGGATGCTGATGGTGGAGACCCGGTAGAGGAGGAAAGGGCACCACCCGATTCTTTGTTAAAGAGAGATAATTTTACAAATTTTAATGACAATGAACCAGTGGGCTGGAATGCTAGGGACGAAAAATCATTCAAGGGTCTACAGATGAAGCCACCAGAGAGAGTAGAGCCTGAAGCGAAATGAGAATCAAATACGGAGACCAAAACAAAGGTTGAATCAGCGGTAGAAAGGATAGAGACCAAGGTGGCAGAGAAAGGTAGTAAGGTAGTAAGGGGGCACTCGATTGCTAAAAACACTCAAGTCATGGTCTGTTATTGGAGATGACGTAATGGCGGAGGTGCAGAACGATTTAGGTTCGATAGCCAAAAAGAGGCATAACTACCTCGCAATGGCCAAGAAACTTCGGCTATTGAAAAATCCGGAAAGGACGCTACCGCGCCAGTGCCGCTGGATCGGAACCACTTTTACCCAGATCGGGTGGGTGATTTGAAGCTTTTAGACAATAGAAGGTTACAATATTGTTCGAGGGCCAGAGAGTTGAAGTTTTGCAGCAATCCGTCTTTTCCTCCGCCGCCGCCGTCGGAACAACTGGACTCGTTGCACCAGAAAAGGAACCGGAACAAGATGACGTAATGGCGGAGGTGCAGAACGATTTAGGTTCGATAGCCAAAAAGAGGCATAACTACCTCGCAATGGCCAAGAAACTTCGGGTATTGGAAAATCCGGAAAGGACGCTACTACCGCCAGCGCCGCCAGATCCGAACCGCTTTTGCCCAGATCGGGTACGTGATTTGCAGCTTTTAGACAACAAAAGGTTACAATATTGTTCAAGGGCCAGAGAGTTGAAGTTTTGCAGCAATCCTTCTATTCCTCTGCAGCCGGAATAACTGGACTCATTGATATGTGACTAAGTTAATCCTAGTATGAAAGGAGAGTGCTACTTTGGGGGTATACTTGTGTACCTTGTTCTTTGTGATTGTTTTCAGTTTTTCAGTAATAAGGAGAGGAATTTCAGAATTATTTCCCCTGTGTGCAATTGTTCAATGTTAGGCTCTATCTTTTTCCTATCTTGGAAAGAAGGTTCCTAACATCTTTAATGTAGGAGCACTCAAAACATAGTTTTTATCAGCAAAGCAGGATTTACCTTCTTCGGCTGCCTTACAAAGCGTGGATCTAATGGAATCTTACCAAGAAAGGGTACCCCCATTTCATCGCACATCTTAACTGCACCACCACCACTAATATCAAATACTTCACTGCAAGCAATCAAATTCAGTATTTATGGTGATGTTTATCTTATGTATTCCCAAACCCACTCTGTGACATCTTTTTGTTCACCACTATCTGTCAACTTCATAAAATTTAAATTTGTGATGGGTTGGCACAGGCCAGTCAAATTCTCTACTACACCAAGAACTTTCACTCCAACTTTCTTGCAAAAACTCACCTCTTTTCTCACATCAATAAGAGAGACTTGTTGATGAGTGGTAACTATGAACAATTGAAATGTGTTCATCTGAGTGAGGTTCCAGGTGGAGCATCAACGACTAGAAAATCAAGCTCACCCTAGTAAATATCATTTAGAAACTGCTTGATAAGCCCATTTTTGCATGGACCCCTCCATATAACAGCTTCATCAGGATTCGGAAGCATGAACCCAAATGACATGACCCCAAGGTTGGACTCCACATAGGCAGGAGACCACCCAAGATTGCTCTGATGTATCTCCTGACCTTCTAGACCAAGCATCTTCGGGATGCTTGGACCACAAATGTCAATGTCAAGAAGACCCACTTGATAATCAATTGTTGTTGAAGCATATGCCAGCTGGGTAGAAAATGTGCTCTTGTCAACTCCTTTTCCTGATAAGACCAATATCTTATGCTTCACGGTAGCCATTCTTTCTGAAATGGCAACCAGATCTGTAGAAACAAATGCAGAAGACAAGGTGACCAAAGTTCTTAAACCTAGTAATATCACAATAAATAGTAAATCTATCATAAGAAACTAAAATCTGTTTCCACTTCCTTCAATATGACCTATAATTAAGACCTTTAAATTCTACAAAGAAAAATATAATAGCAAGAAATCAGATATATGTGCCTATTTGCCATTAAAACCAAAATGTTTTATTACAATTAACCATTAAATAGTGGGAAAATAAGAAAAACCAAAAAGAATATTTTCAGGATAATAATAATCAGCTTCAGAGGATTAACATGCTGGTAAAATAGCTTAATTATCCTTCAAACTAATACTAGAGAGACAAACACATTATATACATCATGTCATGAGCTGACTAATTGCACAAGTCGTGTGTCAGTGAAAGCACGGTTACTCGACAGGCACCCTAAACAGTGCAAATGCAATCCAACTCATAGTTGTTAGTATTATATGATATGCATCTAGAACACTTGATTTTTTTATCCATCATTAACTGTGAACTAAACCAGATTTCAATAATTATAATATAATACACATGGTGTATCACATAATTTGATGGTATCAATTTTAATACTTTGAATTCAGAGAAATGCGGCTTCAAAGACCAAAGTTCTACTTTGAAACCAAATAGAATTTGTTGATTTCAAGTTGACGAGAACATATTAGTTGCTGTCACATGAGTTGCTGGCAATCAGCCAACAAGTGCCATCAAAGTTTCCAATCCCAATGGTATCTCCGCAAAAAGCCACATTGATTAAAATATTCCAGCATGAATATGTTACTTGTGGAATAGAATCAAACTTAGAAATCACTAATGGATGCATAATTTGAATTCAAATCTTTTCTGGTTTAAAGTTTCAATGATATGTCTGAAATGTATTAGCCTAAACCAATTAATAGGACATATGTTTCCACTTGGGATGAATAACCAAGTCATTCTCGAAGAATGCTTAGTTGCTATGTTAATTACAAAGAGACACCGAGACACCATATTTTGGGACAGGAGAATTTTGTTCGTTGGAGACATACTAGTGTTGCTTTCATCAAACTTTCCACAAAAAGGTGATACTAGACCTGAACCATTTTTTATAGCTTGAGGTTGATCAAGAAAGTTTTGTTCACGCCAATGACTATTTCTATGTACCATTAAGGTGAGTAAGCAAGCTAAAACAATATTATAAATTTGAACCAGTAAGTAAACTAGCTCCACCATCATGAATATTAAATCTATATTATAAAAAACAAGCATGATTGAAAAAACCCATCTAAAAGATAGAGACAAAACAAAGTTCCCTTCAATGAAAAAAAAAGATAATTAAAATAAAGCTTATAAGGGAATCAATCAACAATCAATATGCCAAATACATAAAAAGCTAGAATCACTTGGTGAGGAATCTCAAAAGAGAACCCTATCATGTAAATACACACACCTAATAAAATGCATCTGAGGCAATTTAGAAGGTGAGCTCACCATTCTAGCCCTCCCACTAAATTAAAACAAAGGCAAGTAAACAAAATAATATCACATAAACAAAGATAGGAAGAGTTGTATGTTAGCTACTAAAGTAAAAGATCTTTTGCTTATTAAAAGCAAAGTCACCCAAACCAACATCAATGAGGAGCAAAGGAGCTCAAAGAAAGGAAGCTTTAGATAAATAATAGATTATATACATCATTATTTGAAGTTGGTATTAATTTGAACAAATATGCAGAAATTGATATAAAAAAAAGGAGGTGGGTAGGTTGAGAATGAAGGAGAAAAGCTTTTGGAAGGGATTATTACCCTATATCCATTTATGTTGGAGTGAATTAAAAAAAAAGGCAAGAAAGGAATTAAAATAGAAGACCGGCTTACTATTGGACGAAATCTAGACAAGTATACCTAGTCGAACAAGTAATACGGTGGTGAGACCGGTTATCGTATCCACAGGGATTGGTTGCCAATTACCAATTCACAAATCAAACAACTATCTAGACTAAACTATAAATCAAGAGAAATCAAAACAGAAAAATAAAAGCAATAAAATGTTTTTTGTCTTTTTGGGAACTTTTAACAAACACTTGGAGTGCAGAAAGAGGTGTTGGGATTAAATTTCACCAAACCTTAGCCTCATGCAATACCAAGACTAGATACCTCCCATTCATTCTTCAAATATTAAAATCAAACCACGAAATTACTCAAGCCCTGATTCTCAGATGACAAGAGCCTAAATCCACTAATAGACCCTAATTCCTTAGGTGGCCTAGATTAATGAATTTACATTAAGAGTAGGGATTACGCGATTACTAATAAACCAAACTCCATTCCTAGATGCAAGGTTTACTAGGTGATTAATTCCAGATCAAGAATTGATAAGAACGTCCCCATTGCAAATCAAATCTTAAAATCAGTTTATGGGTAGCTAAACCACAAAAAGCATTAAGCGTGGGAATTAAACACTAATACGAAGGCATGAACACAGATTAATCAATCATGGAAAATACATAATATTAAGTTTGGTTACATCTAATCCCAACAACAGGGATTTAGCTACTCATAGAGAAAGCCAAAACTAAAACAGTAGGGACAAAGGAAAGAAGAAGGGGAAGAAGAAACTCCATTGGAAGCTTTTCCCAGTCGTCGGCCTCCTTTGATTCTAGGGTTCCAGTCCTCCTCAACCGCCATCCTCCAAGGTCTTCCTAGGGTGAAAGTGCTCCTAGGGTAAAAGTCCCTCTTTTTCTGTCTGGAAGAATCTCGCCAAGTCTTTCCCTCCTGTTGATGGCGCTGCTGGCTAAATATAATGCAGCCCTGGGACTCCTCTTTCAAATCAAATATCTATAAGATATGTTTCAATCCAAACCAAATCATGAATTGATCCCCTAATTATTGCTGATGTTATCTCCTTGCATATGATGATTGATATTCATTAATGACTTCAAATCTTCTAAATTAATTGCTCAATCATTATCTTCATCTTCTATTTTTATGGTAAGTTATTAATATCCAAATCATTCAATCCATCAATTAGGCCTCTTATATTGCTGATGGACTTTTGTCAATTGTCATTAAATATTTCCATTCCAAATTAAATTGTAGTCATCCAATATCTTCACTTTTCAAGCTCCAATTTCGTCCAGGCTCTATCACGGCCGTGATTCTCATCACGGCCAGGCCGTGATGGGTTCTGCCCTGGGCACTTCTTCAATGTTTGGCCTGTCACGACCGTGATGGGCATCACGGCTAGGCCGTGACAGCTTCTGACTTTTGCCTTCTTTTTCTTTTCAGCTCTGCTTGATCATGGCCGTGATGGTCATCACGGCTAGGCCGTGATGGTCTCTGTTTGGCTCATTTTCTTCACCTTTCAAGCTCTATCTTCATCCAAGCACCATCATGACCAATTTTGAGCATTTTATCCTAAATTCCTGCAAAACAACACCACGAAACCACCTTACCCGTTCCAAGGTAAAAACTATCAAAAATCAAACTAATTATGCCTAACTATATGAAAATGCATGCAAAATGATAAACAAAATATGAGGTGAAATCACACTCATCAGTTACCTCATCTAGAAAAATGTTAGAAAAAAATTCATTTGAAGAGTTATCTTTTAACAAACTGATGTAAGTTCTCTTTTATTGACACTCTTTTTTTGTGGGTTGAAGTCTTTTCACCTTTTTTATTTCCAACACAACAGAGAACACTCGAGGTAAATCAAATGATACCTGAAAAAGAAATAACTATAATCAAGGAAGCACTATGTAACCTGTATACATCTTCCAAACCTTCCTAACTCTATTTTTCACATTTCATTTCGTAATTAAAAACTTCAGGTGCTTATGAAGAAATTATTAGTAGATACTAACAGTTAAATTATGACCATTGTTCCACACACCGTGTTTTCATCAGTGTATGACCATGAATTTAAATACACATGATAGTGTATGATCAATGTGTACAACCGAATCTGGTTTTCCACATGCAACCGAAGTAGCTGACAGGGATGGTTTTCCATATGTACTATTGCAACCAGGAAATCATCCAAAGATCATCAGTATTAGGCACCGAGGTGAGAAAAATGGCAAGTGGAGAGACTATTTCCAGGATTTGAATCCGTGACCTCCAACAAGCCAGTAACCTTACTGTTGTGCCAAGGCAACAAGAAGTAAATTTGACTATACAAAATCAAGATTTTAAGAAGACGCGTTCTTTGCATTTTGTTATCTGTTAATTTCTTTATTTATTTAAAATAAAAAACAACAAATAAAAAAAACATTGTCTACTTTTTTTAATAAGCAAAAGGTATATTGATTTAGTACAACAACCCGT
Organism: Sophora flavescens; assembly: GCA_030762895.1. Classification (NCBI taxonomy): domain Eukaryota; kingdom Viridiplantae; phylum Streptophyta; class Magnoliopsida; order Fabales; family Fabaceae; genus Sophora; species Sophora flavescens. The sequence goes on from CM061070.1 coordinate 101,743,969, forward strand.
ATACTAAGTAACAAAAGAGAAGCCTACTATCAGGATAACAAAAGCTACTATTTCAGCCAAAAGCACAAGCAAAGGTTAGAAGGTTGAAAAATAACTAAAGTTCGTCCCACAACCAGGAGCAATCAAACCCCACCTAAAATTCCTTATGAATGTATCAATGCCCAATGCAAAGAACCAGAAAATACAAAAGAGATATTAAAAATCCCGAGAAATAGCAGCAGCACCAGAAACGTGTGTAGAAACCAAAGTGTAGCATCAGGTTGCAAATAAAACAACCTGCATAATATTGAGTCTCATGGTGTAGAAAAAGTCCAAAATAAGCCCCAACTTTACAAAGAAAACCAGAATGCTCACCACATGGTAACCAACTCAAGGGCTTAATTAAGAGGAGCACTGGAAGCATAACCAAAAATCCATAGAAGACAGTGATTTGAAGCCAACAACAATAACATAACAGATGCAGCTAACAACCTTCCACATAGCTCTGAGAAGGAAGAAAGATTACTCATAAGTATTACCGGTAGATAAATGTAATTAAGTTAATTCAAAACAGTTAGAATTAGTTAGAGTTAGTTAAGTTAATTATAGAGTTGGTTAGTTGGTTTCCTTTCCTGTTTTGTATATAAGTACCCTGTATTGTTTCTTTTCTAATTCATTCAATGAGAATCAGATTTCTCTCATTTCTCTCTCTGCGCTTCTCTGACCTTAATATGGTATCATATTTTCTTCTTTCTTGATCTTCCCTTCTTCTTTCTTGCGCTTCATCTCTTACTTGTAGCCTCTTCAATGGCATATTCTGCTTATTCTGATTTTGCTACCAATCCCTCTCTTGTTCTTGTTACTCCATTGTTAGATAGCAAGAATTATCAAACCTGGGCTCGTGCAATGATGGTTGCCCTAATTTCGAAAAACAAATTGAAATTTGTTGATGGAAGTCTCACTCCTCCTCCAGTTTCTGACGTTCGCTCTTTGAACCATGGACTCGCTGCAACAATATGGTCATGTCATGGTTCCAGAAATCGATTTCTGAAAGCATATACAAATCCATCCTTTGGTGCAATCGAGCTTCTATAATTTGGAAAACTCTCCAAAAACGCTTTTCTCAAGGCGATATTTTCAAAATTGATGAACTTCAAGAAAGTCTCTACCAATGCAAGCAAGGTAACTTTGATATCTCCAATTATTTTACTAAATTGACCATTATATGGGGGGAGATTGATAACTTTCGCCCAATTAGGGATTGCAATTGTGTAATTCCCTGTTCTTGTGGTGCTGTGAGTGATATGAAGAAATATAAAGAATAAGATAGGGTGATTCGATTCCTTCGAGGCTTGAATGAGCAATATGCTCATGTCAAAACAAACATTAGGATCATGGATCCTTTACCTGATTTGGATAAAGTTTTCTCTTTGGTTATCCAACAAGAAAGACAACTCAACACCCCTAGCAATCTTGATGTCACTGTAGAGCAACAATCAAAGATAATGCAAGTGCAACATTCCACTCCTAGACCTCAATATGGTAATAATCAAAATTTCAATAGAGGTCCCTTTAATAACAGAGGCAGAGGTAATGGCAGAGGCAATTTTGGGGGAGGCCGTGGTCAATCTCAAGGATCTAATCAAATGTGTACTCATTGTGGTAGAACAAATCACACAATTGATACATGTTTCATTCTCCATGGCTATCCACCTGGTTATCAGCCTCGAGGTGGCAAAGGTGCTGTGAATCTTGCCCCAAATTCAGAAGTTGAGCATAATTTCTTTCAAGATAACAGCCCTGCTAATGATCCACCCTCTGCTCCATCCATAAACATCATTCAAGAACAATAACAGCAGATTTGACAACTTTTACAACAATCAAAGTTACAAGCTACTCCTTCTGTCAACTCTGTGATTTCCAATCCCACAGCCCTCAATACTACCTCCTCTCCCCTTATTGGTAAGAAATCTGTCCTTTGGATCATAGATACTGGTGCAATAGATCACATTACTCATTCTTTAGTTCATTTTACCTCTTTCCATTCAATTGAGCCCTTTTACATAACCCTTCCTAATGGACAACAAACAAGTGCCACAATTGCCGGCACTGTCCATTTATCCAATTCTCTTACTCTTCATAATGTCTACTATATTCCTCAATTTGCTGTGAATCTAATTTCAGTAACCAAACTTCTTCCTTCATTAGATTGTCACATTGTCTTCTATCCTGACCATTGTTCTCTTTTAAAGAATTCCAACCAGAGGATGATTGGTACAACTAAGAATAATGGAGGACTGTATGTGTTAGAAGCTTCACCATCGGGTCTCTCCAACATTTTTGGTTCTGTTTGTAATTCCATCTCACAAAAGACTGATTCTGCCTCCATTTGGCATAGTAGATTAGGACATGTTTCTGACAATATACACAAATGTATCTCTTTACAGTATCCATTCATTTCATACAAAAATAATACTTTTCCTTGTGATATTTGTCACTTTGCCAAACAAAGACAACTTCCTTATCCTGATAGTCATTCAAAATCCACTAGAATTTTTGACTTGTTGCTTGCTGATATATGGGGCCCATATGCCACACCATCTGTTTCAGGCCACAAATATTTCCTTACTCTTGTTGATGATTACAGTAGATTCACTTGGGTAGTTTTGATGAAATTGAAAAGTGAAACTAGTCAACACCTCATCAATTTTGTTTCTTTCATTGAAACACAGTTTAGTGTCAAACTTAAGACTCTTAGAAGTGACAATGGCAATGAGTTCCTTATGACTGATTTCTATCATGCCAAAGGCATCATCCACCAAAGATCCTATGTTGAATCCCCTCAACAAAATGGTATTTTTGAGAGGAAACATCAACATATCCTAAATGTTGCCCGTGCACTTTCTTTTCAAGCTCACCTTCCCAGCAATTTTTGGCATTTTACAATCCAACATGCTGTCCACTTGATAAATAGAATTCCCACCCCTCTCTTGAAATCTAAGTCCCCTTATGAATTCCTTCACAACCAAGCTCCAAGCTTACTCCACTTGAAAGCCTTTGGTTGCCTTGCCTATGCTTCTACCTTGCAAAATCACAGAACAAAATTCCAATCTAGAGCCTGAAAAACTGTATTTCTAGGCTATAGAGAAGACACCAAAGGATACTTGTTATATGATACCCAATCCCATGATTTTCTTGTATCAAGAAATGTCATATTTTATGAAAATGTCTTTCCATTTACTAATACATCTTCTCCTACTCCTTCACCCATTACTCCATATGTTTATATTGCCAACTCTGACCTTGCACCAACCTCTGACACCAATTATGTTCCCATACATAACACACCACCTTCACCACCTAATATTGTCACAATTCCTGAAGATGAATCCTCCCCACCTCATCCTGTTACTATTTCTCAGACCCCTACACTAACCAATTCTGATTTAATCCCTGCTACTCTTTCTCAACCACTTCCTGCACCTACCCGAAAATCACACAACCAGAAACAAACCCTCCTATCTTGAGGACTACCACTGCAGTCTCTTCACTTCTTCTCTGCCCAAATCATCCTCAGGTAACTCCCTCTATCCTTTATCTTCTGTTTTAGACTATGATCGTTGTGCTCCATCCTATAAATATTTCTGTCTAAATGTCTCTTCCAATGTTGAACCTAAGTCATACTCTTAAGCTTGTAAATTTGATTGCTGGAGAAATACTATACAAGCTGAACTGGATGCTCTTGCAGCCACCAATACTTGGTCCGTTGTTGATTTGCCTCTAGGCAAGACCCCCATTGGTTGTAAATAGGTCTATAGAGTGAAATATCATGCGGATGGCTCCATTGAGAGACACAAAGCCCGCCTAGTAGGTAAGGGTTACACTTAAATGGAAGGGGTTGATTACTTTGACACTTTTCACCAGTTGCTAAGTTAACCACTGTGCGAACCTTGCTTGCCTTAGCTGCTATCAAAGGATGGTTTCTTGAACAACTTGATGTTAATAATGCCTTCTTGCATGGCGATCTTCATGAGGAAGTATACATGTCCCTGCCCCCCGGTCTTACAGTTAAGAATTCTGCTAATGAATTCCCTCAAGTGTGCAAATTGCACAAATCTCTTTATGGACTCAAACAGGCCAGCAGGCAGTGGTATGCAAAACTGTCTACTGCTCTCGAGTCATTGGGTTACAAACACTCCTCTGCTGATTATTCCCTCTTCACCAAGTATATTGGCAATCAATTCACTGCACTACTAGTGTATGTTGATGATATTGTTCTGGCTGGCAATGATTTTGAAGAAATTCAGAATGTTAAATCTTATCTTAACAACAGCTTCCGCATCAAAGACCTTGGTCCTCTTCGGTTCTTTCTTGGGCTGGAAGTTGCTAGATCCAAGGCAGGCATTTTATTGAACCAACGCAAATACACCCTCGAATTACTTGAGGACAGCAACCACCTTGCAGTCAAACCCTCCAACACTCCCTATGACTCCTCCCTCAAGCTCCATGATTCAGACTCAGCCTTGTTTTCTGATGAATTTGCTTATCGAAGATTGATAGGGAGACTCCTTTACTTAACTACCACATGCCCGGACATTGCATTTGCTGTCCAACAACTCAGTCAATTCGTATCTAAGCCCAAGGAGGTGCACTATCAAGCTGCTGCAAAAATCCTCAGATACCTCAAAGCCTCTCCGGGCAAAGGACTATTCTATCCCACCTCATCTACCCTCAACCTGTCTGGCTTTGCAGATTCTGATTGGGCCAGTTGCCCCTCAACAAGAAAATCAGTTTCTGGGTATTGTGTGTTCCTTGGATCATCTTTAATTTCGTGGAAATCCAAGAAACAATCCACGGTTTCTAAGTCCAGCTCTGAAGCAGAATATAGGGCATTGGCCAGTCTCACATGCGAGCTCCAATGGCTGCAATTCATATTCAAGGATTTGCATGTTTCCTTGATAACCACGTACATTTTTTGCGATAACAAGTCAGTCATCTATTTAGCACACAATCCCACTTTTCACGAGAGAACAAAACACATTGAAATAGATTGCCATGTCAATCGTGAGAAGATTACCAGTGGCCTTATACATCTCTTACCGGTTCCCTCTTCTGCTCAACATGCAGATGTACTTACCAAGCCATTATTGGCTCCCTCTTTTCTTTCTCTTATCTCCAAGCTTGGTCTTTGTGATGTACACAGTCCAGCTTGTGGGGGAGTATTACCGGTAGAGAAATTTAATTAAGTTAATTCAAAATAGTTAGAATTAGTTAGAGTTATTTAAGTTAATTATAGAGTTGGTTAGTTGGTTTCCTTTCCTGTTTTGTATATAAATACCCTGTATTGTTTCTTTTCTAATTCATTCAATGAGAATCAGATTTCTCTCATTTCTCTCTCTGCGATTCTCTGACCTTAATAATAAGTGGCATATCAAAACCGTGACCCTGAGCATAAAAACATAAGCCTCAGATAGCCTAAGCCAAATAAAAATTTGATCCACAATACACAGAAGACATGCCATTGAGACTACAGATACTAGACAGCAGAACAAAACAACAACTTCTCCACAAAAATAGCCAAGGATCCTATGCATTAAGTGAGAGTTGGTAGCCTACCAGACTAGACCTGAGAGGGGCCATAAATTATTAACCCAAACCACCAAGGAAAAACATATATAGAATAGCATGGACCCGAGAAAGGAATCATATAGATAAGCCTGGTGAAGAATAAATCGACCAATAGAGAGTATAAGACTGTAGACCACCAGTAAGCACTGAACCATCAGGAGTCGAACCACAGGAACCATCAGAAACACAGACAACACACACACCACACAGAAGCCGCCAAAAACAAGTCCTTACAGAAGTGTTTTGACACATTCTATCACAGAAACTCGAGTAGCTCCCCTGTCGCAAAAGTGATTCATTCACATACAAAACCTTTTTCCACCCGAACAGAAGCACAGAAAAAAAAAACTTGAGTAAACCTGCAAAATAAAAAAAAGAGCGATAAAACAATCTGCAAAAGTTAGTATAGCTAAAACGTGGAGAAACAAGCTTGGACAACCAATGCTTCACATGGTGATTGACTCACTCACATCAGATTTTCACTCAAAGTTTGACCCTCTCAAGCCAAACCAGTGTTTCACTCAATTTTTTGCACAGTCACATGTTTTATGGCCATGACAGCAACCCCACGAGTTCTCAGCCTGTACTTGTTCTGCTGTAAAACAAAGATAAAAAGTAGTACAACACCTACACCAGACTACCAGAGCCTTCCACAAATCGATGGTATTTCTCCTAACACTTGCTTGCAAGTTTCATACATTTGAAGGGGCTGGAGCACCAATCTGAGAATGTAAACTCCCCTCCAACCTTAATTTTGACCCAATGCAATGACCTTACTTTTATGATATCAAAGGTGCTAAGGACATCAACTTGTTGTTGTTCAAAGATAATGTTATTTCTGTGTAACCAAATCGACCATAAAGTACTAAACCACTACCATCCATACCTTCTTAAGTTTCTTGCCTCTTACCAAGCCACGATGCTTAACAAAATGAAGCTTCGCCTCAAAAGGAAGGGCCACTTGGAATCCCAGTCAAGCATAATACTTATTCCAAATATGAAAGTCAAACATACCAAAAGGTACCATAACATGAAAACTCCCGCATTTTTGTTCGCTTTATTTTATCACAATAATATGGTTTATCCATGGATTTTATCCATTCTAGATGGAAAACAAAACCCCAATGGAAATTAAAATCAAACCTATGACATGAGATAGAAGACTATAAATCCCAACACAATAGACCTTTACCAAGCATGATAACGAATCATTAAGCAAATGAGTGACAATACATTCATACCTGCCAACTGTAAACAAGTCACGTGAAATTAAAACCACCTCTTGTATTGTTGCCACAGTTTTTCTCTGCAAGGTTCGACAACTCTAACTGTAAGATGTAAATTGAAGTGATTGGATTATTCATTTGTATCATATAGAGCACTCACTCAATCCTCCTACTTTAAAGCATTTCAAATTTTCAAATAACTTGGTCATTTCATCAAGTCAAACATAAACTTCAAACATATTTTAAAAATTAACAAGAGATTTAAAGAATAACTCAAGTCAATGGTTCACATATTGAAGAATCATCTTTTACTAAAATTCTAGTAGGAACACCAGCACATACACTCACAAGCATTACGTCGAACAAATAGAATGTAAATAAAAAATAAGTTAAAACATCAATAACTATTTTATAACTTCCTTAACCTTTCATCAAATAGTTGGCACACATTTACATAGGACATTAAATCATTATGATACAAGATTTATTGCAGCATACTCAAAAGTATAGCAAGTTATATACTCTTTGCTAGAATGTTATTCAAGTCAATTTTTTACTTTTTGCATCTTCTCTTCAATATATCACCTACTTTCTTTCAAGTGGATTTTGGGTATTTTACGTTATTGTCTGCAATATCACTCTGAAATTTCATAAGCTCGATTACTGAGCCATCAAGCCTGAACACACCTAGTTTTTTTATCAGCAAACACGTCCAGTTAATTGATTTGGAACATAAAAGAAAAATTAAAGCACAAAACCGTAGGCCATTTAGTAAAGGCAAAATAGAAAAGTAAACCTACAAAATAAAATTGATAAAACAATATTCATATTATCAAATGGTTTGTGAATTTGTCATATACCTCATAATAATTATGATAAACATAATTGACAAGCCACTTTGTATACAAGGTAAAAGTAAAATCCTAATAACAATGATAATAAATTAACCGCTTGGGTGAAAAGAAGGAAAACAATTAATGATGTATTCCTCCAATTGGAAAAAGGCTTTCCTTATAACTTACTACATGAGAAAAAAAAATCTCCTTTAACACCAAGCCCCTCAATCATCTGGGTACTTAAATCAAACCAGACTAGTTCACCATCTGTTCTTCCGAAGAATATATTGCCTTTCTTCCCCACTTCGATGGGATGCTCAATGCAAGACAAGGGCCCAATAATGAAGAGTTTAGTCCATGATTCCGGCACACCGATTTCACCCAAAATTGATATGTGAAAAGTAGTCGTACCCAAATACCATGAGATCAAAGCAATGGACCCATTTAACACCACCAAGTGTCTCTCCACCAAATTAGAATTAAAATCATCTATGTCTGACAATATGCCTATGTCTAAGGGTATGGGTGTTATAAAGAATACCTCATTGCTCAAGTCAAATGATGACACAAAGCATAAGCTATTGGTTGAAGACTCATTATGTGTTTCACTTCTATCTACACCCCACTAATAACACATTCCATCCATGTACAGTCACTGTAAGTATTATTTTCCCATCTTTTCCTTGATCCCTTTCTCTTCTTCTTAGGCTTTTTTATGCGCATTTCCCATATTTGAATTTCTGAGAATGATATAAACGGAACTCCAGTGATGGAGAAATCTAAGACATTCAACTACTGAGGGAGAAGAAAGAAGATTACAATGTCGCCATGTTCGGGTGGTGGCGGGTTGAGATAAGCACCGACTGAGTCAGGACGAATTGAACCAGGTGAGTGGAAGCGTTCACTAACGAGATCAACGGGGAGACAAGGTTGCGGAGGCAACAATCGCTGATACAGTACCATTAAAGGTATTTTTCAATCCCTATCTTTTTATTCCATTTCCAAATTCAAATAAAGCTTTCCTTTTGATTATGGCCTTGAACATTTTTGAATTAAAAGATTGGTATAAATATGCGCATAAAAATATACTGTGATATTCTGTTTCATTCTGGCCAATTTTAATTTTACTTTACATCAATAAACAATTTACTCTTCATCTTCCAGATAAGATATGTTAGTGCAATAAAAACAACAACCAATTACAGAAGTACACAGAAGGAAGGTTAAGGATCTTGCAAAATGGAGGAGGCCATGTTTGCACACCCCATTCCCAAGGTATCACATTTACGTAACATGTTGCAAAAATAAAACTTAACGAAAATATTAATTTGTTGGTTTTCTTCGGAAAACAAAATAAATTTACTAATTTCTGATGCTTGTCAAAATAGTGATAATTTTTTTCTTTTTCTTTAAGGTACACATACCCAAACACCAGCAACATAATATACATCACTATATATTACACATATGCATCAAGGTTTTACATAAGACCTTTTTCCTACCAGGTCACCATCTACTGTCACACATTTATTACAACAAACTGAAAACATCCTAACTATGTCATAGTGAGAGTCTGAAAAACACTACTCAAAAGATGGCTCTCAGTAGCTACTAAGTCAGACTAATCTAAAATCCCACTCTACCCATAAAGACTACATCCTACAGCTGGTCACCACTATAGAAACCCAATGGAGAGTCCAGTATAAACTCCCCCACCTCCAGGAGGTGTATCTGGAGAGGATACATCAACCCCCTCTCCAACATCCGGGACTACTCCATTATCCAGAGGAACATAGTCCGGATCAACCATCGGATCATCCTAAGGATCCTCCTCCATCTCCACCTGTGCCTCCTTCGGGATCAAGACTATGAGCCCAGGAGGTGACTCCGGGGCTGCCTGCTATAAAGGCTCAACGTACGGAGGTGGTTGATGCTCTAAGTCCCAGTATTGTACCAGATATCGTAGGATCATCCAAATGGGAGGTAGTGAAACCTCGATCGTCTCCCTGCTATGAATAAGTTGCTATGGTTCGTCCACTACAGTCCCTAAAAGTGTCCTCATCGGACCAGTATAGGTAGCACTCCGAGCCCCTAGGTTGATCACCCAGGCGTTCACTTGATCACCATTGTCAAACATCAGGGCTCGGACCCCCGAGTAGTTCAGATCCGCTACGCCCGAATCCATATGAACGTATATATATATATATATATATATATATATATATATATATATATATATATATATATATATATATATATAGATTCCACATAGAAGAGGAAACAACAAACAAATATGCAAGGGTGAGTTACCAATATAAGAGTTTTGATAAGAAAACCCAATGCACGACATACAAACAGCATATACCATATATTCACAACATACAAAATTATCCAAACAGTAGAATAATTTTATCCAAAGGGTTTCATACCCGACAGTCATTGTCATTTTATAAAAATGCATGACACTTCAATATTCAGACTCTATTTTGATACCTAATCACCGGAGATCCCATAACTTTCTGTTTCGTTTTGAGATGACCAAGCTCTGCACATGGCACATTGTAAAAAGAAATAAAACAATGTCCAAGAGAAAACATAACACACTGGTAACACTCAGTACACCAAGGTTATTATTCAAAAATGTAACTCATTGGCTCACACAGAATCCCAATGGTCACTGCGATCAATGGAGTTTATTGTCCATAACCTATTGCATCACTTCGAACCTCAATAGTTATCGCATAAAATTTGACACACAGTCCAGTAAAGATACATTGGCTCACACAGAATCCCAATGATAAAATGGAAACATAGTCCATAACAGATACATTGATCCACTCAGGACTCAATGAACATAACACATGACACGTCTGCCAGCAATGCATGAGAAAAACTTTTATTCTTGTTTCGTTTTCTTTGTCGTAATAATCTTTCCTTGTCGAAGCACAAAGCTCACGACCATGCTTAATTTCATATTAAGACTTTTCATTTAAACAAACACAGGACACACAGTCTGAGTGCTCAATTGCAAAGCCATAAACTGATGCACCAGCCTTAGGCTCGCAGATATGGAACTCACATTTTCGACATCAAATTTAGGACACACAATCCACAAAACCATTACAGGACACTCAGTCCAATGACACAGATCCCTAATCTACGTGTTCATTGAACACTAGAACCCCGACGTCTCGGTTCCTAGGTTCGTTTATCCTCTTGTAAACCATTTCGTTCAGTGAAAAACAAATACAAAACCAAATCTCCGAAAACTTATCCAAGTTTAACAAAATAATTTCACTAAATAAAAATACTCTTACAAAAATCCTTTTATGTTAAAACATTGATAAAACGTGAAATTCGTTGATAATTCCTTTGTTTTCCAATCACTTTATTTCTGAAAATGGTTCTCAATAAAAGTCAACTTTCAAAAAGTCCTTACTAAATAAAATTTCATAATAATAAAATAACTATTTTTCTCCAAAAAAAAATTAATAAAAATCTTTTTATAACTTAAACGACCTTTATGTCACAAGTAATTGTTCTGTCGGCTATATTACGTTATTTTCGGAACTTAATCACTTTAAATAATATTTTATAATAAAATAGAATTTATTTTGGAAAAACTAGAGCCTGTGAAAAATTTTCACAGTTTCTCCCTTACTGTCACCTATTGACACATTATCCACAAAAATGTTATTAAAATAATATTTTTCCAGTTTTTATCAAAATTCCGCAAATTAATCACTCTGATTAATTATTCAAGCTTATTAAGCTTTTAGCCTCACATTAATTTAAACACTGACCAATGTCAGGTTTCTCAGTCCATCACTCAACAACAAATAATTACATCACAGAATAGCATGACATATATCCAATTCATGACATGCATCACAATTATAAAACAACAATATAATTATAATCATGGAAAACAACATATATCAATTACTCAAGTAAACAAATAATCAATCCAACAATTAACAGTAAACAATTTAAAATTACAAGATATTACTACAGACAATTGATAGACAACTCCAACAATAGGCATGTGATTATCTTAAACTCCTCAGGCATACTCCCCTTACATCTTGGAGATTCGAACTAACGGTTTCAAGTAATCTCCTGATTTTGGTCCGATTTCCTCCGTCGACTTAGATCAAACCAACCCGATCAAATCCTTCATAACGAATTGCAACCAAAATAAATCAAAAACAAACAATAACACACTTAATCAAGAGGGTTAGGGTTTGGTCTCTTCTAAAATTCTAGGTTAGGAAAGTTAAAAAATTTCTAACTTAGGGATTTATGATCCTTAAGCAACTTAAACATGTCAAGAACTTAATCTAAGATCATGAACTAAGAACTTTGAATGAAATTCATCTAGCTCCAAGAACTAGGGTTTCGATTTTCACAAGATCAAAAGGCTAGGGATTTTGAAATTTTCTCAACTCTTGGATTCAACAAGTATACATAACATAGAGTTGGATTTAAGTGTGACAAGACAACTTTGAATCAAAAATTCATCCAACACCCATAGTTAGGGTTTCGCCCTTTTGAATAAAATTGGCTAGGGTTTGATTTTTGGTTTTCTAATCACTTACATACAATAGCTATCATGGTCTTAAGAGATTAAAGCATGAATCATGATGTAAAGTTGAAACAAAATCCATGAACACCTAACCTACATAGGTTCGGCCTAGCTTAGAAAAATAAGGAAGAAATTTCTTTTGATCACATGCTTCTAGATGATGAATATAGGAGTCAAGATGAGTTCATAGAAATTGGTTTCAAGTCAAAAGGATTTTTCAATAATTTCTTATGAATTTTTGAAGAAAGCTTCATGAACTTTGGAGAAATTGATAAACATGATGATTAAAGGTATGAACTCATAAAAGTTGTGAAGAGAAGAACTTAGAAAGGCAAGATTATGAGAGGTTTACTCTTGGAATTCAAAGAAATGGATGAGTTTAGTGGTGTTCTTCACAAAATCACTTTGATATTCTTATGGTGTTCATGAGTTCTTAAGGCAAAAAGCTTAAGTTCATAAGAAAGATGACATGAATGAATGAAGAATTTTCCTAAGTGATGGTTAAGTGAAGGGGGACCGTGGGTTTTGGGGGCATTTTAGTCCAAAAACCCTATGTCAAGGCTTGTAAAAATCATGTGAAGCTAGGGGTAAAATAGTCTTTCCAATACAAAAATATCTGATGTCATTAATGTGTCATTATGGCCATAATAACTCGGATAGGATCGTCATAAATGCCCATCACATCAGTCACACCAGTCATCTCAGCTTTGTTGCTAACCCCCTTATTCATCTGACTCAGGTTTTCCTAGAGATATCTCGACGTTTTCGCCCGCAGCAAATATAATATTATATTTTTAAGCTAAAATTTTCAAAACTCCCAGTATTGTAGAAAATACGATAAAAATATTATTCATCTCGTTCATGAATTAAAATTAGGTTTTTTGAGCAGTAAACTTTTACTGTCAGTGAAAACGCAGATCGGGTTCTATCTGAATTTTCAACCCAAAATATTATCATAACTCTAAGATATAAAGCATGACATGAAAATGACAGTGGTTTACCCAAAATCATTTTGAGTCTCAGATAAAAATATATGCATTTACATATTTATTACCGACATTTCAAAGCAGCGAAAAATAGGGGTGTTACATTACTACCCCACTAAAAAAAATTTCGTCCTGGAAATTACGCACCTGTAAAAAGTTCAGGATATTGTAATCTCATTTTGTCCTTGGCTTCCCACGTTGCTTCTCCAGTCGTTTCATCCCAAATAACCTTGAGTAAGGAAATTTGTTTACCCCTGAGCTGCTTATTCAACTTATCCTCGATTCGTACAGCCGAAGTCTCATAAGACAAGTTTTCTTTTAATTGTACTTCATCGGGTTCGATTACATGTGATGGATCAGGAATATACTTCCTTAGTTGTGAGACATGGAATACATCATGAATGTTTGAAAGAAAATGCGGCAAAGAAATTTGATAGGCTACTGGACCAATACGACGAAGAATTTGGAAAGGTCCAATGAATTTAGGAGTGAGTTTTCTGGACTTCATAACCCTACCTACCCCAGTCGTGGGTGTGAATCTTAGAAATACATGTTCACCTTCTTCAAATTTGAGAGGTCGCCTTCTTCGATCCGAATAACTCTTCTGCCTACTTTGTGCTATTTTCATCTTTTCACGGATTTGCTTAACCTTTTCCGTCGTCTGCTGCACGATTTCAGGACCTAAAATCATGCTTTCTCCATCATGATACCAACACACAGGTGTTTGACACTTTTTTCCGTACAAAGCCTCATAGGGAGCCATCCCTATACTTGAATGAAAATTATTGTTATATGTGAATTCGATCAGCGGTAATAAGTCGTCCCAACTTCCACGATGGTCTAAGACACATGCTTTCAGCAAATCTTCTAACAATTAAATCTTTTTTTGTTTGCCCATCGATCTGAGGATGATATGCTGAACTTATCCTTAACTTGGTTCCTAGAGCTTCATGCAAGCTTCCCCAGAAACGTGAAGTAAACTTCGGATCTCGATCTGACACAATACTCGATGGTACTCCATGTAATCTGATCACTTCCTTGATATAAACATCAGTCAATTTCTCTACTGTGTAGTTGATCTTAACATGTAAGAAATGTGCCGACTTCGTTAGCCTGTCAACAATCACCCAAATTGAATCAAAACCTGTGGAAGTTCGCGGTAAACTTACCACAAAATCCATTGATATGCTAGCCCACTTCCATTCTAGTATATCTAGTGATGTAAGCATACCCTCGGGTCTTTGATGTTCCACCTTTGTATTTTGACATGCCAGACACGATGCAACGTACTCTGCTACTTGCTTTTTCATGCCTGGCCACCAAAATCTTTGTTTCAAATCTTGATACATCTTCTTTGATCCAGGATGAATACTTAACTTACTCTTATGTGATTCGTCTAAAATCATCTTTTTCATCTCAGGATTATTAGGCATGCACACTCATCCATTGCACCTTAAGATTTGATCTGGTCCCAAACTAAACTTTGCAACTCTCCCTTGTTTCATTAAATCCTTCTTTATTGAAGATAGGCATCCGCAACTTGTTGTTCTCGGATTTCTTCCATTAATCCACTTGAAATTTTGATCATTCCTACAATGATATTTTCCTTAATTAATTCCATAATCAAATTGAGATCACGGAACTCCTCAATCAACTCTAGTTCCTTTACCATCATAGTTGAGATATGAATGGCTTTCCGGCTAAGTGCATCAGCTACAACATTAGCTTTTCCAGGATGATACTGTAACTTAAAATCGTAATCTTTCAGAAATTCCATCCAACATCTTTTTCTCATATTGAGTTCCTTCTGATCAAACAGATACTTTAAACTTTTGTGGTCACTAAAGACATTGAACTTTGCCTAGTACAAGTAATGTCTCCATATCTTTAGTGCAAACACCACCGCAACTAACTCCAGATCATGTGTCGTATAATTTCTTTAATGAGTCTTTAACTGAAGTGATGCGTAAGCTACGACTTTCCGATGTTGCATTAACACACATCCTAAAACTTGATGAGAAGCATCACAATATACCTCATAAGGTTCATTTGGTTCTGGTAGTATTAACACTGGTGAGGTTGTCAACTGTTCTTTAATTCTCCGAAAACCCTCTTCGCACTTATCCGTCCATACAAAAGGTTGATATTTTCTCGTAAGCAAAGTTAACGGCGCAACTATCTTGGAAAATCCTTCAATAAATCTTCTATAGTAATCGGCCAGACCAACAAAACTTCTGATCTCCGTTACTGTCTTTGGTCTTTACCAAGAAAGTACTGCTTCCACTTTTGTAGGATCGACAGCAATTCCTTCTTTGGTAATCACATGTCCCAAAAACTTTACTTCCTCGAGCCAAAATTCGAACTTAGATAGTTTTGCATACAAAACTTTCTCACGCAGAATTTGTAAAACTTGTCATAAGTGTTCTTCATGTTCCTCATTACTCTTAGAGTAAATAAGAATATCATCAATGAACTCGACAATGAACTTATCAAGAAATAGACGAAAAATCCGATTCATGTAGTCCATAAAGATAGAGGCACATTCGTCACTCCAAACGGCATTACGAGATATTCATAATGTCCATAACGAGTTCTGAACGCAGTCTTTGGTATATCTTTATTTTTTACCCTAATCTGATGATAACCTGCCCTCAAGTCAATCTTTGAGAACACAACAGCTCCTCGCAGTTGATCCATCAGGTCATCTATACACGGTAACGGGTACTTATTCTTAATCGTCACTTTGTTAATTTGTCGGAAATCCACGCAAAGCCTTGAACCTCCGTCTTTCTTTCTCACTAGAAGAATTGGTGCTCTCCACGGAGAAACACTTGGTTGAATGAACTGTTTTGACAAGAGGTCCTCCAGTTGAGTTTTCAATTCAACAAGCTCTATAGGTACCATCCTATATGGAGCAATAGAAATTGGTCCAGCTCCTGGTATCAAATCGATGGAGAATTCTATCTCTCTTACTGGCGGCAATCCGGGAACGTCATTAGGAAACGCATCAGAAAATTCTCTTACTACAGGCATCGTACCCAAATCGATCTCCCTCTCAACTTCTAAGTTAGTTAAAGGCATGTATCCCTAATCTCCCTCTTTCGAAAAAGTTCTTATATGGTTGGTAGATAAAAATCCAAAAAACTCACGATTAGGAAAACTTAAAGTCTCATGAGCACAATCTAACAGGATATGGTTGGAAGATAACCAATCCATGCCTAAAATTACATCTAACTGTATTAAAGGCAGGGATATCAGATCAACAAGAAAATGTCTATCCTGAATGATAATAGGACAGTTCAGACATATAGAATTTACAGTAACTGGCTCAGCAGTTGGAGTTGAAACAATCAAGTCATAGGATAAAGAAGAAACAGATAATTTCAAATGTCTCACAGAATCCATCGCATTAAAGAATGCGTTGCACCCGAATCAAAACGTACAGTTAAGAGATTACCAATTATGTCACAACTACCTTGTATGAGATCGTCAGAATCAGAAGCCTCAGCACCACTCATGGTGTAAACTCTCCCCTTAGCTGTCGGCTTATTGGTCTTGACAGTATTGACAACTGGTGCAGTCCTTGGCATACCACAGCCTCTAGCTAGATGCCCCATCTGACCACAATTGAAACACTTCGGTCCTCTCACGGTACAATTGTTCGCCAAATGACTTGGATCTCCACACTTATAACATTTTCTGATTGTGCCTTGATTTTGATTCCTCTGGCCTCCAACACCTGATGCAGCAGCTACAGGATGATATGATTGTTGATTTCGATTGTTCCCCGGTGCTAGGTAATAAGGTTTGTTCTGGACTTGCTTCCCCTTCTGGTTCTGATATTGGCCCTTGGATTTTGATGGTCCTCCCACATTTCCTCAGTTATCTCTTCCCTTCATCATTTGATCTATTTTCCTACATTTCTCAACCAGAGCTTGGAAATTCCTGATTTCAAATGGAAGTACAGACTCCTTAATCTCAAATTGCAATCCTGTTTCAAAACGCTCACACTCCCAATCTTCATCTGGATTGTTTTGGAAAAAGCGGAAGTACTTGGAAAGTGACACAAACTTGTTCGCATCAACACAACAGACCTATTCCCAAATATTTCCGGAAAGACTCGACCAGCTCTGATACCATAATGCGACCGCATTCCCAAGGTATCACATTTACGTAACATGTTGGAAAAATCAAACTTAACGAAAATATTAATTTGCAGGTTTCCTTCGGAAACAAAATAAGTTTACTAATTTCTGATGCTTGTCAAAATAGTGATAATTTTTTTTATTTTTCTTTAAGGTACACATACCCAAACACCAGTAACATAATATACATCACTATATATTACACATATGCATCAAGGTTTTACAGATGACCTTTTTCCTACCAGGTCACCATCTACTGTCACACATTTATTACAACAAACTGAAAACATCCTAACTATGTCATAGTGGGAGTCTGAAAAACACTACTCAAAAGATGGCTCACAGTAGCCACTAAGTCAGACTAATATAAAATCCAACTCTACTCATAAAGACTACATCCTACAGCTGGTCACCACTACAGAAACCCGTTGGAGAGTCCAGTATAAACTCCCCCACCTCCAGGAGGTGTATCTGGAGAGGATACATCAGCCCCCTCTCCAACATCCGGGACTACTCCATTATCCATAGGAACATAGTCCGGATCAACCATCGGATCCTCCTCCATCTCCACCTGTGCCTCCTCCAGGATCAAGACTATGGGCCCAGGAGGTGACTCCGAGGCTGCCTGATGTAAAGGCTCAACGTATTGAGGTGGTTGATGCTCTAAGTCCCCGTGTTGTACCAGATATCGTAGGATCATCCAAATGGGAGGTAGTGAAACCTCGATCGTCTCCCTGCTATGAATAAGCTGCCGTGGTCCGTCCGCTACAGTCCCTCGAAGTGTCCTCATCGGACCAGTATAGGTAGCACTCCGAGCCCCTGGGTTGATCACCCAGGCATTCCCTTGATCAGCATTGTAAAACATTAGGGCTCGGACCCCCGAGTAGTTCGGATCCACTGTGCCCGGATCCATTTGAATGTGTGTGTGTGTGTGTGTGTGTGTGTGTATATATATATATATATATATATATATATATATATATATATATATAGAGAGAGAGAGAGAGATTCCACATAGAAGAGGAAACGACAAACAAATATGCAAGGGTGAGTTATCAATATATGAGTTTTGATAAGACAACCCCATGCACGACACACAAACAACATATACCATATATTCACAACATACAAAATTATCCAAATAGTAGAATAATTTTATCCAAAGGGTTTCATACCCCACAGTCATCGTCATTTTATAAAAATGCATGACACTTCAATATTTAGGCAATATTTTGATACCTAATCTCCGGAGATCCCACAACTTTCTGTTTTGTTTTGAGCTGACCAATTTCTGCACATGGCACAATGTAAAACTAAATAAAACAATGTCCAAGAGAACACATAACACACCGGTAACACTAAGTACACCAAGGTTATTGTTCAAAAATGTAACTCATTGGCTCACACAGAATCCCAATGGTCACTGCGATCAATGGAGTTTATTGTCCATAACCTATTGCATCACTCCGAACCTCAATAGTTATCGCATAAAATTTGACACACAGTCCAGTAATGATACATTGGCTCACACAGAATCCCAATGATCACATGGAAACATAGTCCATAACAGATATATTGATCCACTCAGGACTCAATGATCATAACACATGACACGTCTGCCAGTAATGCATGATAAAAATTTTTATTCTTGTTTCGTTTTCCTTGTCATAATAATCTTTCCTTGTCGAAGTGCAAAGCTCACGACCATGCTTAATTTCATATTAAGACTTTTCATTTAAACAAACACAGGACACACAGTCTGAGTGCTCAATCGCAAAGCCCTAAACTGATGCACCAGTCTTAGTCTCGCGGATATGGAACTCACATTTTCCACATCAAATTTAGGACACACAGTCCACAAAACCATTACAGGACACTCAGTCCAATGACATAGATCCCTGATCTACGATTCCACTGAACACTAGAACCCTGACGTCTCGGTTCCTAAGTTCGTTTATCCTCTTGTAAACCATTTCGTTCAGTAAAAAACAAATACAAAACCAAATCTCCGAAAAATTATCCAAGTTTAACGAAATAATTTCACTGAATAAAAATACTGTTACATAAATCCTTTTATGATAAAAAGATGATAAAACATGAAATTCATTGACAATTCCTTTGCTTTCCAATCACTTTATTTCTGAAAATGGTTCTCAATAAAAGTCAACTTTCAAAAAGTCCTTACTTAATAAAATTTCAAAATAATAAAATAACTATTTTTCTCAAAAAAAAAAAATTAATACAAATCTTTTTATAACCTAAACGACCTTTCTGTAACAAGTAATTGTTCTGGCGGCTATATTACGTTATTTTCGGAACTTGATCACTTTAAATAATAATTTATAATAAAATTGAATTTATTTTGGAAAAACTAGAGCCTGTGAAAAATTTTCACAGTTTTGTCCTTACTGTCACCTATTGACACATTATCCACAAAAATATTATTAAAATAATATTTTTCCACTTTTTCTCAAAATTCCGCAAATTAATCACTCTAATTAATTATTCAAGCATAATAAGCTTTTATCCTCACATTAATTTAAACACTGACCAATGTCAGGTTTCTCAGTCCATCACTCAACAACAGATAATTACATCACAGAATAGCATGACATATATCCAATTCATGACATGCATCATAATTATAATACAACAATATAATTATAATCATGGAAAACAACATATCTCAATTACTCAAGTAAACAAATAATCAATCCAACAATTAACAGTAAACAGTTTAAAATCACAAGATATTACTAAAGATAATTGACAGACAACTCCATCAATAGGGATGTGATTATCTTAAACTCCTCATGCATACTCCCATTACCTCTTGGAGATTCGAACTAACGGTTTCAAGCAATCTCCCGATTTCGGTTCGATTTCCTCCGTCGACTTAGATCAAACCAACCCGATTAATTCCTTCGTAACGAATTGCAACCAAAATAAATCAAAATCAAACAACAACACACTTAATCAAGAGGGTTAGGGTTCGGCCTCTTCTAAAATTATAGGTTAGGAAAGTTAAAAAATTTCTAATTTAGGGATTTATGATCCTTAAGCAACTTAAACATGATTAAGCACTTAATCTAAGATCATGAACTAAGAACTTTGAATGAAATTCATCTATCTCCAAGAACTAGGGTTTCAATTTTCACAAGATCAAAAGGATAGGGATTTTGAAATTTTCTCAACTCTTGGATTCAACAAGTATACATAACATAGAGTTGGATTTAAGTGTCACAAGACAACTTTGAATCAAAAAATCATCCAACACCCATAGTTAGGGTTTCGACCCTTTTGAATAAAATAGGCTAGGGTTTGATTTTTGGTTTTCTAATCACTTACATACAACAGCTATCATGGTCTTAAGAGATTAAAGCATGAATCATGACTTAAAGTTGAAACAAAATCCATGAACACCTAACCTACATTGGTTCGGCCTAGCTTAGAAAAATAAGGAAGAAATTTATTTTGATCACATGCTTCTAGATGATGAATATAGGCATCAAGATGAGTTCATAGAAATTGGTTTCAAATCAAATGGATTTTTCTACAATTTCTTATGAATTTTTGAAGAAAGCTTCATGAACTTTGAAGAAATTGATGAACATGATGATTAAAGGTATGAACTCATAAAAGTTGTTGATGAGTGTGATTTCACCTCATCTTTGTCTACCATTTTTCATGCATTTTCATATAGTTTAGGCTTATTTAATTTGATTTTTGTTAGTTTTTTACCTTGGAACGGGTAAGGTGGTTTTGTGGTGTTGTTTTGCAGAAATTAAGGATTAAATGCTTAGGGTCAACCTTAATGGAGCTTGGATGAAGATGGGACTTGAAAAGTGAGGAAAATGAGCCAAACAGAGGCCATCACGGCCTAGCCATGAGGACCATCACGGCCATGATCAAGCAGAGCTAAAAAAGAAAGAAGGCAAAAGTCAGAAGTTGTCACGGCCAAGCCGTGATGCCCATCACGGCCGTGACAGGTCAACTGAGCCAGACCCCTTCTAGGCAGAATCTGTCACGGCCAGGCCATGATACCCATCACGGCCGTGACAGACCATTTACTGAAGAAGCGCCCAAGGCAGAAGCCGTCACGGCCTGGCCGTGATGACCATCACGGACGTGAAGCGCATTACTTGGATCTGAAGCAACTGATTTGAATCTGATTTGTGTTTGATTGGGATTCAAACTTCCCAAATCTATAAATATGGCATCAAGGCAGAGGCTTGAGAGGACTTTTGGCTGCTACTCTTAGGCTATATTTTAGGATCTCTCTTCTTCTTCTTCCTCTCTTCTCTTAGTTTTATTTCATGTTGTTGTTAACCAAGCTTGTCATCGCCATGGCAAGGCTTGAGTAGTAGTTTAATTTCTAGGGATTGGGGCTATGCCCAAGGTTTGTTTATGGAAATGAATTGATGTTTTATCTTTGTTAATTGTGATTTTTCTTTAGATTTGATTTCTAGTGTTTTAATTACTTGTAAATCTGGTGCGCCCTTATTTGCAAGTCGTAGACATTCTAAGGAGGAACCTAGCGGTGAACTTAGGTGTCGGATCTATAGAATAAGACTTAGGACTGAAATCACGAGAGTCAGAAGCCGTCCTTCAAGGATTAACGAATTGTCACAAAAGGTAAAGGGTCCAATCTAAATTCGACTACCACGAGAGTAGGGGTTGGTTTAATTGGGCACGGTTTTTGTAACCCGAGAGGGAGAATTAACTATTCGAGGATAAATTCGCCTTCGAGGTAATTTCGATAATTAACAAGCGATAATCAATTTAGTAACATAAACGATCTTGTAGGTAACCCAAATTCCTAGGAATCCATTTAGATCGGAAAACCCATAAATTGATTTACTTTCTATTTTACTTGATTGCATTCCTTATTCAAGTTATCTCTTATTTCAGAAATCCAAACCTTTTCAAAATCTTTGTTTATAGTCCATTTTTACCGATTTGATTATTAGTTGTGATTCGAGATCACGGTCTCTGTGGGATTGATATCTTTTTATTACTTGGCGACAATCCGGTACACTTGCCGGATCGCACGTGCACTCGCACGACATCAGTTGTGAAGAGAAGAACTTAGAAAGGCAAGATTATGAGAGGTTACCTCTTGGAATTCAAAGAAATGGATGAGTTTAGTGGTGTTCTTCACAAAATCACTTTGATGTTTTTATGGTGTTCTTGTTCTTAAGGCAAAAAGCTTAAGTTCATAAGAAATATGACTAATAATTGTCAGCAAAGTTGTTTTTTTCCTTCAAATCCAAAGAATTCTTATTAATTTATACATAACATAGGTCATCGATTCTGCATTGTAAAAAAGGGTGGTGGCATTAAATACACCCATTTTTCCAAATTTTCACCGTAAAGAGGATTCAAGCCATTTTATCGACATGAACGTTCTATATCGATTTTTTTTTTAAACCATTTTTGTATTAACATAGTGGTAGAAAGAGTACTACACGACATCTAGACTTCAAACTGCTTAAGTTTTAACCATGGTATGGATGGTAACCAAAATTATTGGTTGATAGAGAATCAAAGTGGATTTACCAATGAATCACGAAATGCTATGGTTCTTATAAATATTATTTCTTAATTTATTCAGAAGTAATTCATGGGATAATGCACCTTTTCCTAGTTATAATGAAAAAGTGCAGTTGCTTGGATCCAACCTATTCTTGAAATAAACAACTCACACACACTCCCTTTCCAAAAAAAAACCAATACACCGAGCACTACACTTAGATTTATTGGATTTGTTGCTAAAATATCGGTATTAAACCCAAAACTTCCGGCAGATGGCCAGTAACCCAAGCCCAAGCAAAGGAAAGAATCGGTTATATTTTTCATAAGATTTCATCTCCTCTTATGGATAGACTAATTATTTTTCTACGATTCCTATTTTTATTTTGAGATTTTTTTTTAGGATTAAACAAAAGGATTCGCAAATAAAAGCGCTAATGCTACAACCAGTCCATAAATTGTTAAAGCTTCCATAAAAGCTAGACTAAGCAATAAAGTACCCCGTATTTTTCCCTCTGCCTCAAGTTGTCGCGCAATCCCTTCTACAGCTTGCCCTACAGTAGTGCCTTGACCAACCCCTAGTCCAATAGAAGCAAGCCCAACGACCAACCCAGCAGCAATAACAGAAGTGGCAGAAATCAGTGGATTCATGATAAAATCCTCATACCCCAAATAAAATAAAGAAAGAAATAGTTAATGATACAATCAACCAAAAAATTATGAATTAATTATTCAACTACTAAGATTTATCCAGTCAAAAAGTCATTAAGAATTCCGAATTGAGATAATCATTTTTATTGAACTATCCAAACTACTTCGATATTTTTTTTTTGTTTCTATCCACGTAGTTTTTTTTTTGTGAATCCATACAATTTGATTTCTTATCTTAAATCATTCTTTTAATTCTTCGTTCTTTTTCTTGATTTCATTTCTTTAGTCATTCAATATTCAATTCACAATTATAGATGAAATGGAGGAGCTTCATTCTTTGACTCCCTAGCTAAATTTAAAGTAGCAGGGCAAGTTTAGATAGGCAAATTTAGATATATAGTTAGTTCATATATAACTAGTTAATATCTAATATCACATATACGCGTGTTTCTTCCATACCGTAAACCAATTATTCGTATCTTGGGTTCAATATCGGATTTGAGAATCACCCTTGGCTTTGAAACCTCCAAAAACGAACAAGTTGTCTTTTCTTTTAGCGATTAGATTATATACACCTAGTTCGACGCCCTTCACTCCTACGCTATTTTTTTATCTCACTTTTTTTTTTGAAAAGAAAGTCCCCCTTCCCTTTTTTTGATTATTATCTCCGATATGGATATAATAAATCTAAATCAATTCATTAGACCGAATTATTGCATAGAAATATCAGAATTTTAATAATCTAAATCTCATTATTATTTACGAAAATTCTCTTTTAGTTAATCGTTGATTTGAATGTGAATGAATGAAACAAACGTAAATCTGTTCTAGTTCTATAAAACATATTTTTTTAATCACACGTCATAAACCGTAGATATCATACAAAATTATAGCTCCGAATATCTAATAGACTAAAAAATATCCTTAAATATATCTTAATCTAATAAAAAATATTTAACACGTTATAGTTATAATTGAATGAACAAAAAAAAATATTCATTGGAGGGAAATTAGTCAAACAAAGAATTTTTTTTAGAATTACCTGGTAATCTTTTATATTTTATACTTTTATACACTGAATCATAAAAGGGGATTATTTGGAAAACTAGTCAATGATGGCCTTCCATGGATTCACCTATATAAGCTGAAGCTAAAGTAGCAAAAATAAGAGCTTGAATACCACTTGTAAATAATCCAAGGAACATGACGGTATAGGAACTACTAAAGGGACTAAAGAAACAAGAACAACAACTACTAATTCATCAGCTAATATATTTCTGAAAAGTCGAAAACTAAGCGATAAGGGTTTTGTGAAATCTTCGAAGATGTTAATCGGTAAAAGGATTGGAGTTGGTTGGATGTATTTACCAAAATAAGCTAATCCTTTTTTTGAAAGCCCCGCATAGAAATATGCTACTGACGTAAGTAAAGCTAATGCAACGGTAGTATTTATATCATTTGTGGGTGCAGCTAACTCCACATGAGGTAACTGTATCATTTTCCAATGCAAAAGAGCCCCTGACCAATTCGAAACAAAAATAAATAGAAACATAGTTCCAATAAAGGGAACCCACGGACCATATTCTTCTCCAATCTGAGTTTTGCTCACGTCTCGAATGAATTCAAGGACATATTCAAAGAAATTCTGACCGAAAGTGGGGATGGTTCATAGGATTTCGAACAACTAGAATGGCTGAAACTAATAAGATAGCAATTACAACCCAAGAAGTAATAAGTACTTGGGCATGTACTTGGAAACCCCCTATTTGCCAATAGAAATGTTGACCTACTTCCACAGGAGATATATCGTATGATCTTTTTAATGTGTTGATGGAACATAATAGAACATTCATATTGCTCTGACCTCTAAAAGAAATAGAAAACTTGATAAAGGAATTATTTTGATTCAACTATCTCCTTTTTGACTTGTCTACTTAACTTTTCTTTTTTGAATACCGACTAATAACATAATATTTCCGGTTATTTTTTATCTTTTTCTTTTTTGCACAATTTAGTAATAGTATAGTAACCGATTCCATAAATCTTATGAATTCTGAATTCCCCCAACCCAACATTTTTTTTATCTTATTATTTTATCTTATTATTAATCAAGAATTTCGTATATAGCTAGAACGACCCTCACAAATTGCAAATACTAATTTGTTAAGAATTAATCGGATTGAAGCTATAGCATCATCATTAGCTGGAATCGAAATATCTGCGAGATCCGGGTCACAATTTGTATCGATTAAACAAATCGTTGGAATTCCCAAAGTGATACATTCTTGAAGAGTCGTATATTCTTCTTGCTGATCAACGATTATTACAATATCGGGTAACCCTGTCATATATTTATACCGCCCATATATGTTTCCAAATGAGATAATTGTCTCTTCAACATAGCGGCCTCTCTTTTTTGAAGACAGTTGAGTCTCCCCGTCTATTGTTCCGTTCTCAAGTCTCTTAACTTATGAAGTCTCGTTTCTGTAGTATATCAATTCGTTAACATACCGCCAAGCCATTTTTTAATAACATAATGACACCGAGCTCTTATTGCAGCCCATGCTACTGAATCGGCTGCTTTATTTTTAGTACCAACAATTAACAATTGTTTTCCTCTACTTGCTGCATCAAAAACTAAATCACAAGCTTCTGATAAAAAACGAGCAGTTCTAGTAAGATTTGTAATAAGAATACCCTTACGCTTTGCAGATATATAAGGTGCCATTCTCGGATTTCATTCCCGAGTACCATGGCCAAAATGAACTCCTGCTTCCATCATCTCTTCCAAAGTTATGTTCCAATATCTTTTTGTCATTTAGCCCCATAATTTTTTTTATTATCTTTTATTACCAAATCAAATGACTGCATTTAAATTAAAGGGATGAATCTGCTCCTAGAAATGATTGCCCTGATGTATCGCATCAATTTTTTGAAATGAAAAAATCAAAAATCTTCTCTGTGGTGGAATAAAATATTTCCTCGAATGCATTAATTTTTTTTGTTTCCAAGGTAATCTTGTTATGTTGCCCTGAACGGTGTATTATGCTTTTGAATCCGGTACCAACGGGTATCATTCCCCCTAAAACAACGTTCTCTTTCAGACCTTTTAGCCAATCGATACGACCCCGGAGAGCGGCTTTTGCTAAAACTCGAGCAGTTTCTTGAAAACTCGCTTCGGATATAAAACTTGGAGTATTCAGAGATGTTTTTGTTATTCCCAATAATATAGCTCGGTAACAAATCGCTTCTTTCAAGGCACACCCCGTTCGTTCATCTCGTAACAATCCAATTAGTTCACCGGGTGAAAAAACATTAGACATTCCATCTTCTGAAACCAAGACTTTTGATGTTATTTGACGCACAATAATTTCTATATGTCTATTATGGATGTGCACTCCCTGGGATCGATAAACCTTTTGGATTTTATTAACCAAAGAAATACGACTTTGCACGATAGTTAGTTCAGCACCAATCAAGAATCCCCAGGGAATGCCGAGAATTCTTGTTATACGCTCGTTCCAAGTGGCAACTTTCTTTCCTAGGTTCATCGATATTGAATCAATTGAGCGCACTTCTAATACCTATTCCACTTTTGGAAGACCATGTGTATCACCAAATCTCGATTTTTCATAGATAAATGTAACTAACTCCTTCATAAAGGATTTCCCCATAATGGCCATGAACAGTTGCTCCTAGAGTCGCCAAATAAGGATTAGCCGATCTTATTACTACAGAATCAATTTGAACAGTTAGAACTTGACCCGATTTTAGGTGTGGTCCATTTTTCGTTTGAGCTATACATAAATTTTCACAAAGAAATTGCCCAAGGCTAATTATTATAAATGTTTTTTCACAATAATTAGGATGAAAAAAAATGCCAATTCAAACAGAATGGATTTAAAATGATGTTACCACATAGATCGGGCTTATAAATTCTCTCGTTTTCGTCGATTAAATAATATTTCAATACTTGAAAAGTTTCCTTTACTTTGTCAAGTTGAAAATTTGGAGTTATCGAGATCTGATTATGAGTTATTAAACAATAAAAGGAATCTAAATTTGCAACTTGACGGGCTATTCCTAAAGGGCCTAACGAATTTTTAATTGGAATTAAAGGATCTCTTTTAATTTCATGAATTCCGTTTTTTAGCCCATTGTGATATTTTACATCGTTGAATGATCCCATTTGAAAACAATTAGCTGGTGACAAAATTATCAAATATCGGCATTTCTTATTTCTATTCAACAACATACGAATCGTTCCGTGATTTTGGCTAAGTGATTGTTGAAAATTTTCTTTGGAATAACTAGAATAAAATGGATTGATATTGGTCCGATCTGACTCATTATCCGAAATCAATCTTGAACCGGACGGATCATTCATTTTTATGATATCCCCAGTATGGGATTTTGATAAGTCAATTCTTAGGAAATCTCTAATCAAACTATTTGTACTTACTTCAACAAACGAAGTGAGAGCCTCTTCTATAGAAGAACTTTTTTTGCCCAATTCAAGACTAAACAAGTCCAAACTAATTGAATGCTTGTGTCAGAAATTCCCCGAATTGATTGTCCGTTTCCATAAAGAATATAATTAAGAACTTTCAGTTCCAGATTATCCCCTTCCTGGATCAGATCCCGGGGGAAAAGTTTTACTAAATTGATACCGTCTGCTATTTTATATAGAATTATGGGTCGAACAAAAACAAAATACTTTTTCTTGGTAGTTGGGATCCATTGGACATAGGTCCAATTTTAAATTTTTTTTAACGCTCCGGGTGGTATCAAGAAGCCACTGTGTCGGGATATCTTATCCATCTCTCGAGGAAAGAACATATTACCAGAAAATATTTTTAATTCAATCCGTTTTTTTCCTTCTCCACTCGGACTAATCCACCTACTCTACTTCTTATATTTAAAGTGATTGGTGTATCTACTCCAATGATACTATTGTTTCGTACCATTATGTAAGAAGGTTCAGGTAAAATATGCACTTCCTCGGGAATGAAAAACAATCGATCTACTTTGATTTGGTATTTTGACTTAAATTCTTTGACGCCTCGACACTCAATTAAATCCTCTTTTTTAAAAATGGAATGAATTCCTATAGTCCTATATTTAGGAATTCCCAAACTCTGCGTTCTATGTTGAGGATCATCGAAATAAGCAAAAATACTATTTCTACGAAAAATACCATCGATAGGTATTTCAATCGCGATACAGGAAGGTCACATTAGTTCGTTGTCTCGTTCTTGAATCGATTGGAATGGAAATGGAATGATGAATCTATTTCTTCGCCTCTTTGCCAATAAATCCGAAGAATCGTGGAAAATAACAAGATGTATAAAATGACAATGATCCGTACATGTGATTTGATTAAATCCTGAATAATCCGGAATCCCTATTTCTTTTTTACCAGAAAGATTGAAATTAAAGAATTTATGCTTTACTTGATCATTCCTTACTAAAAGGTTTGAAATATATCTTTCTCCGGTAGAAACAGAATGAATGTTCATTTGATCTTGATCCTTGCGGAGTGAATAAGAGACTGCACTGGACCCGCACGACCTTCCCGATAATATCCATAAATGACTTGTTTTTGGTAAGATATGTACATTACTATATGTAAATTCGGATGCATGGTACACATCAGTACTCCAATGCATTTCTCCCTCGGAGTCAAAATAAATATGTTTTCGAACCCTTTCTTTGAAATTCAAAGTGTATGTTCCCGCGCGAATCTCATCAATCACTTGTTCTAATTCTACATATTGATCATTTTGAGCTAATAGAAAACTTTTGGGCGGAATAGTCACGTTATGTATAATACCGTCACTTTCAATAGTTACATACAAGTTTAAATAACAGAAAAAAGCGGGATGCCCATGACGTGTATGTGTAGGATGAACCAAATCTTCATTGAATTTTATTTTTCCATTAGAAGGGGCCTGCTGATAGTGTGATTTCACATCATATTTCATGTACATTTTTTGCATGAATTTTCATACAGTTTAGGCATATTTAAATGGATTTTTATTAGTTTTTACCTTGGAACGGGTAAGGCGGTTTTGTGGTGTTGTTTTGAAGAAATTAAGGATAAAATGCTAAGGATCAACCATGATGGAGCTTGGAAGAAGATAGAGCTTGAAAAGTGAAGAAAATGAGCCAAACAGAGCCCATCACGTGTAACACCCCCCTTGGGCATTACTTACGTAACACATGCGGAATTTAAATTAAAAGATAATTTGCTGGTGCTTTCGGAAAATAATTTATATAAGTACATAAGTGTCTGAAATTGGGTATAAAAATTGTCACGACTCCACACCTAAGCCTTGATCGGCACACAAACTTACTATCACAGCCTGGCAAGCCTATTTAATTTAAAGAATATACTTGAATAAAATCTAGTATTTTTACGAAAATTTTGACAGAGTCTCCTCTGTAATTCGGACATCCCAGGTAAAAGAACACCTGCTAAAATAATTACATTTTCATTCCAGAATTCCAGTTACACCAAATACAACCAGGCGGTAATATGCTAAAGATAGTTATATCTATTAGCTATACATGACTAAAAGGAAAAGTTCAAGTTTTCATTCAAAAAAGACGCTCTCCGAGTCATAAACATTCCGTTTTAAAATATAGACTCTCTGAGCATACATACTTATCAAAAATCCAAGTCCCAAACCTAAGCTGGTCATTCTAAAAGTTATTCCTGAGGAAAACTCACGTGATCATTCCACAATCAAGTACTTCATCAAGCAACTGGATCTAAGTCTTTGAGTGACTTAGGAAGACTCCTCTGCACCATCTGTACTAGAGTACCCAGGGTACAATAGCGAACCGGAAGAAACCTGATATATCTGTAAGGGTGAGATATCGACAAATGGATATATCACACAACAACCATATACATGATACATACATCACTTAATCATATAAGCAGTTAAATCACACATATACATAACATAACAGTGTTATATCAAAGGGTCTCAAACCCGCACAGTCAACCTTTGAAAATATGCATGACACTTCAATATCAGGCTCTAACTTAATCTCATGAGATATCAACACCGTTTTCCACTGGAGAAGAATTAGAGTTGGTCAATCTCTAGCCCACCGGACAGTTGCCTCCATACCCTCATGCATTTAAGGTCTCAGGACGAGCAACGTCACATGTGCCTCTAAACTCGGTTTACATGGACAGACTCCCAGATACCACCTTGTATCTGATATGTAAGAAAGGCACATCTGCCTGGGGAAATGCACATGAGAAAATATTTTATTTAAAAGGTTTTATTTGTGTTCATTCTTTTTCGCTGTCGCAGCTCAAAGCTAACGACTTAATCATCATTTCCCCATCACTTGAAAACTTAGGAACATAGGACACACAGTCCGAATGCTCAATCACAACGCCCGAGACCGATGCAACAGTCCTAGGCTTGTGGTCGTAGAAAACAATATTCACCTTTAACAACGTTCATCACGTGGTTAGGACACACAGTCCACAACAACATGATTAGAACACACAGTCCACAACAACGTGATTAGGACACACAGTCCACAACAATGTGATTAGGACACATAGTCCACAGCAATGTGATTAGGATACACAGTCCACAACAATGAAATCAGAACGCACAATCCTCGATTTCGAGAATTGGACCCTCAGTCTAGAACATCATGAATAGGACCCATGGCCCCGAATTAACACTGATCCAAGATCACGTGCGTATAACTGAATACTAGAGGCGGCGTCTCGCATACTAGATTCTCTTTCTTAAATATTTATTTTTCATTCAGTGAAAATCAAATTCAAAACCGAATCCTCGATAACCTATCCAGTCTATCGGAAAGTTTCTAAAACATTTAGGAGAAAACCTTTTCTTTGAAAATCTTTTATAAAGCATCTTTGAAATACTTTTGTTTTTGAAAATCCCCAATAGGATATTGCCAAATAATCTTGAAAGTTTTCACTTGAAGACACATAGTTGGAAAAGGATTTTTCTCTTGTACAAAACTTTTGATCATAAAAAGGTGGTTTCCTTCAACTTAAAATCACTCCAACATTTTTCTAAAAACAAAGATCTTATTCTCCTGAAGTAAGCACTTTAAATAAGGAACTTTTATAAGTGAACCGAAAACTTTCAAAGTTCTATTCAAGGCTCATTAAAGCTTTTAATCCTTATAGTCATTGGGCACAGACTCAAGTCCGGCTTCTCAAACCTCAATCAACAGTAATATATTCACAACAATAATAATATCACACTTAATGACAGTTAATCACAAATATATAATTCATAACACTTTAAAGCAAGAAATGTTCAACTTCAAGTAATAACCACAACAGTTCAAGTAAACAAGTTATCCAAGTATTGGCTCAACATCACAATAATATTCACAACACTCAATAACACATACACACATGCATATAGTAATTGAATATCCCTAGGCAAACTCCCCTTACCTTTGAAGACAAGTAATGGATCCTCGTCTTAATGCTCACGTTAGCTCCAAGAGTATAACTATCTACTCCATCAAGAAAGCATAGCCGTGTCAAACGTCTCAGAGAGGGAATCCAACAACGCGTAACAAGCAGAAATGAAGAAATCAATTACACATGACCAAACACACATTCTAATTTGATCTAAACACGTAATCTTATTGCCAAACAAGGTTATTTTCAAAGAAAATCATGTTTGGAGCTTACGCTTCACAATACTCTTTGAGGAAACTTTGCTTTGATTAAAGGATCATGAAAAAGAACTTGGGAATTATCAATTAAGAGTCCTAATTGCACTAAATCATAATTAATTTCACAAAAACAGAATCAAATTCAAATAAAATCAAATTGGGGTTTAGGGCTCCAAAATGCAATTTGGGGAAAACTCAATTTAACTAAAGGATAATGAAATTGGTTTAGGGAATCACTAATTCACAGTCCTAATTTCATAAAACAAGGTTTAATTTTAAGATTAAAATCTGAAATCAAAGGGTTAGGGTTAGGGTTTCAAAATCAATTTGGGGGGTTTTGAATCTGAGACACAAGAGAGGGTTTTGACTCACCCAAGGTGGAAGAGGAAGAAAACATGGTGGCTGCCTTGGAGGTACAGCAGCGGCGGCGTCACGGCGGCTCTAGCAAGGACAAGACAGCAGCGCTCCCTGCGACAGAGACAACAACCAAACGAAGCAAAGCAGTCCAGTATGTGCAGGGCGACGTGCGTGGTCGTCTTCCTCCTACTGTGCGGTGGTCGGACAGCGACGGACGGCGGGTTGCAGGCGGCGCTTGCAGTGGCTGGCGTAACGTGAAGATGAACGCGCGTCATCCCCTCGCTCTAGGTGACGGCCCGACGGCGCTCCATGGTGGCTGGAGGCGTGGCTGAGTTAGGGGAAGGAGGAGGAAGATGAAGTGGGGAGGAAGAGAGA
This sequence comes from Sophora flavescens, assembly GCA_030762895.1. NCBI lineage: Eukaryota > Viridiplantae > Streptophyta > Magnoliopsida > Fabales > Fabaceae > Sophora > Sophora flavescens. The sequence continues at coordinate 101,776,966 of CM061070.1, forward strand.
GATGGAGTCAGGAGGAAGAAGAGAAAAAGAAAGAAGAAAGGAGAAAGAAGAAGAAATAAAGAAAAAGAAAAAGAAAGAAGTCGGTTCTGTTGAAGGAGGAAGGAGAAACGTAAAAAGGAAGGGAGATACGCGTGAAATAAAGGGGAGGAAAGAGAAATTTTCTGATTTTTGTACTAGTGGGTACAAAATGAGTGATAAATATTAGGCCTAAAATAAATATGTTTTTACTTTTTGGAATCTAAAAATAAATATTGATAAAGATATGATTTCGAAATTCAAATTAGAGTAAAGATTAATAGTTGAACTGATCAACTAAGAAAATACTCAGTCCAAAATTTAATCTCCGATCAATGTCAAACCAGTTTATTTTCAACTCTAAAATTAAATAGAATGAAAATATGAAAATGCTTTTCTCTTAATCATATTATTTAAAAAAAAAATTTGTACTGATAATAATAGTGACAATAACGTAAATTATTGTCTAGTAAGCGTGCATTCACTGAAATAAGTCAGTGCTAACGCACCTAATAAAATAATTTGAAGAGAGTAATTTAATTACTAAAACTAAACCACATAACAAAATGAACATAAACATCCAAATAAAATAATTAATCATAGGTGTAAAAACTAGGGTGTTACATTACTACCCCTCTTAAAAAAATTTCGTCCTCGAAATTTCGTAGCTCGAAACTAAACAGGATTTTGTAATCACACCTTAACCCTAAAATCTTACTTTGTATTCTTGTCGCTTCATTCCTTTCATCTACAACTCTATAACAAGATCGATTCTTATGTCATTCTATTTATCCTTTAACTACATCTGAGCCTGAGTTGCACATGATAAAATTCACACCAAGAACCTAATAAATTCAATCTTCTTATTGAAATTGAATCTTACCACATCCAACATAGTCCGTTCTCTTCTTAATTCCTCTCGAATCTTTTGCCTACATCGATTTCATATCCTTCATTTGCCTCTCATTTTCAATTTAGTTCTCAAGCCCCGTTAGTATCCCTGGTTTAAGAAATTTCCCATGCACATCTACCCTATTGCCCAAGGAAAATACACAACTCCTAACAATTCCTCCATCTAAAGACAGGGCCCTATCACTTATACAAGGAAGTGCTGGTATCATATCTGCCTTATCTTATATATCTGCAGCCGAGAAAAGAGATTATAAAACAAAGTTTCTCTGAGGTCATAACCCCTAGGAGTTACACCAAAACAAAGCCAAGAAATCCAGGTGGACACTCCCCAATGGCAATATTGGATTTAAAATGTCCAATTTCCACTATGGATCATCAACCACATATTTACCAGAATAAGACCTCAAAGATTATAAACATTTCGCCATAGTTTATTACACTCGAAAGACAACATATATCAACTTTCAAGCCAAAGCACACAATTGTAGTCTTGGTTTCCTTTGGACTTATTCCACCACTCCAAATTTCATCACGGTTAAACCTTTCAAACTCTAAAACAGAGCTCTCAAACTCCTCTCACAACTTAGTTTCTCAAGAAATCCTCTTTACTATTTCTGTTCAGCTGAAGGAAAACTACCATAGATATTTTTCCGTTAATCCTCGGACTCACGAAGTCAACATTACCCATAAACGTTGATCACTACTCTAAATTCCTTTAATGATATATCTGCCTCGATCATGATAAGGTCCATTGTAATCATCTCACTCAATGATGTTGAACTTAAGGGTTCTCATAGTACCATTCACATCTATACATTAACAAAGCTCCTATCAACTCTGGTTCGTCCTACCATAGAGATGACAAAAATTAGGTACCACAATATCTCCCAACTAACCTGCTAAGGATAAGTAATCTCATTACTTATCCATCCCACTGAGGATGATCAGTTGGACTTAGCCTCAACTTAGTCCTCAACACTTAAAGTAAACTTAACCGACACAAGTTGATAAACTTCCGTTTTTTATCTGAAACAACACTTGAAGATACTCCATGAAGTCTGAACAATCCTCTGATACATTATTCGGTTCACTAACACCGCATAGTGGATCTTAACTTGTAAGAAGGGTGTAGACTTCACCAGTCGATCCACGATCACTTGAATTCAAACAAGACTCCTGTAGGTCTTCAGCAAACTCATAACAAAGATTCAAGGAATGCCAATATCTTAACAAGGAAGGTCTCAATTGTTAAACTATCCCTTTTTCACCATACTCGACTAACTCTGACATCTTGATGCGAAGATATCCAACTCATGACTGATGAGATAGGTCACACATTGATGACATTTGGAGAATACGTAGAACTAAGATGATCAACGACGACAAGAACGTTCGAACTACAATAAGACATGACCTTGGTGATCATAAAAGAATTTCTCAAGAAAAGAAATTTTTCTTGATTTCACTTTCACATAAGCATAGAAGAGAATTCACTAATTGAAGGATACAGGAACATCCAGTATGGAAAAAGATCATTCCATCAGGTTCGTGGGTGTAAAAATGCATGATCAATACACATTTACAAACATGAATCTCATAAAGTTCATTCTTCCACAAGAGTCTTCCAACGGATTTAAGGAATCAAAGGGTGAATAACTACTAATCCAAAGAGGATTAATTCTTATTCTTAGTACAAGGAATTTACAAAATGATGACTTTCACCTCTACCAAAAATAGAAGTGACGAAACTAAGTTTCACCAAGGAACTTCTGCTATCACGAAATTATCTGTGTTATAACTCAAGAAATAGTCATAACCACTTCTCTCAACAAAATGTGAAAGTATCCAGACCAATGGATTCCGTTAAATCAATTCACTCAAATGTCTAATACATTGAGGATTATTTAGAAGTGTGAGTACGACTTCTCACAACCAAAGAAATGAACAACTGGAAATTTATGGATTAGCATAACTAATTCATAAGTCCTGACAGACTGCAAATTAAAATCAGAAAATATGTCTGACACATACCAACTTCACCTTTGTAATTATCTAATACAATCATAGGATTTGAGAAATAAATGTCAACTGACAAATACAAGAGAATCAAAGGGTACAATGGAGGGTTCCTTAATCACGAGACACTCACCCAAGATCGAAAATCCACTCAATTTGTCTTGGTTCCAACCAACATACAAGTCTTTCTAGCCATTCTTAGTATGACCACCTTGAATTGGGTACGATCCCGGACAACTTAATCAGTCGATCAAACATACGAAGGGTTGATCTTTCCTCATAAACTGAGTTAACGACACACAATCTTAGATAGGTCATCACTCCAATCTGGTAATAACTCGTCTTCAAGTGGATCTTTGAGTAGTCGACAACTCCTCGAAATAGATTTACCAAATCAACTACGCAAGTCAGAGAATACTTGTTCATAATTCATCCTTTTACTTGGTAGCCAGAAATCCACATGGTGACACGAGCCTTCACACAACATTGGTGCTTCACAAGGAAAACACTCGGTCTAACAAACGGTTCAGGCCAACGATCTTCCAGTTGAATCGAGTCGTCCAACCCGTTTTAGTTTTGTAGGCAATACCCTACACAAAGCGACAGAGATCTAACCGAATCCAAAAACTAGATCAATCTAAAATCAATGTCCTTTGCTAACCATAAACCTAGAATATTTCCAGGGAACACTCCCAGAAAAACCCTTTACACAAGCACCTTGTTTCGAATGTCTGACACGATTCGCAAGGATAATCGAATGTCATATTCGAACCCAAGTAACATTCAAGATCTAAGGTCTCCCAGGACATAAAACCCTTGGAAAACCATCAAGAAACATATACTTGTGCGTCAACACATATTGCTTCAACAAGAAACAATTCAAACAAGAGCAAACCAGAGATCACACAACAAAAACTTAACAGACCTATTCCCCAAAGATCTCGAAAGACTCGACCAGCTCTGATACCACCTTGTAACACCCCCCCCTTGGGCATTACTTACGTAACACATGCGGAATTTAAATTAAAAGATAATTTGCTGGTGCTTTCGGAAAATAACTTATATAAGTACATAAGTGTCTGGAATTGGGTATAAAAATTGTCAAGACTCCACACCTAAGCCTTGATCGGCACACAGACTTACTATCACAGCCTGGCAAGCCTATTTAATTTAAAGAATATACTTGAATAAAATCTAGTATTTTTACGAAAATTTTGACAGGGTCTCCTCTGTAATTCGGACATCCCAGGTAAAAGAACACCTGCTAAAATAATTACATTTTCATTCCAGAATTACAGTTACACCAAATACAACCAGGCAGTAATATGCTAAAGATAGTTATATCAATTAGCTATACTTGAGCAAAAGGAAAAGTTCAAGTTTTCATTCAAAAGAGATGCTCTCCGAGCCATAAACATTCCATTTTAAAATATAGACTGAGTCATACTCATACATACTTATCAAAAATCCAAGTCCCAAACCTAAGCTGGTCATTCTAAAAGTTATTCTTGAGGAAAACTCACGTGATCATTCCACAATCAAGTACTTCATCAAGCAACTAGATCTAAGTCTTTGAGTGACTTAGGAAGACTCCTCTGCACCATCCGTACTAGATTACCCAGGGTACAATAGCGAACCGGAAGAAACCTGATATATCTGTAAGGGTGAGATACCGACAAATGGATATATCACACAACAACCATATACATGATACATACATCACATAATCATATAAGCAGTTAAATCATACATATACATAACATAACAGTGTTATATCAAAGGGTCTCAAACCCGCATAGTCAACCTTTGAAAATATGCATGGCACTTCAATATCAGGCTCTAACTTAATCTCATGAGATATCAACACCGTTTTCCACTGGAGAAGAATTAGAGTTGGTCAATCTCTAGCCCACCGGGCAGTTGCCTCCATACCCTCATGCATTTAAGGTCTCAGGACGAGCAACGTCACATCTGCCTCTAAACTCGGTTTACATGGACAGACTCCTAGATACCACCTTGTATCTGATATGTAAGAAAGGCACGTCTGCCTGGGGAAATGCACATGAGAAAATATTTTATTTAAAAGGTTTTCTTTGTGTTCATTCTTTTTCGCTGTCGCAGCTCAAAGCTAACGACTTAATCATCATTTCCCCATCACTTGAAAACTTAGGAACATAGGACACACAGTCCGAATGCTCAATCACAACGCCCGAGACCGATGCACCAGTCCTAGGGTTGTGGTCGTAGAAAACAATATTCACCTTTAACAACGTTCATCACGTGGTTAGGACACACAATCCACAACAAAATGATTACGACACACAGTCCACAACAACATGATTAGGACACACAGTCCACAACAATGTGATTACGACACACAGTCCACAACAATGTGATTAGGATACACAGTCCACAACAATGAAATCAGAACGCACTATCCTTGATTTCGAGAATTGGACCCTCAGTCCAGAACATCATGAATAGGACCCATGGCCCCGAATTAACACTGATCCAAGATCACGTGCGTATAACTGAATACTAGAGGCGACGTCTCGCATACTAGATTCTCTTTCTTAAATATTTATTTTTCGTTCAGTGAAAATCAAATTCAAAACCGAATCCTCGATAACCTATCCAGTCTATCAGAAAGTTTCTAAAACATTTAGGAGAAAACCTTTTCTTTGAAAATCTTTTATAAAGCATCTTTGAAATACTTTTGTCTTTGAAAATCCCCAATAGGATATTGCCAAATAATCTTGAGAGTTTTCACTTGAAGACACATAGTTCGAAAAGGATTTTTCTCTTGTACAAAACTTTTGATCATAAAAAGGTGGTTTCCTTCAACTTAAAATCACTCCAACATTTTTCTAAAATCAAAGATCTTATTCTCCTGAAGTAAGAACTTTAAATAAGGAACTTTTATAAGTGAACCCGAAACTTTCAAAGTTCTATTCAAGGCTTATTAAGGCTTTTAATCCTTATAGTCATTGGGAACAGACTCAAGTCCGGCTTCTCAAACCTCAATCAACAGTAATATATTCACAACAATAATAATATCACACTTAATGACAATTAATCACAAATATATAATTCATAACACTTTAAAGCAAGAAATGTTCAACTTCAAGTAATAACCACAACAGTTCAAGTAAACAAGTTATCCAAGTATTGGCTCAACATCACAATAATATTCACAACACTCAATTACACATACACACATGCATATAGTTATTGAATATCCCTAGGGAAACTCCCCTTACCTTTGAAGACAAGTAATGGATCCTCGTCTTAATGCTCACGTTAGCTTCAAGAGTATAACTATCTACTCCATCAAGCAAGCATAGCCGTGTCAAACGTCTCAGAGAGGGAATCCAACAACGCGCAACAACCAGAAATCAAGAAATCAATTACACATGACCAAACACACATTCTAATTTGATCTAAACACTTAATCTTATTGCCAAACAAGGTTATTTTCAAAGAAAATCATGTTTGGAGCTTACGCTTCACAATACTCTTTGAGGAAACTTTGCTTTGATTAAAGGATCATGAAAAAGAACTTGGGAATTATCAATTAAGAGTCCTAATTGCACTAAATCATAATTAATTTCACAAAAACAGAATCAAATTCAAATAAAATCAAATTGGGGTTTAGGGCTCCAAAATGCAATTTGGGGAAAACTCAATTTAACTAAAGAATAATTAAATTGGTTTAGGGAAACACTAATTCACAGTCCTAATTTCATAAAACAAGGTTTAATTTTAAGATTAAAATCTGAAATCAAAGGTTTAGGGTTAGGGTTAGGGTTTCAAAATCAATTTGGGGGTTTTGAATCTGAGACACAAGAGAGGGTTTTGACTCACCCAAGGTGGAAGAGGAAGAAAACATGGTGGCTGCCTTGGAGGTACAGTAGCGGCGGCGTCATGGCGGCTCCGGCAAGGACAAGACAGCAGCGCTCCCTGCGACAGAGACAACAACCAAACGAAGCGAAGCAGTCCTGTATGTGTAGAGCGGCGTGCGTGGTCGTCTTCCTCCTACTGTGCGGTGGTCGGACACCGACGGACGGCGGGTTGCAGGTGGTGCTCGCAGTGGCTGGCATGACGTGAAGCTGAACGCATGTCATCCCCTCGCTTTAGGTGACGGCCCGACGACGCTCCATGGTGGCTGGAGGTGTGGCTGAGTTAGGGGAAGGAGGAGGAAGATGAAGTGGGGAGGAAGAGAGAGATGGAGTCAGGAGGAAGAAGAGAAAATGAAAGAAGAAAGGAGAAAGGAGAAAGAATAAGAAAGAAAGAAAAAGAAAAAGAAAGAAGTCGGTTCTGTTGAAGGAGGAAGGAGAAACGTAAAAAGGAAGGGAGGTACACGTGAAATAAAGGGGAGGAAAGAGAAATTTTCTGATTTTTGTACTAGTGGGTACAAAATGAGTGATAAATATTAGGCATAAAATAAACATGTTTTTACTTTTTGGAATCTAAAAATAAAGATTGATAAAGATATGATTTCGAAATTCAAATTAGAGTAAAGATTAATAGTTGAACTGATCAACTAAGAAAATACTCAGTCCAAAATTTATTCTCCGATCAATGTCAAACAAGTTTATTTTCAACTCTAAAATTAAATAGAATGAAAATATGAAAATTCTTTTCTCTTAATCATATTATTTAAAATATTTTTTTGTACTGATAATAATAGTGACAATAACGTGAATTATTGTCTAGTAAGCGTGCATTCACTGAAATAAGTCAGTGCTAACGAACCCAATAAAATAATTTGAAGAGAGTAATTTAATTACTCAAACTAAACCACATAACAAAATGAACATAAACATCCAAATAAAATAATTAATCATAGGTGTAAAAACTAGGGTATTACATCACGGCCTAGCCGTGATGACCATCACGGCCATGATCAAGCAGAGCTGGAAAGAAAGAAGGCAAAAGTCAGAAGCTGTCACGGTCTAGTCGTGATGCTCATCACGGCCGTGACATGTTAGCTGAACCAGACAAAACCAATCATGGCCTAGCCGTGATGAGTGTCACGGTCGTGACAAACAAAATTTTGAAAGCACGTCCATGCCAGAACCCGTCACGGCCTGGCCGTGATGGCCATCACGGCCGTGACGCGTGCCTAATCTATAAATAGGCATCTGGGCAGAACAGAAAAGGGAGATCTTCGCTGGAGGACTTTTACCCTAGGAGCACTTTTACCCTAGGAAGACTTGGAGACTGGCGGCTGGGGGAAGGATCTGAACCCTAAAAACTGGTTTTTCTCTGCTCTTGGACTGGAAGAAGATTGGAGGATTCTTTATGGAGTTTTCTTCTTCTCTTTCTCTTTTGTAGTTTCTATGATCACGAGTAGCTAAATTCCCTTTTTGTTGGGATTAGATGTAGCTAAACTGAATAACATGTAGTTGCCTTGATGTATTAATCCATGTTTATGTTTCTCTATTAGTGTTTAATTCCTTCGCTTAATGCTTTTTGTGGTCTGATCCTCCATGAATTGATTTTGAGATTTGATTTGCAATGGGGACGTTCTTATCAATTCTTGATCTGGAATTAATCACCTAGTAAACCTTGCATCTAGGAATGGATTTTGGTTTATTAGTAATCGTGTAATTCCTACTCTTAATGCAAATTCACTAATTAGGCCACCTAAGGAATTAGGGTTTAATTAGGGGGTTTAGGCTCTAGTCATCTAAGGAATTAGGGCTTGAGTAATCTAGTGGATTGATTTTAATATTTAAAGCATAAACTGGATTGGTGGTCTTGGTATTGCATGAGGCTAAGGTTTGGTGAAGTTTAATCCCAACACCTCTTTCTACACTCCAAGTGTTTGATAAAAGTTCCCAAAAGACCAAAAATATTTTATTGCTTTTGTTTCTTTATTTTATGTTTTGATCTCTTTTTGTGCCAACGTTTAGTCTAGATAGTTGTCGACTTGTGAATTGGTAATTGGCAACTGATCCTCGTGGGAACGATATCGGTCTCACCACCGTATTACTTGTATGACTAGGTATAACTGCCTAGATTTCGTCCAACACCCGCACATGTTCTGCAGTACCTCCTGTGAATACTCCACAGATATGAAAAGTTCTTAATGTTAGTTGAGTGCCCGGTTCTCCAATAGATTGACCCGCGATAATACCTACATTTTCTCCTAATTGCACCAGGTCGCCATGAGTAGGACTCCGACCATAACATAATCGGCAGATCCAAGATGTATTCCTACAAGTACTCCGACCATAACATAATCGGCAGATCCAAGATGTATTCCTACAAGTAAAGGGTGTTCGAATAGATATTGGTTGTGTTTGAAAGGTTATGAATCGATTGAGAAGTTCAATCCCAATATCTTGATTTCTAATGGCAATGCATCGTGAACCTATATATATATCGTCTGCTAATACACGACCAATTAATGTTTGGATCAAAATTCTTTCCGGCATTATTCCATTCCGGATAGTCACCAAAATCCCTCGAATGACACCACAATCGGTTCGACGTACAACAATGTGTTGAACCACTTCAACAAGTCTGCGTGTAAGATATCCAAAGATCCGATGTTTCGACAAAGAAGATATCCACAACCCCTTTACGGGCTCCGTAGCAAGAAATGATATATTCTGTTAAAGATAGTCCTTCGCATAAATTGCTTTGAATGGGTAAATCAATAATTTGTCCTTGTGGATCCGACATTAACCCTCTCATACCTTCTAATTGGTGTACTTGAGATGCATTTCCCCTAGCTCCTGAAAAAGACATTATATGGACTGGATTAAAAGGGTCAGTCAATCTGAAATTTGGATTCATTTCTTGTCTCAAATATTCACTTGTAGCATACCATATCTCAATGGATTGCCATAATTTTTCTACCGCATGTACATTCCCATAGTGATGATGTTTTTCCAAAATCAAACTTTGTTGTTCAGCATCTTTGACTAGCCATCCCTTAGAAGGGATTGTTAAAAGATCATCAATTCCTAATGAAATGGATGTAGCAGTAGCTTGATGGAACCCTAGAGTCTTTACTTGATCTAGGATGTGTGATGTATATGCCATACCGAAGTGATCTATTAATATGCTAATAAGTCGTTTAATGGCAGTTCCACCTATCACTTTATTGTGAAAGACTAGATTGGCCCGTTCTGCCATAAGTACCTCCATATTCCGTTCAGTGGGGTTCGACAATGGGTTTGAGTCAATGATTGGAAAACTTCCTTTTCTTTATCTTGATTCGCGTAGAAATTTAGAAACTAAGATCATAGTTGAACCAACTGGGAAGACCTGAATTCACACCGGTATCCGAAATTTAATTAGCCTAGATACCATATGAATGGGCCCGGCAAAATCCTTGTATAGCTTCTTCGATTTCTCGATAAAAAGAAATATGACCAACAGTGGTTCGAATGTATATACAACGAATTTGTTTTTTTATACTTCTGACTACTAGATAATGCCCATAAATATCATGATAGGTACCTAAAGATTCGTATTGAACTTCGATAGGAGCTTCTCTTGACGAAATAACGAGTTGATCTAGTCGCCACCGGAGCCACAAAGGACTGTCGAAATTGATTCTTTTCTGTCGATAAGCTCCAATTGCATCATAGGAATTACAAAAAAAAAGGTTCTTGTTTTTTCATATACTTATAGTTATTTTCGTGAATTCTTTCATTTTTAGAATTTCTGTGATTACGCGGATTATACCTATTTGCACAAATACCTCGACGATTCCTGCTCGTTAATACGTAAAGCCCAATAAGCATATCTTGAGTTGGTACGGAAATGGGATCCCCAATAGCCGGATACAAGAGGTTCGTATGAGAAAACATAAGTAAACGAGCTTCTGCTTGAGCCTCCAAAGATAAAGGCACATGAATAGCCATTTGATCCCCATCAAAGTCTGCATTGAATCCCTTATAAACTAATTGATGTAAACAAATAGCGCGCCCTTCGACTAAAATGGGTTGGAATTCCTGTATGCCTAATCTATGCAGAGTGGGCGCTCTATTCAGCAATACGGGATGCCCCTGCATAACTTCTTGAAGTATTCCCATACAATGGGTTCTTTTTCCCGAATTTTACTCTTTGCAACTCCTATGTTCGAAGCAAAATGTTTTCGAATTAAACCACGAATTACAAATGTCTGGAAAAGTTCTATTGCTATTTCGTGGGGCAATCCACATCGATGTAATGAAAGTGATGGACCTACGACAATGACAGAACGCCCCGAATAATCAACCCGTTTGCCAAGCAGAGTCTCACGAAATCTTCCCTCTTTGCCCTCAATTAAATCTGAAAACGATTTGTAAACCTTATTATGACCGTCTCTCATTGGTTGTCCGTAGATTCCATTATCAAGAAGCGTATCCACGGCTTCTTGTACCAATTTCTCCTGACACATTACTAATTCCCCTGGCGTAGATCTACTTGTTGTTAATAGATCAAAAAGAGTATTGTTCCGATAGATAACTCTTCTATAGAGTTCATTAATATCTGAGCTCATTAGTTTACCCCCGTCGATTTGAATAATCGGTCTCAATTCGGGTGGCAGAACTGGTAAGAGACATAAAACCATCCATTCTGGTTCTATATTTGTTCGAATAAAATGCTTAGCTAATTCCATGCGTCGAACCAAAAAATTCTTTCTTCTTCCAAATTTTTGATCTTCCCATTCATTTTCATTGTCCGTGGATCTCTCTTCCCCTAATTCTTTCCATTCTACCAACGAAGAATCAATAAGAATTCTCAAATCCATATCGTCTAATTGTTCGCAGATAGCACCGGCTCCACTAGAAATTTCTCAATTTCGAAATATATCGAAACCTTGGTTAGTAAAAAAAAGTGGGATGTTGTATTTCCAGGATTGGATTTCATATTCTAATGAACCTCGTAATCATAAGAAAGTGGGTTTTTTTAACTACGGGCCTAGCAAACAAAAAATTTGGATAGGATCCTATTCAATAGGATCTCCCCCTTTCAAAATCGGACGTGAAAGTTTCCTCTCATCCGGCTTAAGTAGTTACACCAAATAAAGATAAAGAAAGGGTTTTCCGCTTTCAAGTTCTATAAAACCTCTAATCTAAAAAAAGCTTTACTCTTTACTCAAGTCATCAATACAATAAAGACCAAGCAACATTTCATTGATGCATTCTTATTTTTATTTAGATTTTCTGAATTATTTATCCAATCCAATTTTAAATTAAAACATAAAAGAAATGAAACGTAAAATTCTTGAGTAGTCTACCCCCTTCAAATGAGGAATCCTCTTAATTTAATTCTAAATTAAAGGAGTATCCTGGAATTCATAAGAGATTTCCTTGTCTATGTATCTTCCATTCGATCTTTTAGGTCTAGACTTCACCTCGACGGTTATGCCACGATGATGTCCTTAAGCCTATGCGATTTATAGGACTTATGTAACCATGATATATTTGCTTATTTGAACTGAAATTTAGTTCTTTCTAAAAGAAAAATATGGAATATTAAATTCCACAAAAAAAATTCTTTTTTCACGAGGTACAGCTATTACTGAATGGACCATAGACAAATTCCCTTTTTATTTTGGAGTATTCAATACACTCCTCATAATTCTGAGCTTCATGTTATTCATTCGGAATCTGTACAATAAGAATTTTGATCAAATCACACATCGCAGTATACTAGACCTTCTAATTCTTTAAGAGATTTATCTAAAAGATTCGCGATATAACTAGGAAGACGTTTCAAATACCACACATGAGTTACCGGGCATGCCAATTTTATATAGCGCATTTGATATGTACGTATCCGAGAATCAACAAATTCTACTCCGCATTGTTCACAAAATTGTTTGTCGTCTTTTTTATCTCTGATGACTCGATAATTTCCACAAGCAAAAATCCCACTTTTTATAGGCCCAAAAATTCTTTTACAAAATAATCCATCTTTTTTAGGCTATTGTTTTTGTAATGAAAAGTATAGGGTTTTGTTACCTCCCCAACTATCTCGCCATTAGGTAGGATTTTTTTTGCCCAAGCACTTATTTGTTGAGGAGAAACTAATCCAATTCGGAGTTGTTGATGTTTATACTGATCAATCATAGAACATAGAATAAAAATTAAGATTCGGTCCAATTAAGCTTCCTTCCTATGAATCCGGAAGTTCTTCTCAGATATAAGGAAATGATTCAATTCCAGATCCAAAGATCGTAATTCTTAAACGAGCAATCGAAAAGATTCTGGAGCATTCGCAGGTTTAGGTATTGTTCCTCCAATGATCGTAATTCCGAGTACTTCTTGGCGAGCTTTAATATGATCAGATTTATAAGTAAGCATTTCTTCTAAAATATGAGCAACACCAAATCCCTCGAGG